>OY730193.1:110982699-111582699 GCA_963422505.1 Pseudognaphalium luteoalbum | reverse complement strand
TTAATGAAGCTGATCGGCTTGATTAGTTCAAATGCGTCACAGCAACTGTCCGTGTTGGTGAACCTAGGATTTTCATATCACAGCCAATCGGCTGGCTTCATTGAGTCGATCGGGTAACGGTTTCAAGCTGGCTGGCTTTTTCCAGCCGATCGGGTAGAAAAGCGGGCACTGTACATCTTCCAAATCCAGATAAAAAAATGCTCACGGGAGTGTTGGTTCTTATGTGCATGTGAAGATTTGAGAGAAGGAGCAATTAATATGCTCAACCTTTTTTTGGTCCATATCTTCCCTCTCAAAAATTGCACAATGGTTAGTAAAAACTGGTGGAGGGTTTTGAAGGCCCTAAAGAAAATCTGCATTCATCATTCATTCAACATCATCAAGAACACTACACATACTTAGGTTTTTCTCTCAAGAAAAACCCCTTTCACCCCAAACTCATTTCACTCAATTTTAACCTCACTTCATCTTCACTACACAAAAATCACTTGTTTAACTTAAAATTTTCTTGTACTTTCTTGGATAATTGGAGGAGAGGAACAAGCTAGCAACAATTTCATCAAGAACACTTGTTTCCATTTGTGGTGTAATCACTTTGGTATAATTTTTATTCCATTTAGTTTCAAGTAATTTATGATTTTCTCAAGTATTTGTTGTTGTTGCATGATGGTTGTGATTATGAGTGGCTAGTTCCTTATTACTTGTTTGGATGAACTAGCTAGTTGATTAGGGGTGATTGAGTTGTGGCAGTAGTGTGGTGAGATGGTCCACAGATTCTGCAAGTCTGCTAACCATTCGGAGGGCGTCCTCGGCTTCCCTTAGACGTGTCTCGCACTG
Source organism: Pseudognaphalium luteoalbum (assembly GCA_963422505.1). NCBI lineage: Eukaryota > Viridiplantae > Streptophyta > Magnoliopsida > Asterales > Asteraceae > Pseudognaphalium > Pseudognaphalium luteoalbum. The sequence goes on along the minus strand of OY730193.1, from coordinate 111,581,862 downwards.
GTTCAGCCTTGACTGTAGGATGGAGATTTCATTTCGGTTGCCAATCACTTGATTGTGGACAACCTCCATGGTTTCGATGGTTTCACCCAGACGATTGTCAAGGGTGTTCATGTGGTTTATTGTGCGTTCGTGATCCTCGGAGACTTGATTGATGCGTTCAAGTGATGTGAGTCTCCGGTTTTCGTTAGTTTCTTGAAGTTCGATATCCATAGCGCCAAGTCGTTGTTCCTGACGGTCTAGTCTAGCGGCCAAGGCCGGTAGAGTGAGGTTGTTTGGATACGGGCCAGCTCGAGGCAACCTGTTGTTCCTCCTAGCTACCCTCGGGTTCTGCGACCCAGATTGGGTGTATGATGAATTGTGTGGTGAGTTTGCCATTCTGAGACAAAGCGTTTAGAGAAAGTGAGGCCTATATTCATATATAATACATATATAATATAGCCTAGGATATAGAGTGAGAACGAGGCCTATCTATGTATATATATATATCACATAATAGTCTAGGGTGTCTAACACAGACAAGTTTGAGTCCCGGTTTCTCTCGTGGTCAGAGTCAACTAGTGTATCCTGTTCAATCATGATTTCTTTCAGGTTTCACATCATATTCTTTTAATTGTACATAGTTGATCAGGCTACGTTAAATTAAACTAATACAATGCAGTCACTGAACCTAATCATACTTAATGAGGAATACCACCTAACGGTCATAGTCTAGGCCCACTAAATGCAACCTAGTTCACTATAACCTTAGGCTCTGATACCCATCTGTAACACCCCCAAATTTATTGTTTAGCGGAAGCAAGATTTGGGTGTTACTAATCAATAACAAAGCACATAAGATAAAGCGAACGACCCTAAATGCGTCGTTTAAAACCATTACATAGATAATATAAAAGTTTTACATTGCTGTTCTTGTTACAATAGCTCATAGCTAAAAGTAAAAGATTCTAAGGCATATCTAATTGTACAAAATATAGAAATGCATATGAATCTTCTGAAATCTGAATGCGACTCGAGCTAATATGTCATGAGCAGATCTACTACTGTTGGGTACCTGAGAATACATGCTAAAAGGTCAGCTAAAAAGCTGGTGAGCTCACAGGTGTAAGTTGATGAAATCCAAGTTATGAACCACAAGATTTAGTTTAGTGATTTGCAAACATGCAAATAAAATATAAGTGTATATTATTGCCATGAGCACATAGTTTGAGCTTAACTGAGTGTGCCAGGATCCACATTCAAGGACCTGATCGAGTTTGCCCCCGGCATGTGCCTAATCTACACATGTATGAACAAATGAAAATGCGTCCGTTCGACCGCAGTCGTGGTAGCGCGACTACCCCGGACGGGGATTGTCAATCCCATATGGTACCATACACTAACATTCACGCTATCGCAATATAAACAAACTATGTTGTGAGGGACTTCATGATTAGATAAAACAAACTCATGCAATCAATATATCGAGGTTTTGTACTTGTGTTCATTTGTAAAACAAATCTGAGCATGTAATCCCACCCCTGGGTAAAAACAGTAAAGAGGGGCTATGAGACTCACCTGAGTCTTTGCGTTTATGTCAATAAACGTGAGTCGAGTGCTAAACAGCTGGTAGGTTCTCCGAACCCGTAACCTTCTAATGTCCTAGACATATAAGGTTATATAAGTAGATGTCCCGTAAGACCATCCATGCTAGTTGTTCATCCAACTAGTTATGTCCAAATACCTTGGTTTGATTGAATGCTTGTTTGCATTTTGAAAACACGTACGGCCCGTTGGTAATGGTTGGTAATAATAATCTTAAGAACATTAGCTTTATACATTCAACTTATTACCACTGTTTTTGTATAATTCGTTACCACTGTTCATACGACAATAGAGGCATATGTATACGTGATTATATTTATCCGACAATGAGAGTTTTATCTGAGTGTTTTATTCATTCCGACAATAGCAAGTTGGATCCGTGAATAGGGAATCACGGATATATTTTTATCCGAGAATAAGGTTTCATTTAATTTCGTTTATCCGACAATGCTTATACAGTAGTATGATTTTTATTTAAATCTTCCTTGGTCCGACAATAGTGTATTCACGGGTTTGTACTGTTTATCCGACAATGAGAATTGTCGGATTTACTTATGCGACAATATCAAAGTTTATGGCTTGAGATTCACGAAGTGTATTATCCGACAATAGGCATTGTCGGATAATGGGATTCACGGGTTTTTGGTATTCACGAAATGCCTAATCCGACAATAGGCATTGTCGGATTTTGGCATTCACGGACAGGAGGTTTTTGTGCAGTCACGTTTTTCACCCGTTTTCATTTAATTATTTGACTAAGTAAAACTTAGATAAAATTCATGAAATTTTTATATGTTGTTCCCCTATGCCTTAGCTTTCTAAATCATATTTTTAGCTGTGAATTGGATGGACAAAACTCGAGATAAAAATTTGGAAAGTGTCGGGTGTCGAAGCAGTGAGTTTGGTGACATGTGTTCATTTGAAAATTCATAACTAAAGTTTTACTAAACTTAACCAGATGAGTAAATAGGGGAATTAAAGCTAACGAAATTATCTAACTTTTCCAACTGGTTTCATAGATTTTTCTTATTTATTCTTTGAGATATGACCAGTTCTTTTTGGCCCATTTTCCTGTCAGGATTTTCAGACTGTACATGTACTTTTGTATCCATTTGTTAAAATAGCTATATACCTCAGAAAAATATGAGGTTTACGGTTTTGGAAAGTAGACTTCTTAAAGTTGATTTTAGGCTCAAGAAATGTTCAATTTCAATGATTTTTATATAATTTGTTGAAGTGAGAACAGAAATCTGGGCAGACAACAAAACTCAAGATTGCAAGTTCTAAAATGCGATTCGACTTATGTTTTGGACATTTTCTAGTTAAATGAGCAACTAAACATGTATACAAGTGTATTTAAAATAAAGCTAGTAGAATATTAAGAGTTCTTACAAGAGGATCAAAGATCTAGGGTCGAAATGCAAAGGTGGAAGTGCGAGAACCGTGCTTTCCTTGCGATTCTCTTCAAGAATCAAGTGGAGGATGATGGTGGTTTGATGGTGGTGGTATGGTGGTGTCCTTGGTTGTTTTTGGCTGCTGATTTTCGTGGTTAGAGGGAGGAGAAAAGAAAAGGGAAAGTAGAGGAGTGATGGGGAGTAGATGATGAGGTGAATGAGTATGGGTGTTGAAGTATACAAGGAGGAAAAGAAAGAAAAGGGTCAAGGCATGGGTCTCCATGCTTTGGCTGCATTTTTCATGGGTCCCATCCACAAGTAGGTGGGTTTAATTATTTTCCAAGGCTACGTTACGTGCGGTGTTCGTTTACCCGTTCGTTTCGACGTTAAACGTTTGATACGCGTGTTTAACTAACGATTTCAATCTCGATATCTTTATATGAAAGTATTATTCTAAATACTTTACTTTGAGTTACTAAAATGTTGTCGGGTCTCGGTTTGCGCGTTCGTTGCGTAGTTGTACGTTTATTTAATTCATGTAACGTTTTTAAACGTTTTATTCGTGCGCGTGTAATCGTAATATTTTTACGCGAAGTATTTTGTCAAAATACTTAATAATGAAATAAAATATAATTTGTGTTTATTTCATTTGCCGGGCGCGTTTCACGCGTTTTTGGTCATTTCTGAGCATTTTACACGATACGAAATGCTTATATGATATTATCGAAATAATATTTGGAAATAAATATGTTTATCAAATATTCTCATATTATTTAATAAATTGAGTTCACCAACGTCCGCATTAATGTATCGGGATCCGCCCGATATGAAAATGCACGATTTATCAAATCGCGTACGTGTGTACATATATTAGAATATATCAATACACAAAATGATACATATAATTAATCCTAATTACATGTATTTGCACATATGATTAGGCACTAAATATAGTCCTAATTTGACGGGTGTTACATTCTCCCCATGTTAAAAGAATTTCGTCCCAAAATTTAGTTCTGAGTCGTGGTATGAGGGGAGTCCGTGAACAAGTGTGGATATTTGAGTCGCATTTGGTCTTCCCGTTCCCAAGTGAATTCCGGACCACGCCGCGAATTCCACCGGACTCTGACGATGGGAATACGACTTTGTTTAAGTTGTTTGACCTCACGGTCTATGATTTCAACAGGTTCTTCAACAAAGTGAAGCTTTTCGTTGACGCGAATCTCGTCAAGGGGGATAATAAGTGTCTCATCAGACAGACATTTCTTTAAATTTGAAATGTGAAAGGTAGGGTGCACACTGCTGAGTTCGGACGGCAGTTGCAATCGATAAGCCACTGGGCCGATCCTTTCAAGGATCTCGAAGGGTCCAATGTACCTGGGGTTTAGCTTTCCGCGTTTGCCAAAACGAATCACGCCTTTCCAAGACGATACTTTCAAGAGTACTCGATCCCCAACCTGGAACTCGAGTGGTTTGCGTCTCACGTCAGCGTAACTTTACTGACGATCAGGGGCAGCTTTGAGTCGGTTCTGAATCTCAGAGATCTTCTCTGTGGTTTCGTGTATGAGCTCGGGACCAGTGAGTTGGCTGTCTCTCACTTCGGTCCAACAAATCGGTGATCGGCACTTACGACCGTACAGTGCCTCGAATGGTGCAGCCTTTATGCTGGCATGATAGCTGTTATTGTAGGAAAACTCGCACAATGGCAGATGTCTTTCCCAGTTGGCACCGAAATCAACTACGCAAGTTCGTAGCATATCTTCCAGTGTCTGTATGGTTCGTTCACTTTGGCCATCAGTTTGAGGATGGTATGCGGTACTCATATCGAGACGAGTACCCAATGATTTCTGAAGTGATTGCCAAAAGTGAGATGTGAAACGAGCGTCTCTGTCGGAGATAATTGAGATTGGGACACCGTGTCGGGTAATGATCTCCTTGACATAGATTTGTGAAAGGCGCTCCATTTTATCGGTTTCCTTGATTGCAAGGAAGTGAGCGGATTTAGTGAGACGATCGACGATCACCCAAATAGTATCGCAACCGCTCGGTGACTTTGGCAATTTGGTTATGAAGTCCATAGTGATTTGCTCCCATTTCCACTCAGGAATACTGGGTTGTTGGAGCAATCCGGAAGGTTTTTGATGTTCAACCTTGACCTTGGAACAGGTAAGGCATTTGCTGACATAGCCAGCAATTTCGGCTTTCATGTTCGGCCACCAATAGAATTCCTTGATACCGTGATACATTTTATCGGATCCAGGATGGATAGAATATTTGGACTTGTGAGCTTCATCCATCACTAAGTCTCGCAGGTTTCCAAAGGCAGGCAACCAGATTCGGTTCATGAAGTACCTAACTCCATTAGGTTTGATTTCAAATTGCTTATCCATGCCTCGCAAGGCTTCATTCTTAACATTCTCGGGTTTCAAAGCTTCGAGTTAAGCAGCGTGAATCTGAATGGTGAGGTCATTATGAATAGTCATAATGAGTGCTCGGACTCGTAGCGGTTTTACACGCTCCTTGCGGCTGAGGGCATCGGCAACAACATTTGCCTTGCCAGGGTGATAACGGATCTCGCAGTCATAATCTGTGAGTAATTCGACCCACCGACGTTGTCTCATGTTGAGATCCTTTTGGTCAAAGACGTGCTGGAGGCTTTTGTGGTCGGTAAAGATGGTGCACTTAGTGTCGTAGAGGTAATGCCTCCAGATTTTGAGAGCAAAGACAACAGCTCCCAGTTCGAGATCATGGGTGGTGTAGTTCTTTTCATGAATTTTGAGTTGTCGTGAAGCGTAAGCAATCACTTTGTCTCATTGCATCAGCACGCAACCGAGACCTTGATGAGAAGCATCGCAGTATACCACGAAGTCATCAGTGCCTTCGGGTAAAGATAGAATCGGAGCACTGCAAAGCTTTTGTTTCAGAAGTTGAAATGCTGACTCTTGTTTATCAGTCCAGTTGAACTTTTTGTCTTTCTGAGTCAGGGTTGTGAGTGGTTGATCTATTTTTGAGAAATTCTCAATGAATCGCCGATAGTACCCGGCCAATCCCAAGAATTGGCGTACCTCGGTGAGAGTGGTTGGCGCTTGCCAGTTTTTGATGGCTTCTATTTTTGATGGATCAACATGGATTCCTTGACTATTGACAACATGTCCAAGGAATTGAACGGATTCTATCCAGAATTCACACTTGGAGAATTTAGCATATAACTCCTCGTGCCTGAGTAATTCTAGAATGGTTTTGAGATGTTGCACATGTTCTTGCTCGTTTCGCGAGTATATGAGGATGTCATCGATAAAGACAATGACGAATTTGTCAAGGTAAGGTTTGCACACCCGATTCATCAGATCCATGAATACCGCCGGTGCGTTGGTTAAGCCAAAGGGCATCACTTGGAATTCGTAATGCCCGTAGCGAGTTCTGAAAGCAGTCTTCGGAATGTCGGTGTCGCGAACTCGAAGTTGATGATAACCCGACCGAAGGTCGATCTTCGAATAAATACTCGACCCTTGTAGTTGGTCAAACAGGTCATCAATACGCGGGAGTGGGTATCGGTTTTTGACAGTCAATTTGTTCATCTCCCGGTAGTCGATACACATTCGGAAGGAACCGTCCTTCTTTTTCACAAACAAGACCGGAGCTCCCCAAGGTGAAGAACTCGGCCTAATGAATCCTCGATCCAGGAGTTCCTGTAGCTGGGTAGAAAGCTCCTGAAGTTCAGATGGGGCTAAGCGGTAAGGTGCTCGGGCTACTGGCGCGGCACCCGGCACAAGATCGATTGAGAACTCAACCTGTCTAGTCGGAGGTAGACCAGGTAGTTCTTCCGGAAAGACTTCTGGAAAGTCTCTAACAATTGGCACATCCTCAAGCCGTTTCTCCTCTGACTTGTTCTCGGTGATGTGCGCGAGGATGGCGGGATACCCTTTTCTGAGAAACCTTCGGGTTTTCAAACAAGAGATGACGTTCAGTCCCGTTCTGCCGGTCTCCCCTTGCATGACTAAGGTTCTACCAGCAGCGAGAGGAATGCGGACGACCTTTTCAAAACAAACGATCTCAGCTCGGTGTTTGGACAACCAGTCCATTCCGACAATGATGTCAAAGCTTCCGATCTCGACGGGTATAAGGTCAATAGAGAAAAGTTCTCCGGCGAGGTTTAGAGTGCAATTGGGTATCACACTGTTGGTCTCAATGAGTTTACCATCAGCTAATTCAACAATATACTTATCGTCTAATGCAACAGGAATGATGTCAAGTAATGGGCAAAATTCATGGGAAATAAAACTTCTATCAGCACCGGTATCAAAAAGAACAGAGGCAGTAAGATTGTTGAGGAGAAACATACCCGTGACCACGTTCGGGTCTTGACGGGCATCCCCCGAATTCAGAACAAAGGCTCTTCCCCTTGCATTGTTATTGTTATTGTTTCCATTCTTCAGTTTCGGGCAGTCATTTCTGAAGTGCCCGGTGAGACCGCATTCAAAGCAGGCTTTGGGTTGGTTAGAGTTGTTACTGGTGTTGCGGTTGTTGTTGTGGTTGTTATTGTTGTTGCTTGTGTTGTTGTTGGTTATAGGGGCTCGGCAGTCCCTGCTAGAATGCCCGTACCTCTTGCAGTTGTTGCAAGGAGTACTGCAAGGACCTTCATGATGACGGTCACACTTTGAGCAATGAGGTTTGCTCCCAGTGTAACCTTTCTTTTCCCCAGTTCCAGAGGAGTAAGCCTTGACAGTCTCGAGCTTCTTGGAGGTTGGTGGGTTGTTAGGGTTTCCATAAAATTTCCTCTTGTTGTTAGAGGAGGTAGTTGATGTTTCACGACTGACAATCACAGCCATGAGTTCATGTGCCAGCCGAATGGCACTGTGGATGGTGGTTGGTCGTGATGAGGCGACATTTCCCTGAATGCTCTTGGGAAGGCCGCGGATGTACTTCTTGATGCGTTTTTCGTCCGTGTCAACCAAACCCGGACAGAGAAGAGCAAGTTGCTGGAATTTTGTGGTGTATCCAGCAATGTCGTTACCTTGCACAGTTAAGTGCCAGAATTCTTCCTCCAACCTGTGGAGTTCTTCAGTGGGACAATATTCATCCCGTAGCATTTTCTTCAGCTCTGTCCAGGGAAGTTGGTTAGCTACCTCGATCTCCACAGAACTGGCATGAGTGTTCCACCAGGTTAGAGCACCTTCTTGAAAGGTGTAAGCAGCAAATTTGACCTTGTTGTCTTCCGTGCAGTTGCACAGGCCAAAGACAGACTCGGTCCTTTCGATCCATTTGATTAGACCGATGGCACCTTTCGTGCCCTTGAAGTTCGATATCCATAGCGCCAAGTCGTTGTTCCTGACGGTCTAGTCTAGCGGCCAAGGCCGGTAAAGTGAGGTTGTTTGGATACGGGCCAGCTCGAGGCAACCTGTTGTTCCTCCTAGCTACCCTCGGGTTCTGCGACCCAGATTGGGTGTATGATGAATTTTGTGGTGAGTTTGCCATTCTGAGACAAAGCGTTTAGAGAAAGTGAGGCCTATATTCATATATAATACATATATAATATAGCCTAGGATATAGAGTGAGAACGAGGCCTATCTATGTATATATATATATCACATAATAGTCTAGGGTGTCTAACACAGACAAGTTTGAGTCCCGGTTTCTCTCGTGGTCAGAGTCAACTAGTGTATCCTGTTCAATCATGATTTCTTTCAGGTTTCACATCATATTCTTTTAATTGTACATAGTTGATCAGGCTATGTTAAATTAAACTAATACAATGCAGTCACTGAACCTAATCATACTTAATGAGGAATACCACCTAACGGTCATAGTCTAGGCCCACTAAATGCAACCTAGTTCACTATAACCTTAGGCTCTGATACCAATCTGTAACACCCCCAAATTTATTGTTTAGCGGAAGCAAGATTTGGGTGTTACTAATCAATAACAAAGCACATAAGATAAAGCGAACGACCCTAAATGCGTCGTTTAAAACCATTACATAGATAATATAAAAGTTTTACATTGTTGTTCTTGTTACAATAGCTCATAGCTAAAAGTAAAAGATTCTAAGGCATATCTAATTGTACAAAATATAGAAATGCATATGAATCTTCTGAAATCTGAATGCGACTCGAGCTAATATGTCATGAGCAGATCTACTACTGATGGGTACCTGAGAATACATGCTAAAAGGTCAGCTAAAAAGCTGGTGAGCTCACAGGTGTAAGTTGATGAAATCCAAGTTATGAACCACAAGATTTAGTTTAGTGATTTGCAAACATGCAAATAAAATATAAGTGTATATTATTGCCATGAGCACATAGTTTGAGCTTAACTGAGTGTGCCAGGATCCACATTCAAGGACCTGATCGAGTTTGCCCCCGGCATGTGCCTAATCTACACATGTATGAACAAATGAAAATGCGTCCGTTCGACCGCAGTCGTGGTAGCGCGACTACCCCGGACGGGGATTGTCAATCCCATATGGTACCATACACTAACATTCACGCTATCGCAATATAAACAAACTATGTTGTGAGGGACTTCATGATTAGATAAAACAAACTCATGCAATCAATATATCGAGGTTTCGTACTTGTGTACATTTGTAAAACAAATCTGAGCATGTAATCCCACCCCTGGGTAAAAACAGTAAAGAGGGGCTATGAGACTCACCTGAGTCTTTGCGTTTATGTCAATAAACGTGAGTCGAGTGCTAAACAGCTGGTAGGTTCTCCGAACCCGTAACCTTCTAATGTCCTAGACATATAAGGTTATATAAGTAGATGTCCCGTAAGACCATCCATGCTAGTTGTTCATCCAACTAGTTATGTCCAAATACCTTGGTTTGATTGAATGCTTGTTTGCATTTTGAAAACACGTACGGCCCGTTGGTAATGGTTGGTAATAATAATTTTAAGAACATTAGCTTTATACATTCAACTTATTACCACTGTTTTTGTATAATTCGTTACCACTGTTCATACGACAATAGAGGCATATGTATACGTGATTATATTTATCCGACAATGAGAGTTTTATCTGAGTGTTTTATTCATTCCGACAATAGCAAGTTGGATCCGTGAATAGGGAATCACGGATATATTTTTATCCGAGAATAAGGTTTCATTTAATTTCTTTTATCCGACAATGCTTATACAGTAGTATGATTTTTATTTAAATCTTCCTTGGTCCGACAATAGTGTATTCACAGGTTTGTACTGTTTATCCGACAATGAGGATTGTCGGATTTACTTATGCGACAATATCAAAGTTTATGGCTTGAGATTCACGAAGTGTATTATCCGACAATAGGCATTGTCGGATAATGGGATTCATGGGTTTTTGGTATTCACGAAATGCCTAATCCGACAATAGGCATTGTCGGATTTTGGCATTCACGGACAGGAGGTTTTTGTGCAGTCACATTTTTCACCCGTTTTCATTTAATTATTTGACTAAGTAAAACTTATCTAAAATTCATGAAATGTTTATATGTTGTTCCCCTATGCCTTAGCTTTCTAAATCATATTTTTACCTGTGAATTGGATGGACAAAACTCGAGATAAAAATTTGGAAAGTGTCGGGTGTCGAAGCAGTGAGTTTGGTGACATGTGTTCATTTGAAAATTCATAACTAAAGTTTTACTAAACTTCACCAGATGAGTAAATAGGGGAATTAAAGCTAACGAAATTATCTAACTTTTCCAACTGGTTTCATAGATTTTTCTTATTTATTCTTCGAGATATGACCAGTTCTTTTTGGCCCATTTTCCTGTCAGGATTTTCAGACTGTACATGTACTTTTGTATCCATTTGTTAAAATAGCTATATACCTCAGAAAAATATGAGGTTTACGGTTTTGGAAAGTAGACTTCTTAAAGTTGATTTTAGGCTCAAGAAATGTTCAATTTCAATGATTTTTATATAATTTGTTGAAGTGAGAACAGAAATCTGGGCAGACAACAAAACTCAAGATTGCAAGTTCTAAAATGCGATTCGACTTATGTTTTGGACATTTTCTAGTTAAATGAGCAACTAAACATGTATACAAGTGTATTTAAAATAAAGCTAGTAGAATATTAAGAGTTCTTACAAGAGGATCAAAGATCTAGGGTCGAAATGCAAAGGTGGAAGTGCGAGAACCGTGCTTTCCTTGCGATTCTCTTCAAGAATCAAGTGGAGGATGATGGTGGTTTGATGGTGGTGGTATGGTGGTGTCCTTGGTTGTTTTTGGCTGCTGATTTTCGTGGTTAGAGGGAGGAGAAAAGAAAAGGGAAAGTAGAGGAGTGATGGGGAGTAGATGATGAGGTGAATGAGTATGGGTGTTGAAGTATACAAGGAGGAAAAGAAAGAAAAGGGTCAAGGCATGGGTCTCCATGCTTTGGCTGCATTTTTCATGGGTCCCATCCACAAGTAGGTGGGTTTAATTATTTTCCAAGGCTACGTTACGTGCGGTGTTCGTTTACCCGTTCGTTTCGACGTTAAATGTTTGATACGCGTGTTTAACTAACGATTTCAATCTCGATATATTTATATGAAAGTATTATTCTAAATACTTTACTTTGAGTTACTAAAATGTTGTCGGGTCTCGGTTTACGCGTTCGTTGCGTAGTTGTACGTTTATTTAATTCATGTAACGTTTTTAAACGTTTTATTCGTGCGCGTGTAATCGTAATATTTTTACTCGAAGTATTTTGTCAAAATACTTAATAATGAATAATAAAATATAATTTGTGTTTATTTCATTTGTCGGGCGCGTTTCACGCGTTTTTGGTCATTTCTGAGCATTTTACACGATACGAAATGCTTATATGATATTATCGAAATAATATTTGGAAATAAATATGTTTATCAAATATTCTCATATTATTTAATAAATTGAGTTCACCAACGTCCGCATTAATGTATCGGGATCCGCCCGATATGAAAATGCACGATTTATCAAATCGCGTACGTGTGTACATATATTAGAATATATCAATACACAAAATGATACATATAATTAATCCTAATTACATGTATTTGCACATATGATTAGGCACTAAATATAGTCCTAATTCGACGGGTGTTACACTTCAGAGTCCACTTGCCTAGTTTAATTAAAATTGTAGTTTTTAAGCAACGTGACAACTCGGTCACACAAACCCAAATTTTATTTTATTTTCTAAATTACTCCACTTAACTTAATACATCTAAAACTAAGTTCCTTGTGTTCGAACCCGAACTTATCCAACTATACTACTACATGATAGGGTCCACTTCCCGGTTGTGTTTTGGTCTAGCACGGTACTTTCTTGTTCATATTTCAACGATAAATCTTATAACTAGATTTTGCACATCAGTCATCCAATCGTGTGGTGTATCACATGTTTCTTAAACTTGTTTCATACACTTATTTCATACACATGTATCTTGAGCTTGTATCCTCCGTTGAGTTTTAGTGTTGATCTTTGTTGCTGGTTGTTGATAGTTGTTGAATTATGTGGAATTACGTGGAATGAGCATATGTAGAGATTTAGTGTTAATTAGAGTGCTAACTGCGGCTAGCATAGTGTTGTTGCTTTAGGACTCATGCTAACGTAGCTGGTACTAATTAGTGTTGACTTGGCATTCATTGCGTCATGATTTGGTGCTAAGTGATTATGGTCGCGGATCCGCATAGTGAAAGAACAATCTCTACAATTGCTCAGTAATTTTGTGATTAAGTAAATATGTGTTGTTGATAATTGCTAAGTGTTGTTTTGTAGATTATTCATTTTATCACACCCCCCAAATCTGTGATTGCGAGCGGTTTGGGTCGGGGCGCGACTAATCAAATATCAACAACACCAAGATAAAGCAAACGACATCTATATGCTTGAAAAATAATACAAAAATATTATTACATTGATATTATCAAATGTAAGCAAGCTGCGAATTCGTAAATAAGTTTCCTAGAAATTCCAATACATAACTAATATTACTATAAGTAATGCAAAAGAATCTCCAAAAGTTTGTATGCATGCGTGTGACACCCGGTCAAAAAGTACAATTTTCGCACCCAATTTTAACATTAATTACTCGTATTTAGTTACGTATTAATACTAAATACTTAAAACTTTTATATATAATTATACCAACGCACGCGAACATTTTAAAAATTCAACGTAACAAGAGTTTGGGGGAAATCGAAATAATACGAAGCGGAGACCCATATGGGTCATCCCGAGTTTGGTCCGCAGACCCAAACCGACCCACCTTCCTCCTCTTTTTCTTCTTTTCTACTCCAACTTCCATCCCCATTTCTTCTTCCACTTCTCTCTCTAAAACTCCAAAACTCTCATCTCTCTCACTAGAAACTCTTTCTAAACACTGAAATAATGGCATCATCATCATCATCCTAAATCAGCCATCATCATCATCAAAGAAGCAAGAACATCAAGATCATCATCATCAACATCTCATCACATTTTGTGGTTCTATATTCGTGAAAATAAGTAAGAAATCCTACTTACAACACTTGTATTTTCATGTTTATGAGTCCACTTAACAAGTTTATGCCCAAAAACCCCACTGAAAATGCTTTAAAAATCAAAACCCACCTCAAAACTCGCATCAGTTTGTCCTGCGAACTGAGATCCCAGATGTGGTTCGTCTTGCAAAGCGAACCGAAACCTACGAACCGACATGACATGCGAGTTGAGATGCGAGCCGACTTGCGAATTGACTTGCGAGTTGACTTGCGAACCGAACCTTGTGTTGCAAACCCAACTCGGTTCGCAGCCTACTACCTTGCGAACCCAAACTCAGTTCGCACCGCGAACTCAGTTCGCAACACCATTTCAATCCGCAGCCAGACTTGGTTAATTTTTCCGAATGTAAATTTTTAGATGCGTTTTTCACCAAAGCAATGTAGTAGAAATAAAAAATTTCTAAGCTGACCTGGCAGCTCGACCCCAGCCAGGGGCTCTACCCCTTGGACCCCGCTAGGGGTTGCCACCCCTGTACACGGTTTCCAAACCTGAATGACTAGTGAATATTTACATAGATCGCGTAGAAAAACTGATTTGTCTCTTATATAACCTCACGTGTTTAGGACACTGGGAGGTTACCATTCGGACATGACACGTATCGTAGGATCACTGACAACTCACATGTGAGTTCATAGCCCCACTCTTTCAACTGTTTTACTGTTTTCGGGGTGAGACACATGCACAATTACTGTTTTTCGAATTATAATGATAAACTTTTATAATTCACACTTAACTATATTACTGTTATGTAATACAAAATGTGTAATACTTAGGAATTACACCCATCATATTGCTGTAGAACAATATCACTACTTAACCTAGATAGGTTACCATTGTATACTGCTAAGTTGATTAAATACAATTACCATTACATAACTTGCTTAAGTTATCACTTTTCATTGACCATATTATCGCGGGACAATACTATTAAATATATTAGAACCGGTTAGTTCTACCTACGCTGGACAACAACTAGATTTGCTACAGGATTAGTCTTCCTTTTAGGAACTAAGACTGCCAACATACTCCATGATTATTAGAATGGAACTGTACTTAAGTAAACATTAACCACGGACCTCAATATACTTGCTTGGCTGAGGCTAGGAGTATACGTTAGTAACGTACATTAGTATAGTTCTTTATACTAATACAAAACCACTAGGTGATGATTATTTATACCTAGGCTCATTGTGCGATAACTAATATCTAAGTATTCTATACCTATATTTAGATACACTAAATTACTTTCATGCGCGGCATGATACCCTATTAGTTATAGTTGTGTTTGTTGAATTGACTTATATATATATACCAGTCGGGCATGTCGTAGTATTGTTGGCTCTCAATTACTCAAGTCGGACATGTCGTAGTATTGTCGGCTCTTAATTACAAATATTGCCTGCGAGCAACGCTGTTCGATGCCACAGTAAAGTGGGCACAGAACGATGTCACGGTAAAGTGGGCACAAAACGAGATCACGGTAAAGTGATTCAAAACAATATCATGGTAAAGCGATACAAAACAAAAAGAAACATACGAGTTGATACTCGCATTCATTAACGGATCGACGAGCTTACACTCGAGGTCGTTAACTCAGTATTTGGCTAAATACTCAATCATAGTTCTACGGGACTACACTTAAATGTTGCTGGAGGCAACACACTATGCCTGGTGGCATACTAGTTTATTACTTGTTATCATATAACTCGGTCATACACTTACTCTAGTGCCTCACGTTTGTAGACTCACTTATACCTGATAGGTAACTAGGCATGGTATGCCACTTCCTCTGTGTACTTAGGTACATACCATAATTACTTAGGTATTAGATACCTTGTTAGATGTATACACATTGATGTTACAACACTATAGCAATACAAATCAAAATCGTGGTTTTTGAAACTACTTTTCAAAATATACAAGGTTTATACTATATGTTTTCAACAAACAATTCTATGAACTCACCAGTTTTATAGTTGACTCATTTTAGCATGTGTTCTCAGGTGCCCAGCAGGATTAGGATTGCTTCAAGATATGCTAGCTCGAGTCGCATGATTTCAAACACTTGAATTTTCCTTTCATAACTTTTGTACTATAATTTATGTATTGCAATTATTTTCGCGAACTCGCAACAATGTAAACAATTATTTTGGGAATGTAACAACTGCTTTTTCATACGTCTCATTTAAAGGTCGTTTGCTATATCTTTGTGCTGTGATATTTAATTTGGTAACACCCGAACCGACCGCTTCTGCAACCCGAAATTTCGGGGTGTTACAATGCGACTTGAGCTATTAATCATGTGGGTGTGCAGTCCTACTACTGCTGTGAACCTGAGATACAAAACTAAAAAGTGTCAATCAAAAGGTTGGAGAATCTGACAGGTTTAGTAGTAAGGTAATTGTTATGAACCACAAGTATGTACCAGTGTTGCTATCAAGCAAACTAAGTAAGCAGGTAAATCAGTACAGTTGCCATGAGCTCATAAGTTTGTCATGAGCTCATAAGTTGAAGCTTAATAGTGTGTAATTATGATTCAACCAAGTCAGTACAATTGCCATGAGCTCATAAGTTGAAGCTTAATAGTGTGTAATTATGATTCAACCAAGAATCATATAATGTACCTCCGTGAGTGATATCCGGACACTCATATGTAACAAATACTAATATGCCCGTTTCTACGGTGAAATCCGTGGTAGCGCTACTACCCCAGGAAGATATTGTCGGTCCTAAATGGATCCATCTACTAGTACTTGCACTTAAGTCCATAACTAACAACTTACGATAGGATGCTTTCAGTGGATTAGAAAGGTACTCATGGAATGTGTTTAAAAAGTAGTATAAGTAGTTCAGTACTTGTGTTCATGCGTAAAACTAGTAAAGTATCTCATCCCAATAGTAAAACAGTAAAAAGTGGGGCTGTAAGACTCACCTGAGTCTAGCAAGTTTGATGCGTTTGTGAAATTGAACAAGTATAGTGGATGTAATTCCGTGAGTTGGTTCACCGAACCCTACAACCCTCTGGCATCCGAAACGCACTGGGTTGTAAGTAAATAAGTAATAAATGGATGTCTTAAAAGATCACCCATTCTAGTTGTCCACTCAACTAGGAAATATTCAAGTGTTTGTTTAGTGTTTTTATTTGTAGTTTGAAAACGTGTGTAGCCCGTTGGTGACGGTTTGTAATAATAATTCCAACAATTATTATTATGAGTTTCGTTGTATTCTATGTATTTATAAAGTATCCAGTATGTTTGTCAATCATATCCAAAATATTGTACGGGGGTCCGAGGGTAGCGCCCCTAGCAGGGTCCAAGGGGTGGCAACCTCTGACGGGGTCCAAAGGGCAGAGCCCCTGACTGGGGTCGAGCTTGGAAAATTTTTATTTATGCTTATATTGCTTCAGTAAAAACGCATCGAAAATTTAAACTTAGTGAAATTTGTGTTCTCAATATTCTGTGTTTTGCGACACTGGGTGCGACACTAAGTTGCGACACACAGGTATCTGGGACATAAGTATTTGTGTCGCTATGTGCGACATTCGGTTCACTACGCCACAAGGTTTTGTGTCGCTATATGCGACATTCGAAATCATTTGCGACATAAATAGTGTCGCAGGTTGTGACATAGGCAATTGTTGCGACATAATGGCTTGTGTCGCAGATGGTTTTGGGCCATATACAACACAAGAGGCTGGTCAGTTTTAACATGTTCGAGTTTGTGGTCAAATGTGCTCGGTTTGACCCGAGACTTTTACACAAGTCTTAAATATGTTTATAGAGTTTATAAAAATTATTGTTTCATTTCGTGGTTAACCCGAAGTGTCTGTTTTTAAGTGTGTCCGAACTCAAACCTTAGTTATGTTTTCCAGATTTCAAGCTCAGTTCCACCTCTCGATCTCACCAACTTTTACTTCGAAATAACATATGAGAAAAATCAAGAATTTTCATTAATATCTCTAGTATTTTAGATGAATTTTCCAATATTTTTAGAGGTTGTTTGGTTAGGTAAATAAGATAGGAAAGCTCATGAGGTCATATTTCGGCCAAAAACAGACACACGCTCACAAATCGAATTTTCTAGTAAAAAGGGTGTATTTCCAGGAGATGTGTTCTAAACGAAAGTTGTAGCCAACAAAAATACCAAACTTTTCCAAGTGGTTTAATACAATTATCTTGTGTTTTCGATTTATTACGAATTTTCTATCAAACTGGAATCTCTGGCTAGGAAACTGTTTTTGTATATGTGTTTGAGATAACAAGTTTTAGTTCGTATTTTGGACATATATGGTTGAGTGAGCATTAAAACATGTTATTAAACATGAAACAAGTATTTTAGAAGAGCAATGAAGTTCTTCAATGGCTGGTTAGCCGAGAAGAAGGAGGAGAGGAAGAAGTGCTCGTTTTCCTTGTGTTTCTTGATTTTTCGAGTGGTGGCCGTTGGTGGACTTGTGTTGGCTCAATGGTGGTGAGATGGGGCAGTGGTGGCTGGTGAAAAATGTAGGGGAGGAGAGGGGAGAGGGAGAGTGTAGAGAGGGAAAAGGTAAGGTGGTGAAAGGGTATGGGTTGGTTATATGGTCAAACAAGTAAGAGTTAGGGGGAGAGGGGCATGGGCTGCAGATTTTCAGTGGTCCCCACCCCCATGTGGGTGTTAAATCTTGTTCGTCAAAGTTACGCTTTGCATGGTGCCCGTTTACCCGTCCGTTTCGCCGTTCATTTAAATGTTAAACACTTAATTTAATACGTTTTGTTAATGATTTAAAATTACAATATATTTAACAAAAGTTTTACTTAATATAATATATTTTAGGTTACTAAAATATAATTCGGGTTTTCGTTTGGTCATCGGTTGTGGATCGCGTATTTATTCGAGGCATGTAACGTTTTTAAACGTTATGATGGTACGCGTGTAATCGCGATATTTTTACTTGAAGTATTTTATCAGATATTTAATAATGAGTTATAAAAATATAACTTGAATATATTTCATCTGTCGGGCGTGTTTCATGCATTTTCGTCACGTTCGGTTACGTTTTAAACAAAACGTATGTGTTTGTTATATTATATACATAATATAAAGAAATTTACAATGTTATTAAATAATCTCATATTATCTAATAATTGTTTCACCAACATCTATGTTTTGTGTTGTCAGATATTTATCTGATGTGAAATTGTATGATTTGGACGAATCGTATACGTGTATATATATAATCATTATATATATAAGTAGTTTATGTACTTAGCCCTATTTCATACTAAATACACGTAATAAGCATACAATTAGGTACAATAATAACGACCTAATTTAGCGGGTGTCATACATTTAATTGCTCGTATGCTCACTAAGCGATGTGCTTACCCTTTTATTTGTTTTAATGTTGTATGTGAATGGTTCTGTTGAACCAATTGGATATAATAGATAGATTGTGGTTTCGAGAAGGTAGCATGGATTGGAGATTGCTTTGTGGTTAGACAAGCTTCTCTTATCTTTTAAATTGTTGTTATGGTGATACTTAGTAATTGGCCCAAATAAAACGTTTTTGAAAGTTAACATGCGGGTCGTTATGTAGTATATGAAGCTTTTGGTTTTGTAGTATTTGACTTAGGAAGTCAAACCATGATATAAAGTCTTACATATGTGGTTTTCGGAAGTTATGAAGTGATGCGCCGCCAACGGTGGATCAGGAATTACCCTGTCATCGGACCATCCGTCAGCGGTGGCACCAGTAGAGTTTCAATATTAATAAATAAATATTGGGGCCTAAGTTTTACTAGTGCAATATGGCCTAAAGTTTGTATAGCAACGAGTATGACCTGGGGTCGTTCTTCAAAACCAACTGTATTGTGGATATGAGTAGTCTAGGATGTCCGTTTCTAACTAGTGAGGGTGTTTTAAAATAGTTGGGAGTCGTTTTGGTTTTGTTTTTATGATTAAACTAGTAAGCAATAATAAAAAGCAGATAAAATAAATGGGATAGTAGTCAGAATAGAGGGGGTGTTTGTTGTGAGTTCGTTAGCTGAACGCTGAGATGATGTTTATTTTAGATTATGAAAACGTCTATAAATATTTGAATTTTATTTGTTTCAAGTATATGTGGGGTAAACACTAGTTCCCTACTGATCGATTTCTCAATCAGTATGTCACTGAGTAACTAGGCTATCGTGATTCTGATCGGAGTAGGTTGCCCAACCCACAACACTGTCCTGTTACGGTACAATGACCCTTTTTGGATTGTATATCCTGGGTGCATGAATAAGGCAACAAACTAACTCGATGTCTGACCATTCTTAACCACACAGAGATACTCAATTGAATAAAACATTTAAGTATAAGACTTGGTTTGATGCTTGATTACATTCTATAGATGGGTTTGTAAAGGCAGCAAAACTAACTCGATGTCCGACCGTTCTTAACCCCACAAAGATACTCAATTGAATAAAACATTTAAGTATAAGACTTGGTTTGGTGCTTGATTACATTCTATCGATGGGTTTGTAAAGTTCAGAGGTTGTAATAACCAGTAATTTACAAAGTATAGTACCAACGACTTTTTCATGACTTCCACGTTGTACTACACTAGTGGTGCTTCCTATGATATACCATGTACTCAGTCGGTTTACGGTATTTACGTTGCTTTATATTGGTCACTCTGGACTTATAAGCTAAGTTTGTATTTAAGTTCAGGAATTATCCATCAATGATATAAACCAGCCCTTACTTTAAAGTCCCAATAAATCCCTAGTTCAAGTACTGTGTACACTACTTTGATTGAAAATGGTATTTTAACAGGTTTAAAACCATACCATGTTTATTTCAAACACAGATAATTAATTATCTTTACTTAAGGTTAGCTACATCTTAATAAAATGGTTATAATCACGTTCATTGGTTGAAAGGCATTGGGTTAAAGTGAGGTTTATAATCATAGATAGAAAATTAATCAAAGCACTGATTTTTCATTTATAAAATAGTTTAGGACATTATTGCACAACAAATTGTGCCCACGACTTTCATAGCTTCCACGTTCTGTACTACACACATTGGTGTTTCCACCACTATACAAATGAAAGTCGAATAACGTTACTTCCGTTGTTTCATAATGACATCATCCCAACTAATACGGCTAACTACATCACAACAAACACGTAATATAACTACTCGCTAATCATGGTGATGCATGTGAAAGCGCGTCTTGTTTTAAAAGTTTAAATGGAAATACCTAACTAATACTTTTCACACAACCAGGCAAGAATACCTGATTGAATGTAAGTATAGAATCGGTAAGATAAATAAGAAGTACTAATTAACTAGAAAACAGTAAACGGGGGAAACGTTTTAGTTACGTATGAACATAAGATTGATAAAATAATAACTTGAAATAAATAAAACAATTTAAATAAATAATAACTAATAACAGATAGGAAGGAATAAGTAATTGTATAATTAACGTCACTCAGATTCAAATATCCCGATTCATTACGTATTGATTATCTAATTGTGATTCTTTTATATCAATTTAATACCAAATTCTTCAATGATATCAAATTGAATGTGAACTAGCCAACTTTCCGGGTCTAACTAATTCCTACAACTTAGGGTCCAACATAAAACATCAGTTCAATGTCACAAGATGATTAGTCAATTGTGTGTTTTTCCCTAAATTGAGCATTAAACATTCACAACTTATTATAATTAACTCTAGTGGTATGATTCAACAATACCCAATAATTACTTATTGTCTTGTTCATTTTAAAGTAGATAATTATCATTTATTCAACCTATCAGACTCAACATATTTAGCAATAGTCACAAATCCTAAGATTATAACCATCAATAATTAATAACATTAAAGAAACTCAATCTCATCAATCTTATTATCCACGTTGAACAATAATAACTACTAATTACCAACAAACAAGGATCTACAAGCAATATAATAGTTTTCAATTAAATAACCTAGTCAATACGTAATAATAATCGTTCAATAATCATAATCCGAGTTCAATCAACTACACAATCACTTTGAAAAATCAACTCATAATTTAAAACAGAAAACTCAGATTATTCAAAATCAAATTCTTCAATGAAATCGAAATAAAAGAAGTTATACCGAATTATAAAGATGAATCACGAAGAATCAACACAAACTAGCCTCAATCTTGACTCCACGTGCCTCCAAAATGCTAAATTAATTCGTAAATAAACCCTAAACTACGAAAATAATCGACTTTAAACAAACCCTAGCCGAACTCTCCTTTTCTAGGGTTTTAATCGCGTTTTATACTTCATGTGTAAACCATCCATGCCGCGTATGGAAATTCCATACGGCGTATGGATGAAAAACAAGCCCAGCCCAAGTCCGCGTGACCTGGGCTTCCACCACCTCAATCCATACGGCATATGGATAATCCATACGGCGTATGGATTGACTTTCAGCCGAATTTCAATATTTTCTTCTTTTAATCTTTTCATCACTTCGGCTTCACTTCATTCTTCAAATATGCATCATTTAACTCGATTATTGACTGTTTTCCGTTCCTTTCTTCGTAACGCTCCATTTCCACATCTAATTGCAAATATGAACGAAATCAATATCTATTCTTAAATAAATGCAATAGAAACATCCAAAAATAGGGGTAAAATACTACTAAAATATAGTACTTTTGAGCGTTTATCAAACATCCCCCACTTAAATCCTACTTGTCCTCAAGTAGACAATCGATTCAAAAATCAAATTCTTAAGAAAACAGTCATCTCCATTTATCTAAATAACTATCAAAGGAATTACACAACATTACCCTTTTTCAACTCAAACATTTAAATTTAAAAATCTGTTAATTCTAAAAACAATTATTAAGAAACTTTGAAATGTACAAAAATAATCTACACATAATGTTACTCTTCTTGAAAAATTAAATAGTTCACAATGATTACTGATATTGTTATCCACTTAAACAATCTATATTTAAATAATTGAGCTTAAACCATTATTATTTACATGGATGTTCCCTTAAACTCCCAAAAGCTATATACTCTCATACTCATAACGTGCCAACCTTACATATTTTGAAGTTTCAGTCAAAACAATTATTTTTCAAATCAAGACATAGGTGACAGGTCTGTGCCTCAACACAACAGAGCGACATAACTTGATTTTGGTTTAGCAATATAAAATTTTTAGTCAAACCATTGGTGGCAGGTCTGTACCTTAGTACAACAAAGCGACTTAATTTGACTACATTCTAAAATCATGAGTTGTTAAACTCTTTTGCTCTTTTTCATTAGATATACTGACGGAGACCAAGTCTGTACTTACGTACAACAGAGAAAACAACACCCAGTATATTCCCAAATGATATTAATTAAAATTCCAAAAATATGACATATTGCACGCTAATAATATGAAAATTAAGACATACGTCATATATAACTAAAGTTCATCTAAAGGTGTCATCCACTCCTTTATTTTCATTTCTTAAAAGCTCAAGAATTCTCACATAGATCGCCTATCAATACATCATATACTGAAACTAAATAACATTTTCCACAAATTAATATTTAATTAAAAGTGTAGAAAATTTTTAAATTAACCTACATTGTTACAAAATAATTATCTCTAGAAAAACAAAAATTAAATTTACAAATTTGGTTGAAGAATGGGCAACTTATAACCTCCTAGTTACGTATCTTAATGAGATAACTATTAATCCAACTTACACATTCTCTACTTACTTAACAGGACAAAAATGTGGAAAATCAACTCTTTTCTCTCCCATCCCCCACTTAAAGCTGTACAATGCCCTCATTGTACAAATAATGAATTGCTAAAACGGGAAAAAGAGAAATAAGACAGAAAAACTCCCCTGGAAAAATGTGCCTAACGGTCTTGACAAGGATGATATGAAATTCCCACATCCTCTCAAATCAATTTCTTGCGCTGAACTTACTGCCAGCATAACACGTACTCACACATAATTCTGAATGATCAATCAATACACAAGATTAAACAATACCAAATATAAG
The DNA here is from genome assembly GCA_963422505.1 of Pseudognaphalium luteoalbum. Taxonomy (NCBI): domain Eukaryota; kingdom Viridiplantae; phylum Streptophyta; class Magnoliopsida; order Asterales; family Asteraceae; genus Pseudognaphalium; species Pseudognaphalium luteoalbum. Next base: position 111,558,369 of record OY730193.1, on the reverse strand, counting down.
CATCCTAAATAAAAATAAAAACAACCAAACCTAAGACTACAATTCCAACATAATTAAAAATCCTACAAATAAAACCAGTCACAATAATAAAAATAGAAATAGTGTCTGGAATCATAAACCACATAGGATGAACAACATCCTAATCGCTGTCATACTCCTCGTCCATACTCCGATAGTGATGAGAAGGTCCTGGCTGCTCTACCGGTGGTGGTGGTGGCATGAACTCCTGGGGCATCTGATACTGGAATGGCTGGTATGGCAAATGGCATCTGATACTGGAATGGCTGTGAGAAAAGGCCATCCTGATAGTCCAAATGAGCACTGGTCTGATGAAAATGTTGTCTCTGCATACTCTCAATCTGATCAAACCTCTAAGTGTGCTGGATGCTCATCTGATCTAGCTGCTGCGATAATCGCTCAAAGTCCCCAGCATATCCTCTACTACGGCCTCGTGCTGCTCCTCTACCTGCAGGTGCAGCCCTAACCTGTCTAGGCTGTAAAACCTGCCCAACTGCAGTAGTCGCCACCCAATAGTACATCTCTGGATCACCACCATATATGTTTCATGGCTCAATAATATCCAAAGCCTCTAGTCTCCGTGTAGTCAACCAATCCATACCAGGCTGCACAACAGTACACGAACCTATCTCAGCCGGAGTCTCCAACCCAAAGTGCCTAGCCAATCGCGTAACGAAATGACCACCACATAAACTACTCGAACTCCTAGTACCATTGGCTCTCTTAGACATCCACCTAGCTAATCTCCACGGCACATTAACCAGTCTTTTCCTCAAAATCGCACTAAGATAGAAGAGATCAGGTTTAGAGACCTTTTCTGGTCCCTCTCGATGACCAATGATAGTGAATGTCAATAACTGGTGAATCAAACGGTGGCGAGGATCTCGAATAGCTCGATAAGAAGGGGCTGAATCACCATAACTACCCTGAGCAATAGACTGCCACTCCTCCGCAATCTCCAGATCAGTAAGCTTCGTCACTGTACCCGCTGAAATATGATCCAGAAAATTTGGGTTGTGGATCTCATTAGGCTCATATAATCCGAGTCCAAGAGCAAACTCAACAAGAGACATATATCTCGGCTATCCCCCAAGCTGGAATGAAATAGTCTCAGCAGTCCACTCGGTCGACCTGTGATCAAACCGAAATGTACTGTAAAACTCCACCACCAACTCTCTATATATTTGTTCCCGAATGCTGAACATCCTGTACCAGGCGTAAGAAACAAACCCAATGTTACCATCCCGTAGTCTATATGAGGCAGAAAGTAAGTTCCTAATCGTCTCATGCCCAATGGCAAACCCATTTCTCTCAACCACATGCTCGAGAGCGTGCCAATCCAAAGCATGAAAAACCTCAATTGGCTGGTCGATATTCTCAGCCAAACGCTCCCCGAACTGGTATATCAAAGTCTCTGAATATGAATCATGAAAAGTAAGATATCTGTGGGTTCTGATCAGAGGGTTACCCAATTCCTGACCGCCTCTGGTTCTCCTGCTAGCCATTTTACTGCTAAGGAAAACAATCATTAACAACACAGGAAATGCAAATAAGGTTTCAAAAGAAATTTCGGCAGCATTTCGGCTTAATATGGAACAATCCACCATTAAGGTTTAGCACAAACTACCGCAACAACCACAATTTCAACTACCCTATTGCATTATGAACCAATATTCACTCAAATTGCTCAATTGTATACACTTGTTAAAATTTCATGACAAATTTTGAATGAAATGCAATATAATAACTTGGTACCACTATAAACATACGAACGTGTACAATTACCAAACTCGAGCAACATCAACTAACAATCATTCATACCATCTCATAATGAATTATTATAAAATACATTCAACATAAATAACAATGTATCACATAACCGTAACCACAAATACTTGAGTACCAATCAAATAATTGCATTAATCATCATGTGGTCATAAAACCAACAATCTTGAACCAAAAACCATAGCAATTAAGTAAACATTATAACCGCATTATACGCATATGAACGAGTAAACCATGATAAGCAATACGTCATAAAAATGAGCAGGGCATTACATCACATTATGCAAACTATACTCAAATTCTAAATACCCACATCGCAATCACAAACACTAACTTTCAAACAAATGATTTATCCAACGAAAATTAAAATCGGAAGCTATACCTTGTAGAGGAGTTTGCGTAGTACAAGAAAATAAGAAGATGGGGTAGAATGCGTGGCCGGAAAGTGGTGGGTGGATGGTGGCAGCCGCAGCAGTGGTGGTGGTGGTGGGTTTTGGTTTCAAAAATGAAGAAGAAGAGGGGCTGCAGCCGGGTTGTTCATTTTTGATCCATACGGCGTATGGATTAAACAGGCCCAGGTCAACCAATTTAACCAAGTCAACACCGGCCCAGTGGCCCAATTCAATCCATACGGCGTATGGATTTTCCATACGGCGTATGGATTGAAAAACAGAACTTTTTTTTTTTCAAAATCGTATTCCACCACTTGCTACTAACTCGCCAACATTTTAAACAATTAAGACGTACCTGGAGGGGTACAATAACTTCATAGCTTCTTAATTCCAAACTATAAAAAAATAAACAAATAAAATTAAAAATTTCAAAAACAATTAACTAACAAGATTAAATAAAAATTAACCACTTATTCAATCACACCAAAAATAGAAATTGTTCAACATTCAAGCACGCAAACAAATAAATACAACCAAACATAAAAGTTATTAGTAGGTTCGATGAAAAATGGAAAAGTATGAATCACGAAAGTCAACGCAGGGGATAAAGAGATAAGAATCGCTATGTTATTTTTGCAATAACATTATCCACTCCATGTCCAAAAGTGGCAAAATTCACCAAATGAGCACTCGCCGCTGGTTGAAGATTTATTAGCCACCAATAGATATCTCTAACAGTCTTGTTCATAGGACCATTGAGTGCTAACTCAACCTTATCATTCTCATCCAAAGTTATCTCACGATCCGGGCTAGCCTCTTCCAATTCACTCATAAACTCATAAATTGCTTCATTAACACTCGCATGTTTAGACATCACCGGACTTCGCTTTAGATCTCTTATTCTTCTTTCGATCTTCTTAATTGCCACTTCTTGATGATTAGTAAATCCCAAATCAGACTCCTTGAATATTCCTACCAACTTTGTGTATTTCTCTACCAACCCAAAATGGAAATGCTCACGTGGGGTGAGCACCTTATCCAAAACTACCAACGAATCCAAATTGACTACTAGAAAGATAGCTAAATCAATAGTGACATCAGGGTTAATGAAACTAGGGTTAGGCCTCTTTCCTTCTTCCTTAGCCAATAATTCCAATTTCTGTATCATATTCTTTAAGTAGTAAGGAATGGTATTATGCACTATAACTCTATGAGGAGTAGGGTCTCTCAAATGATCTTCAAGTTGCAACAACTGCACCAAGTCTCTCAAACTAGTAACAATTTCTTTATCCGCCTCAAAATTAGGATTCCCAGTTGCCAAATACAACGCTTTCAACATCCTATGAAGACATGCCGCCTGATTAGAAGAATAGGGAAAAGAAGACTGCACCAATGCCTCGTAAATCTCTGTGTACCGCTTCTTTTGTGCAGTGAAAAATACTTTTTCTTCTTCAATCCTTGAATCCAAAGATGCCTCAAAATCAATTAGAGCCTCAATAAAATGTTGTTCATACCCAAACTATCTCTCTATATCCGCAGTATCTAACACATTTTGAATCAGAACCAATTGACTCTCAGTAAAATAAACGGAAGATCTTCTTATCAGTTCAGCTGTGAAAGGAATGTCCCATCTGACTTTCTCAATAGCATTTAACAACTCATGACAGGATGATGTGATGGGTACTTCCCTACGTCCTAAACGCGTAAAAGATGGCACTGTGTTATCAGAACTCGAACCAAAACTATCAGGGTTTCTCCTAACAATGTGGTTATTGTTCGCATTGCCCTCGTAACTCCTTGCCATTGAATCAAAACCTAAATAACATTTATATCTGAAACACAGGCACTATTAACGAAAAACAAGTTAGTTCACACAAAATAAATAAAAATTAATGACACAAAATTTAACCAAAAGAATTTCAACCGGCGGATGGATTTCCATCCGCCGGTAGAAACTAATTACTTAAAAATTTAACCAAATAAAAAGTAATTTGTTTCAACCAAATTTATTAACAAAACTTATTAATGCACTTAAATAAACTAATTGAACAACTTTACCAACAATCTAATTAACAAATTTTTTTTTTATTTATTTATAAAAAACTCTTACAATAAATAAAATCTATTTAAATAAAAAAACGCAATCATTCCCCGGCAGCGGCGCCAAAAACTTGATGCGTGTGAAAGCGCGTCTTGTTTTAAAAGTTATAAATGGAAATACCTAACTAATACTTTTCACACAGACAGGCAAGAATACCTGATCGAATGTAAGTATAGAATCGGTAAGACCGAGTCTATCTTAGGAACGGTGGTTGTTTATAAAAATAAGAAGTACTAATTAACTAGAAAACAGTAAACGGGGGAAACGTTTTAGTTCCGTATGAACATAAGATTGATAAAATAATAACTTGAAATAAATAAAACAATTTAAATTAATAATAACTAATAACAGATGGGAAGGAATAAGTAATTGTATAATTAACGTCACTCAGATTCAAATATCCCGATTCATTACGTATTGATTATCTAATTGTGATTCTTTTATATCAATTTAATACCAAATTCTTCAATGATATCAAATTGAATGTGAACTAGCCAACTTTCCGGGTCTAACTAATTCCAACAACTTAGGGTCCAACATAAAACATCAGTTCAATGTCACAAGATGATCAGTCAATTGTGTGCTTTTCCCTAAATTGAGCATTAAACATTCACAACTTATTATAATTAACTCTAGTGGTATGATTCAACAATACCCAATAATTACTTATTGTCTTGTTCATTTTAAAGTAGATAATTATCATTTATTCAACCTATCAGACTCAACATATTTAGCAATAGTCACAAATCCTAAGATTATAACCATCAATAATTAATAACATTAAAGGAACTCAATCTCATCAATCTTATTAACCACGTTGAACAATAATAACTACTAATTACCAACAAACAAGGATCTACAAGCAATATAATAGTTTTCAATTAAATAACCTAGTCAATACGTAATAATAATCGTTCAATAATCATAATCCGAGTTCAATCAACTACACAATCACTTAGAATATTCAACTCATCATTTAAAACAGAAAACTCAGATTCAAAGTCAAATTCTTCAATGAAATCGAAATAAAAGAAGTTATACCGAATTATAAAGACGAATCACGAAGAATTAACACGAACTAGCCTCAATCTTGACTCCACGTGCCTCCAAAATGCTAAATTAATTCGTAAATAAACCCTAAACTACGAAAATAATCGACTGTAAACAAACCCTAGCCAAACTCTCCTTTTCTGGGGTTTTAATCGCGTTTTATACTTCCTGTGTAAACCATCCATACGGCGTATGGATGAAAAACAAGCCCAGCCCAAGTCCGCGTGACCTGGGCTTCCACCGCCTCAATCCATACGGCGTATGGATAATCCATACGGCGTATGATTGACTTTCAACCGAATTTCAATATTTTCTTCTTTTAATATTTTCTTCACTTCGGCGTCACTTTATTCTTCAAATATGCATCATTTAACTCGATTATTGACTGTTTTCCATTCCTTTCTTCGTAACGCTCCATTTCCACATCTAATTGCAAATATGAACAAAATCAATATCTATTCTTAAATAAATGCAATAGAAACATCCAAGAATAGGGGTAAAATACTACTAAAATATAGTACTTTTGAGCGTTTATCACATGGCAAATCCTAAATCTAGCAAAATCAAAATAACAACATGCATTTTAGTTAATAAGATAAAGGATAGATAGAACCGTGAAAAAATCATAGCTGAATATAACTTGAAAGTATACAAGCAAACCTTCGAGTATCCTCCAAGAGATATAACAATATTACCCTTCTAGTAGCCCGGTTAAGTATTAACTGGAGACTAACTAGCCACTAACTACCACAAAAAAAAAACTAAATCTAGAAAGAGAGTAGTGTTGGTGAAGAATGGATGTGAATTGTTGAATTCTCTTTTGAAATGAGAAGAGAAGCCCAACATATATAGAAAACGCTCTAACCATATTCTTGACCCGTATTTGGACCCTCAAACTCTCAATCGTATTGCCCACCCATATAAAAATCTCATTTTTATCGCCTGAACACGAGATACGGGTGGTTTGGCCGCATACGGGCAACTAGGGTGAATAGGGTTGAACACCAACCGTATACGGGCAAACTGGGCCGTATACGGATGGGCTAGGCCGTATAAAGTCTGTGCAAGCCGTATACAGTCTGTGCAGGTCATATACAGTATGTGTCCAGCCGTATACGGTTCAGACCACCCGTATACGGTCTGGTTCAACCGTATCTCGGTTCTGCGGTTCTTCATTTCTTCATTTAAGCGTAACTTGTTTGGTGTTTATCCATTTTGAGTGATTCTTGCGCTCACGATTTCGTAATTTCCTAATGAAGAAAATGACATAAGTTAGAAGTCATACTTCCAAGTATTGCTCAAAAAGCATTGAAATGCGTGAACGAGAGTTTCAATTATCGTTTGTGCTCTATTTTACTCGTTTTAGGTCGTTTTAGTTGATTTTTGAAGCATTTTCTATATTTTAGCCTTCATGATGAAATTTAGTATATAATTGCATATTTCAAATTTTTCCATCAATAATCGGCTAAAAATGTGAGATAATAACACATAAAAACTTGACTTTTTGCGTGTTATCATGAAGTTAACATGTATGTAGTTAGTTTAGTTTTGTTAAAACTGATGAAATGTAGTAAAGTTTCCAATTTGAATTGTTAGTTGAATTGGAAGTTGACATGTAGTCAATCACATTGGAATAGTCAAACATATGTCGAATTGGTAAGTGTTTTGGTTGAAATGTTGTTGAATTTGCAAACGGGTCAAAAGGAGTTTAAATGGGCCATTAAAGTGTTCGTATGCTAATCTTCGATGAATTAGCGTTATGGTCTATTGTTGTAGGTCATAAACTTGTTTTGGGAATACTAAGGATATGGGTAAGAAGTTAGATTCCAATTGCATATGGTTAGTATTTTGAGGTATCTCCAAAAGTGGTCAAAATGATCATAAATTGGTCATACGTCTAAATTCGTCGTTTTTGAGAAATTTGAGAAAGTGTACAAAGAGAAAGTTATATTTTGATTTAACGGAGGTGCGTGCAAAATTTCAAGTATTAACTCTTAACGAGTAAAAAGTTATGTGCGTCCGGATTTGATCAAAAATCAAAGTTTGCTGAGTTTTTGGATTCATGTGTAATTACGCGATCCAAGAGATTTTCCTGGACAACGTAATTATGAAGGAAATCACATCACACCGTTTTTATGCCTATTTACGCGATCGTAAGCCCTTGGTTGGATCGTGTAACTTCAAATAAAATGTAAATAGAGTATTTTAGTGATATTATGCGATCCAGGTATATGTGTAGGATTGAGTATGATCTAATAAGTTGCGTTTAAGTAAGTTTCGAGTTAAAAACTCTAAATTTGTGTATAAACAAAAAATTGGGGCGTTTCACTTTACAAGAATAGTTCAATTATTTGTTAACACAAAAATAAAACTCAAAACCATATCTAGCGTAAAAAAGAAAAAACTAGACCTACCTTCTTTCCATATGTATATTTTTGTTATAATAATATATTAATAATTCAGTAAGAAAAATTAAAAAATAAAATAAAAGAAAGCATCACCACTTCAAATATCTTGATTGAAGTGACTTTGATGATTTCACCCACCCAACTCCACTACCACCACTTCAAATATCTTGATTGATTGACCATGCATGTAACATTTTGTGGGACAAGAATAGGTAACATCATTCAATATCCATGAACAAAAATGTTTTAAATGCAAAGATATGGAGTCAGCTGCAATTTAGATGAGGGGACTAAACGATCTCACTCATTAATATTTTTATAATTAAAGGTGCAAATGAACACTAAGAACTTAAGATCACTCATGTATGTTTCCCCCACTAAATGTTGATGATCTTTAAAACCTTACCCAATGTTTTGATACATGGTGATGATTCATACACCATCTGATTTTCTCCGTACACCACTAACCTTGTTTTAGGCTATTGTATAGCACAATAATCGAAAACATGTTTAGCGAAGTGCTGAATAAATTAGGTTGTGTATCAATCACTGCCCTTTTTCAATATACAGGTTAATTGTCAATAAAACATAACAAAAATTACAATAAAATAAAATTATATGCACGTAACTTATAAATTTTGCACATTAAAAATATCGTATATAGTAAATTTAATTATGTTAATATAAGTATAACATGATATACAAATTTTCACCCAATTAACTTTTTATAAATTGGGTCACATCGAGGGGTTTGAGGTAGTGTGTAAATAGAAAATAGTTTAAAAATAAAGGGAAAATATGTTTGGGTTGAAGCAAGCATAGCAATGGTACTTGAAATTTGATGACCGTATGAAAAGGAGTGGATACATGATACGTGACTAGGATCATTATTGTGATTTGAAGAAATTCAAGTCCTCTTATATCATACAGTTACTTAATGTTGATGACTGATATCATGTAAAAATCATGTTTTTTACTCCAAATATCTCTCTAACTTGAAGCCTTTTTCGTTGTCTCGTTATTGGAAATCCGTAGAAAGTGGTTGTTGCAAATTCTAAACAGGTTTTTGTTACTAAGAAGAAGTCAAAGGAGGTTAGTACAACTACAACGTCAAACTCCTTTGAGACTCTTACTAAGTTAGATACTAATGTCGACAGCAATGCTTCTTCTAGTGAGAAGTTGGTTAACCACAAGGAAGATAAAGGGAAAAAAGAGGCGTCACCAGTTGACGGCAGTAACAATGCTAGGAGTAAACCCAGTCGATTAGAGCGTTGGAATAAGGCTTATGGTCCTGGTAATCCTATTCCCCATGAGGCTGATGAGGATGATGACATGGCTGATTATATGAGTATTTATGACATACATGATCATAAAAAGAAGTGATTAGTTGGTTTTGTTTGATGTTTGTTGAGTCAAATGTTGATTAGTGGTTGTGTCCTTGCTATGTAGTCTTACCACCTATGTAACGGGTTGAGATGTGGGATTTACTCACATCCATTGTACTTAAATGATTTTTGGAGTACTATATTTACACACTAGTACACAAATAAGTATTTAGAGCTTAGTATTATAGCGTTTCTACGTGAAAATCACCACAAAAAGTAAAAAGAGGGTCCAATATTTTTCTTGGGGCGGTTTAATGGCATTACTTGTAGCGATTTAAAAAAAAATCCGCTCTAATTGCTTATGTTTGTAGCGGTTTAATAGACACCACTTCAAAAAAATACCATTATTTGTGGTGGTTTAAAATAACTCGCTTCAAAAAAGCGCAAATTTAGAACGGTTAAGTAAAAAACCATTTCAAATAGAATAAAATGTAGCGGTTTTTTCCAAAGTAAAATTTTTGTAAAAGAATTATATTCTGCGTTCTTTGTTAACCGCTCTATAAAATAACAAAGAACCGCTAATATAACAAAGAAAAAAAATTATATAGTGCGTTCTTTGTGAACCGCTCCATAAAAAGAAGTATATAATTATATAGCGCGTCCGTTGTGAACCGCGCTATAAAATAAAAACCGCCTCCATTCTTCGTGCTATAAAATAACAAAGAGCCGGTCATCTTTTCTCATTTTACTTATAAATAAAATAGAACATATCTTCTCAATCACACACATATTATCTCCAGCACATATCCACTAACTTACACAAGCGAGATTTATTTAAGTTATTCCCCACTACAGAAAATAAATTAAGTATTGATCCAGTGATGAATAATAGTGAGTCACGATGGAAGCAAGCTAGTAAATTAATGTAAGATTAAAAGAAACTATGAAATAGCATTTTTTAGATCCGATGAATTACCGTTTTTCTAGATCTGTGTTTTGGGTCATCAGATATGTTTTCTTACATATCTGTATTTGTGTTTAGATCTCGTCCGTGATGACAGCTCACATCTAGTTGTACTTCATCGGTTGTTGTGGCTGGTGAACATATGTATCTTCTATGTATATGTAGATATAATAAACATAAAAATAATATATAATTTATAGTGTGGTTATATCTATTACAGTATTCTCAAAAAACAAATGACATATTGTTAGTGGTTTTCGAAACGGCGATGAGTTGTAGTGTATCATTAGTGCAATTGAAGAAGTTTTACTTTATAAATATATGGTTGTGGACTTGTAGTATAATATTGCTATGTTCAAATCCATGTATTCTTGATTTATTGTAATTAGGTATGTTTATTTAAGATATGTAATTTTTTGTTCGATTAAAATAAGTTGATATTTTTACTTTCAGTTATTGTGTATGTATATTTATATAAGTTGAAAAGGAATCTACTTTTTTCTTAAAAGAGAATTAATTTGATTTTGAAGTGTAAGTTGAAGAAACAATAATGCATATGTTTAGGGGGTTTAGTATCTGGAAACGCATCAAAATTGGACGCGATCTTATTTGTGTGTATTTAACTAATTTTTTTCCTATTGTGTGTACATAACTTTCAAAAAGTGTATTTTTGATGCATTTTGTAGTACTTTTGATGACGTGTCAAGCTATGCGGATGCCAAGTGGCACCGTAAAGAAATGACACATCAGCAAAATGCATCACAAATACACTTTTTGAAAGTTGTGTACTCACAATAGAAAAAAGTTAGTTGAGTACACAATTAAAATCGCGTCCAAGTTTGATACATTTTCAGATACTAAACCCTATGTTTGAGTGATTAGCGAGAAACTGAAAATGATTATATGCTTTTGAGGGTAGAAGTAATTTTTGTTTGATTTTTGAATCGGTTCATTAGCCCAACAAACACCTCATGTATTATCAACAACCGTTCTATTAAAGAAAAGTAACCGCTTTAAATTCATTCTTTTGAAACAGTTGTTTGCCGCTTCAAAAGATGTTCAGGCTTTTGTGTCGCCGACATCAGGGGCGTTTGATCACTACTTCAGATAGCCTTTTCACAACCATATATATCCGTTTGTGTACTAGTGACCAGGTAACAATCCTTTACCCCAAAAAAAATATTTAATTGTTATCAACTATAGACTAATAAATAATTACATCTAATGAACATCTTATAATTATAAATTTTCATTAAGCTAACGAGCAATTTTTAACTCTAACAATTAAAGTTAGCGCGAAACTTTCAATCCACTTTTCCATTATATATAAGATTAAATATAGTTAAAGGTAGTAAAAATTAATTGATCATCGTGAATGATTAAAAAGTTCTCCTGAAAAATATAAACTTTAAAACTAAACAATACGTTATTGATATAAACTATTTGCTTTGATATTTTTATAGTGTTATTTAAGTTAGAAAGATTAAAACAACATTTATAATTACTTAAATATTATTATAACATAAACAATTTTATGAATACTGAGATATGGTATTCTAAAATACGCGATCCAAGATCTTTAATTAAATATAATTATTTTATAAAGTCCTGGATTTATTAACAAATGTCTAATCTTACATCCGTCTATCTTAATATATTCATTGCATATAAAATTTTACAATGAAATGATAGTTAAGACCCATTTTCATGTTTGCGTTTAACATATTAAAAAGTATTATTATAATCACTATTGTAATTTACTATTTGTATTTATACATGTATTAATATTTGACTAAGGTTCTGAGGGAAAGTATGAAATGAGGGAAGAATGAGCAGCTCGGATTAAATGCATTTAAGACAAACATATCATCTAAACTTACTACATTTTAATAACAGAATACTACATTTAATAACACTATATTTTACATCTATAAAATTTGACTGCATTATAACAACACTGCATTTTATACCTATAAATTTGTTATTAACACGTAGTGAATTCGGCATGCCCCTTATTCACTTCGTTTGAAGCCTTATCCTATGATCCTTATTTTAATATTTAATTTTTATTCCTAACATCGCATAAATACATATTTTAACATCCATACTTATTATACTTAGAGTAATAAAATAATAATAATTATTATTATATATCAATATCATAAACATAATTATTTGTTTTGTGGCATAAACATATTTTACAACATCTATATATATTTTATCCGAGTAATAATTATAATAATGATTAGGGGTGTTTAAAATATTCCGAAACCGGAAAACCGGTTGAATTGAACTGAATTTTGGTTAACCGATTGATTTATTTTCATTTTTCGGTCTCGGTTAACCGAACCGGTCTGTTTTTGGTTTTTCGATTTCGATTTCGGTTCATGATTTGGGTTTAAACATAATAAATGGTTAAGCCAAAAAACCGAAAATATTATATATAGTTTTTAATATATGTATATACAGGTATATGTTATATTTGTATATAGATTTCTACACGTTTATTTTGAATAAATTATATATATCTCTTTCCCTATCATTTTAATTTAATATAGTAACTTAATATGGGCCTAATAGGAAAATTACTACTACTTAGTTCTAATTATATTAGAACGAATAACCGTACGTATAACATTAATACAAAATTATAAATAGTAAAATGGTTATCGTTTGATACATTTATTATCAAAATATTTTGAATATATTAAACACTTATTAATAAATGTATATTTATGTGTTACTAATTACTTTTAAATAAGTTTTAATTAATAAACAGTTAATTTGGTTAACCGATTAACCGAAAAATTGATTAACCGATTTTTGATTAACCGAATTTTTCAGTTTCGATTTAGGTTCAAGAATATGGCAAACCGAGACTCCGGTTAACCGAGTTCCCGGTTAACCGTCTATGAACACCCCTAATAATGATCATCAGCATTTAATAACATCAGCATATTTAGATTTGACCCTATTTGTATAATATGGTGTTGGTTGGTGGTTAGCAGCTGCCATTATTATTTTTTATTTTGTTTATGTGTTATAACCTTTCGATAACATTTTATTTTTCTCCGATTAGATGTTTCTAATTGATTGAAATTGAAAGTAGACATATCATAGAGGATGTTTCTTCCTCCGTTCCAATTAAATGACCTTTCAATATGTACACATTTTAAGAAAAGTGTACTGATTATCGTGCTAACCAATAAAAATTTTTATTTTTCTCCATTTAGCTGCTCTCTGATTTGTTGAAATTGGAATTAAACAATTACTTTGAGACATAACAAATAAAAATGAACACTCAAATTGAGACGAATGAAATAGTATCTTTCAATGATCTATATTCAAATCCATGTTGCAGCTCTCTTTTTTTTTAAAAAAAAGTTTAATAACTAAATTCACGAAAGAATCACTTTATCTCCTTACTTTATGATTATTTTTAGTACAGTCTAAAATTACTCTACCTTTTATTACATTGAATTCTAATTTTATACGTAAATCTTTATTTCAATATATCTTCTATAAAAACTCTAAAATCCGATTTGCAATTTTTTTATTAACCATTTGTTTAACATTTTACAAATTAAATTAGTTAATCAAATTATATATGTAATCGAAACTACTATTTCAATAAAACTTAAATATTTACACTTCTTTCAAAAACTTAAATAGATTTATATATGAAAATATCTTAAAAATTATTGTTGATTATATCATGTCAATGAAGAGTGGTTATAATTTTTAAAAACACATCGAACATGATCCAAAATATAATTATTTCCCGATGCGAAAGTTGGTAATAAAAATCTATTATTATCATCATTTCTTTAACAATTATATGTAGCATATAAATATAGCTTAATAATATTATATCCATCCTGTCGCAACGCGAGGACATACAATACCTCGTTGTTATCAACTATACTCTAATAAATAATTACATCTAATGAACATCTTATAATTATAAATTTTCATTAAGCTAACGAGCAATTTTTAACTCTAACAATTAAAGTTAGCGCAAAACTTTCAATACACTTTTCCATTATATATAAGATTAAATATAGTTAAAGGTAGTAAAAATTAATTGATCATCATGAATGATTAAAAAGTTCTCCTGAAAAATATAAACGTTAAAACTAAACAATACGTTATTGATATAAACTATTTGCTTTGATATTTTTATAGTGTTAGTTAAGTTAGAAAGATTAAAACAACATTTATAATTACTAAAATATTATTATAACATAAACAATTTTACGAATACGAAATATGGTATTCTAAAATAGGCTCACTACATTCGACATCTAGAGATAATAAACTATCAATTATTGATCTGCATATTAAACTAAATCCCAAACTAAATCCCCTTGCATCGAGAGGAGCATTTAGAACCTCGTTATCATCAAAACATAAAAATTATGAGATAGAGATCTTTAATTCAATATAACTATTATATAAATTCCTGGATTCATTAACAAATATCTAATCTTACATCCGTCTATCTTAATATATTCATTGGATATAAAATTTGACAATAAAATGATAGTTAAGACCCATTTTCATGTTTGCGTTTAACATATTTAAAAGTATTATTATAATCACTATTGTAATTTACTATTTGTATTTATACGTGTATTAATATTTGACTAAGGTTCCGAGGGAAAGTCTGAAATGAGGGAAGAATGAGCAGCTCGAATTTAATGCATTTAAGATAAACATATCATCTAAATTTACTGCATTTTATTAACAGAACACTGCATTTAATAACACGATATTTTACATCTATAAAATTTGACTGCATTATAACAACACTGCATTTTATACCTATAAATTTGTTATTAACACATAGTGAATTCGGCATGCCCCTTATTCACTTCGTTTGAAGCCTTATCCTATGATCCTTATTTTAATATTTAATTTTTATTCCTAACATCACATAAATACATATTTTAACATCCATACTTATTATACTTGAGTAATAAAATAATAATTATTATTATTATATATCAATATCATAAACATAAATTTAAACATAATTATTTGTTTTGTGGCATAAACATATTTTACAACATCTATATATATTTTATCCGAGTAATTATTATAATAATGATTAGGGGTGTTCAAAATATTCCGAAACCGGAAAACCAAATCGAAAACCGGTTGAATTGAACCGAATTTTGGTTAACCGATCGATTTATTTTCATTTTTCGGTCTCGGTTAACCGAACTGGTCTGCTTTTGGTTTTTCGGTTTCGGTTTCGGTTCATGATTTTGGTTTAAACATAATAAATGGTTAACCGAAAATATTATATATAGTTTTTAATATATTTATATACATTGTATATGTTATATTTATATATAGATATTTACACTTTTATTTTGAATAAATCATTTATATCTCTTTCCCTATCATTTTAATGTAATATAGGAACTTAATATGGGCCTAATATGGAAATTACTACTACTTAGTTCTAATTATATTCGAATGAATAGCCGTACGTATAACATTAATGCAAAATTATAAATAGTAAAATGGTTATCGTTTGATACATTTATTATCAAAATATTTTAAATATATTAAACACTTATTAATAAATGTATATTTATGTGTTACTAATTACTTTAAATAAGTTTTAATTAATAAACAATTAATTTGGTTAACCGATTAACCGAAAAATTGATTAACCGATTTTTGATTAACCGAATTTTTCAGTTTCGATTTAGGTTCAATAATATGGCGAACCGAGACTCCGGTTAACCGAGTTCCCGGTTAACCGTCTATGAACATCTTTATCAATAGACTAGTTATTCAATTCGATCGATACCTTTCGTACATTAATTAATACAAGTAAATCTGATTATACTTATTCATAAATAAATAAATAATACATGTCCAACAAAACATTATACTAAGTCACAAGCTAGAATAAATGGATGATACGATATGACGAATTAGAAAACCGGTATACTTTGTGGGTGTTTAAAGAAATTGTGTGGATCAACTTTAGCTTTGACGCGAATCAACTTCTTAAAGTTGTCTCTCTTCCAGTATTTCTCACCCCAAACACTGGCCTCCTCATAGGTAGCACTTCCAACACCCAAATCAAAATCAATGTAGTTATAGTATGCCTCCCTGGGGTTCTTTGACACATAAGGCGTTATAAACTTGCTGAAGTTTCTTAGCCAACTTATACGTTGGAGTGATATTGGAGTCGTGTCTGAGGTTTGATCATCAAACCTAACCCATTGGTGAACTTGGTACAACACTCCAGCTCTATGAGGATATGGAGTTGCTGTCTCTGAGATCTCATTCATCTTTCCACCAAAAGGATGCATATTTAGAGTTGCTCCGACGCTTTGAAACATCTTTCTCCATATCTTTTTAAGCCCGGATATGGGGATTGGGGTGCGTACGTAGTCTAATTTGCTTTGGCTGTTGAAGATAATATTGGTAGTTCGGTTCGCAAAAAACTCAAGTGAGGTATCCGTTGGATAGCCTTCATAAAAAAGGGTTGACTGGATCATTCTCACCTCTTGGCATTTTTCTCGTGTGACATTAAGCTCGGGGTACTTTTCGTCTAGCAAAGAAAGCAATGTGTCCATTGCGCCCTGATAAAGTCCAAGAAACAACATTCGTACGGTTTTCTTGTTTGTGTTGGGGATCTTTTCGCTAGTCATCTGAACTCTTATGGACAAATTTTCATCGATAGTTGGCATAACATATTGATACTTGTAGAATATATCCGTGGCACCTTCTTCCAAAGTTATGTTCACCAAGAAGACGGTTACTGACTCTGGAACCGGAACCAACCTAAGCTTCCATGCAAGCACAATTCCAAAACTACCTGCACCACCACCACGAATTGCCCAAAACAAATCTTCGCCCATAGACTTTCGATTTAGAATTTTTCCATTGACATCCATGAACTGAACATCGACAACATTATCTGCAGCAAGACCATATTTCCTCATCAAATTTCCATAACCACCACCGCCCACATACCCACCAATGCCCACCGTGGGACAAATACCAGCCGGGAAATACAAGGTGTTGCTCTTTTGAGAAATAGCATAGTAGACTTCACCAAGCACAGCGCCAACTTGGGCCCATGCGGTCCTTTTAGTAACGTCCACGTCTACAGACCTCATTTTGTTAAGATCAAGCATGACAAACGGAACACCAGCAGTGGATGAGACTCCCTCATAGTCATGGCCTCCACTCCTGATCCTCATCTCGTATCCGTGTTTCTTGCTGCATAAAAGTGTCGCTCGGATCTGAATTTCGTCAACAGGAGTGACAATGACCGATGGCTTAGGCGTGGATGATTTGTTGAATCTAAGGTTATTGACTCTAGCTTGCCAAATGGGTAGGAAAGAAGCATTTACAGGGGTGAAAACGAGTTGAGAGATTGAAGAGACCTTCTTCGAGTTGGATTCAAGGCAACTAATGAAATCTTCAGAATTTGGTGCAACATTATTATGAAAATGTGATAATGTTCCGCAAAAAGAAAGAGTTAAAACAAAGAGTATTAGTAATGTAGTCTTCATGGTTTGAATTTGTGGATCTAATAGCCATTGGCTTGCGTTTATTTATAGATCCAAGTTGTTGGAGTTTAGGATGGGATTATATAATAATATTATAATAGAATTTCATAAATCAACAGCTAGCGCACCAATTTGTAGTCAGATGTGATATTTTTATTGATGGAATTTAGTTGCAATTAGTCAATTACTCAAGAAGTAATCTGCGAGGAAATTGTCAAACGAGAGAATTAGTCAAATATTATCTTAAGCAAACCGTGTAATATCATCTGAAGCAAGTCGTTCCCGAATTAAACCGTGTAATATTATCTGAAGCAAGTGATATTGGCCATTTATTATCTAATTCTCCGTATAAAAGTAGTCACGACTTCGTTTTCCTTTTTCAAATGGGGATCGAATCCAAAGTCGTTACCAATTTAAACCGTGTAATATTATTTGAAGCAAGTGATATGATATTGGCCAGTTAATATTAAATGCTCCCTTCGTCCCAAAAATTTTTGTCACCAAGTTAAAAACACATATATTAGGAAAATCACATTAAATGCAACATTGATCTTAATATAATGATAATTTTAACCTTCAATTATTAATTAAATTGTTTTGTTTGAGGTACGCGTAGTTTTAAAGTTAAGGATAATATAAGAAATATAAACATTAGTATATATTAATTTTTGGAATGAAGCAATTATTTGAGACAATTATAAATAGTAAAATGGACAAACAATTTAGGACGGAGGAAGTACTCCGTATAAAAGTACTCACAAGTTCGTTTTTTTATCTTCTAAAATTATCTCCACAATTACAAATTTCAAAAAAGAAAACTAGACTTGAAATGTCATCAAAAGATTTCGAAGGGATTGTGGAGCTTTTCACCAACATTTCAGTGTAACCATTTTTAATCTCATTTTCACCCCTTTCAAGTTTCAACCCCTTTTCTTTTCACTTTATTTTATAACTTTTTTTAATATAACAAATTAATAAACAAATTAAAATACATTTCAATAAAACAAATTACATTTCATTAATAAAATAATACATTCCATATTTCGATTTACTAACAAATAAAAAATGTAAACTTAAAAACTCTATTTGTTGATATTTTATTGTTTATTGTATACATACATTTTAAATTTTGTCACTATAAAAGAATATCTCAATTATTTGTTAACACAAAAAATAAAACTCCAAACTATGTCTAACGTAAAAAAGAAAAAACTAGACTTACCTCCTTTCCATATGTATACTTTTGTTATATTAATATACTAGGTGAAGGACCCGTGACAACGCGAGCTACGACAGTTAACTTTGTAAAAATAATTGATTATAGTATGTGTGATTTTTGTTATCGAAGAGCTACTAAATGATTTGTAAGTGTCAAAGTCATTTAATAGTTAAAATTCTGGTAAATTTATTTGAGAGATTTTTAACCTGATTTGTAGTAATGAAGTCACATAGCGTAAGAGTTAAGTTCTTTATAATACGGAGTATGTATTTGTTTCTTCAATTTTTAAAAGGATATATATATATATATATAGTTATTTTGTATTTCGATTGTTTTGAAGTCTTACATATATAAATATTTAGTTTGTTAAGTTTGTTTAATTTATTAAAGTATAAGATTATCTCTTCTTTAAAATTTCCATTAGCAATTCCAATTGCTTTCGGATCTTGCTATTTTACATAATATTTAGTTTGTTAAATTTATGAAAGTATAAGATTATGTCTTCTTTTGAATCCCTATTAGCAATTACAATTGTTTTCAAATATTAAATATTATATATGATATTTAGTTTGATAATTTTTTTAAAGGATAATGTTTTTTAAATAACCATTTAAATATTATATATGTATATGATTGTTAACAATTTGTTTGAGTAAGTTTTTAAAGTAATTAACAATTGACTTTATTATGCATTTTTAAATTTGTTAAAGATCAAGAATGAGATGATAATGATATTTATTTAAATTCAAAGTAACATGTTACATTTAAGAAGTAGAAGCATAACAAACATATAATATATAAAATGTAGAAAGATTCAAATATGTTATTCTTTGTTGAAGAAGTTTAGGCCTACAACGTAATCATCATCGATTTCTTAACCAAGTAAGTGAATTTATTTGATGAATTTATCGGCTTTTTGGACCCTTTAAATGACATTGTCCATTGCTTATTCACCGTATCCTTCCTTGCAAACGTGCAACTTTATCCAATCATTAAAGTCTTGAGGATGAAACTCATCTAAAAATCATCAATATTTATAAATTATTAGTATAATAATTAATATTTCCCGATGATTGACGTTTACAAAGATTTTAATATACCATTCATATTTTTGGGTATCTTGTGATGATCATTAATAGTTGTATTATCGTCTAACAAAGAGTTTGGAGGTTTTGAAGCTTCTTTTGGAGTACGTTTTCCATCTACGAACAAAATGAAAACATGTTAGCAAATACAAACAAAGAAGAAAACGATTATAAGTGTATGTTAATCTACAACAACAAAAAAACATATGCTAATTAAATGGTTTTACACACAATCTATATACAACACGTATATGATAATTCGAATGAAAAAAATAATAAAACAATTTTAATTTTTGGTACCTCCGTTAATAATATGAGCAGAAGTTTCTTGTGTAGTATGAGGCTCTTTGTCATGTTAACATAAAAATAACATATTTGGTTAGTAAATTAAAAACATCATGTATACCTTAAATATTATATGTCACATACCTTGTGAGTTTGTTTTGGATTCGTTCTGGAATAGGGAGGTAATGAATGTATTGAAACTTAGATTTAAGGTGAAATTAGGACTTGAAATATGATTGAAGGTAAATACAAAATTGGGCCTATTGTTATTGACCAATTTTTTTATTTGGAAATCCTGTACATATATATTTAATCATTTGATTATATTTATATTTTTATTTAATATAATAACATGGGGAGGCCGACCCTTTTTTTTGTTTATTTTTTGTTTGTTTATTTAATTATTTTTTTTTGGAAAATCATTTACCTTTTTTTTATTTGTTTTATTTTATTTGTTTATTTGTTTAACATTTTTTATATAATGTAGTAATAGTGGGGAGAAAGTGTAACTATGGAGATTAAATATACACCATTAGATCGCAATGAAGGAACCAAACGAATGGTTTTGACATTTGATTTTATAAATTGTGTAAATAAAAAGTTAAGTCAAATGAAATTGTATCATGAACATAATTGTCAACCAATAATATCTAGCACATACTCTATCATATGCATATAATAAGAAGATAGTATAGAATTATTGTAACCCATAAAATAGTTTTTTAAAACTTAAATTAAATATGAATTCAGTGTAACTCAAATAACTGTATTTTGTAATTCAAACCTAAATTTCTATCCAAATTCAGTGTAACTCAAATAACTGTATTTTGTAATTCAAACCTAAATTTTTATCCAAATCGTACATTGTTGTGATCATATATTCACATATATACACAAACAATAACAATAGATTTTGAATAGCGATAAAAGTAATCCATATTCAATGTTATTATGGTTGAATATGACATATGTTTGTCTATTGTTTAGCTTAATTTATATTATTTAAGAGATTATTAGTTAAAATCATTAAATATGTTAGTTACATTATTTAAAGGATTATTAGTTAAAATCATAAAATATTTTGGTTACGATTTTAAAGTATTCATGATATTACGGTTGTTTGGCTAAATGGATGTCCAGTTTTTAATTTCATAATGTTGAAAAAAAAAATTCATGTGATTAATCAATATAGATAAATAATATTGAAGTATTGGAGGTGTCAATTTCAATAGTTGTGGGTATACATTATAAAAATTGAAAAAAATGAAGGAAATAATTTTAACCGTAAGATCTTTATGGATGGAACCGATCTAGGGCCTAGATTGCTCCATTGTATTCTGTTTTATATATATATAAAGATATTATTGAAATTTATCCTAAATTACTACCAAAAGTTGTTTGGCTAAATGGATATCCAGTTTTTAATTTCATAATGTTGATAAAAAAAATTCATGTGATTAATCAATATAGATAAATAATAGTGAAGTATTGGAAGTGTCAATTTCAATAGTTGTGGGTATACATTATAAAAATTGAAAAAAATTAAGGAAATAATTTAAACCGTAAGATCTTTATGGATGGAACCAATCTAGGGCTCAGATTGCTCTATTGTATTCTGTTATATATATATATATATAAAGATTAATAATTCAGTAAGAAAAGAAAAACAAAATAAATAAATAAAAGGAAAGCATCAACCATGCATGTAACTTTGATGATTTCACCCACCCAACCCCACTTCCACCGCTTCGAATATCTCGATTGACCATGCATGTAACTTTTTGTGGGACAAGAATAGGTAACGTCATTCAATACCCACACATAAAAATGTTTTAAATGCAAAGATAGGGAGTCAGCTGCAATTTAGATGAGGGGGACAAAACGATCTAACTCATTATAATTTTCATAAATAAAGGTGCAAATGAATAGTTAAGAACTTAAGATCACTCATGTATGCTTCCCCATTAAATGCAGATGATCTTTAAAACCTTACCCAATATTTTGATAAATGATGATGATTCATACACCATCTGATTTTCTCCGTACACTACTAACCATGTTTTAGGTTATTGTACAGTACAATAATCAAAACATGTTTAATGAAGTACATAATAAATCAGGTTGTGTATCAATCACTGCACTTTTCACAATATACTTGTTAATTGTCAATAAAAGACAACAAAAATTACAATAAAATAAAATTAGATGTAGGTAACTTATAAATTTTGCACATTAAAAACATAGTATATAGTAAATTTAATTTTGCTAATATAAGTATAACATGAAATACAAATTTTCATGTAGGTACCCAAGTAACTTTTTCTAATTGGGTCACATCGAGGAATTTGAGGTAGTATGTAAATAGAAAATGGTTTGAAAATGAAGGAAAAGTTATGTTTTGGCGTAAACAAGCCCAACAATGGTAGTTGAAATTTGATGACTATAAAAAAAGGAGTGCATATATGAGACGTGTCATTGGATCATTGTTGCGATTTGAAGAAATTCAAGTCCTCTTATATCATACAGTTACTTAATGTTGATGACTGATATCGCGCGTAAAAAATCATGTTTTTACTCCCAATATCTCTTTAATTTGATGCCTTTAATTACCAAAATAGTTCAATTCCTGGTTTTTTCTATCCTTATTGATATTAATTAAATATGTATTTTTTAATTATGCTAGATTTAGTAACTGCCATCATTTGTGACTATATTACTTTACGTGTTTGTTGTGATGTAGTTAGTTAAATAGTTATGGAATGTTGATTAATATTATGATGTAATATGATGGGCCCTATTCGACTATTCCTTATTATATATAGCGTCGGAAATGCAATATGTGGAGTATCTACATGTGGAAGATGAGGAACGACTGAATGAAGTTATATTACGGATTAATATTAATTCTAATATAATATAAAATTACGAAGTAATATAATGGCCTCTATTCGGTCGAACCTTCGGTATAGCGTTGAAAACACAAATATACATGGAAGCCAAAGAACGGCCAAAGGTAATAATATTTCATATTAATATTCTTAAATAGGAACAGTAGTGTTTTGAATATGCTTTTTTATTATGATTTTAAACCTCAATATCTATTATCGTGTAACGCCCCTAAATTCGTAAGTTTTAAATAGTTTAATATGTGTTTTATTATCTAAAATTATAAAATATATATGTATATAAATTATTCTATGTGTTAAATTGAATTGTAAATATATAATTAGTTAGTATGACTACTATAATAAGTATTTTGTAAAAAAAAGGTAGAAAATGGTTAAGTAGCAAAGATGAGGGGTATATTGTAAAATTTAATATATAACTCTATATTTTTCCACTTCTACTCATTTCTAAACTTAGAAAAGAAATAGAAGATATAGAGATTAAGGGAAGCGACGGATGCAAGCAAGAACAAGAAAAAGGAGAATCAAATTAGGTTAGAAATTTAGCTAGTTAGGGCTTGTAATCTTCAATTCATTCATTGTGAGATATTATAAACTTCTTACATAGTTCAATTTGATGATTTGGGTTTTGTGGTATAAACCCTAGAATTTGGTAGTTGTGATTAATAATCATTATTTTGAAATAAGAATGTTTTATACATGTTATTGAAGTATTTTTTCTAAACTTCCTTTGCTAAAGTATTACTCTAAATGATCATATGATTATGGGTGTTTATGATATCATGAAGTGGAAAGATGTGAATGACTAAATTGTAATTAAGTGAAATTATAACACCCATAGTATGTAAAGTTTTATAATAAGGAAGCTTATAAGTATTATAAGTTAAAGTGAATAAATTGGTGATAGTATGTTAATATCTAAAGTTAAGAAATTTAAGTAAGTTTAAAGACTAAGTAAGTTGATATGTAATTTATGTGTGATTATATGATTATGTGTTAGGTGATCAAGGTGTGCAAGTTTGTTCAAGAAATTCTCATAAGTTTAATCAAGGTAAGTTATGGAATTTTGTTAAAGTAAGTGAATACTATGTCATTAGCTTAATGCTAGCCAAGTAATGACATTGGTTTCACTTGTGGAAGTGGTTAATCCTTTGGGATTAACATGTTAGAGTGGTTAATGATCCTTAATATGTTAAGGTGTTTAAGTTATTGTTTAAGTGTCCATTACTTACTAAGTAATGTGCTTATCGTGTGAAGTTTACATTTTGTAGGTAGTACAAGTGAAAGAAATAAAGATTTGGGAAAGAAGTCAATGGGGACCTAATGGTGGAACTTGTTATGCTATGGTAACAAGTTTTAATCTTCTTGAATCATGCTCTAGATATTACGTCACCCCTTTTGTTAAAGAAATAATATTTTGTCACTTAAAGTTTGTAAATGCTATGTATGGTCAAAGTTAATCATGGTAAATAGTAGAATTCAAAGTAGTCAATGAGTCATGTCGTGTTCGTTGACAAATTTTGGAGGATGTAACTTGATAGAATTTAGTTAAAGAATGATAATGTGGTTATAGTATATATATTGGTTATGTTGAAGTTTAGATGATATTGGTATTTTGGTTTGACTTAGAATAGTCAACTATGTGTGAAAATGGGGTTGAAATAGAGTCAATATGGTTAAAAACTCAAATGGGTCATAATAGTGTCCAAATGGGTCATTTGATGGTTAAATGGTCAAAATAGGTTGTGTTCATGGTATGAAAAATGTTAAAGTAGCCTTAGGTTCTAAATATAGTTTTAAATGAGTGGTGAAAATGTTAGAACCTGAATGCACATGGTTTAGAACTTAGCATGTCAACCAAAAATGAGTAAAAGTGGTCGTTTTGGGGTAAACGGTCCAAATCATGATAAAACGTGAATTTACGAAAAGTAAAAATTAAGAAATGTTAGTATTGTCATAGTACATGTGCCTGCAAAATTTCATGGTCATTGGACTTGTTGTTTTTGAGATATGCACGTTTGAAGTTCATTAAAAATCTAAGTTTTACGAAAAGCTGAAACAGGGGACTTCTCGACTCCAGATAGGGGTCCTGGAGACGAGAGCCTAAAACATGAATTCCCTGGTGGGACTTCTCGACTCCAGGAAAAGGTCCTGGAGACGAGAGCTGACTTCTCGACTCCAGGTAGAGGTTGTGGAGACGAGAGCTATCATATTTCAAAATTTTGAATATTTAAGTAATAAATAAATGAAGTAGGGTTACAAGTGATTAAATGGATGATAAATTAAGAGTATAAAGGATTGTTTAAAAAAAATGTTTACAAACTTCGGGGTGTTTCATATCGTTTTTCCACCAATAAACGTGATGAAAACCTTTTTATTAAGACGTTAATATAAGAGGTAAATAATTATATATGTCAAAATTATAAGCCAAACTAGAAGTCATGAGAACATTAAGATATATGTGAACATGAGAACATTAAGATACATGTGAACTACTTTAGGATGTATGAATATGGTCACGGTATGAAGTTGTAGAAACACTTTAATTAAGTGGAATACACTATTAATTAGCAAGGGATTTATTTGTAAGTTTTAAGTAAGGGTTGGTTTAAATCATAAATTGAAAATTAAAGCACTAAAATACAAACTTAGTTTACAAATGGAAAATCATTAAGTGTTCTAGTTTGTCTATCACTTTAAAATAGGGTTTAGTACCTGGAAATGCAACTAACTTGTACTCGATATCTATTGTGTGTACCCAACTTACGTATTGCTATTTTTAGTGCATCAAACTTTCAAAAATGGTGTTTTAGTGTAATTTGGTGACGTGTTGATGATTTGTCAAACTCTCCGGATACCACGTGGCACCTTCAACTAGTGACACAATTATTTTTGATATAATTGTTTTACAGAACAACGGTGTTTAATCACTCACAGACAGTGGTGGTGTGTGGAAACTGTCAGACAGTGTTGTGCCAGCCAACTGGTGGTAAAGCAAGACTTACTGGAGGGTGCTCTTACAGGAGAAAGGGTGATTAATTTGAATGATCAAATAAGCTGTTTTGCTTTTAATTATGGTATCTTGAAGGTTAATTTGGGGCTATTGCTATATAAGATTTTATGATCATATGAGTCTTTAATGCTAGCTGTTTTTTATAGTTTCTTCACTGTTAGTTGGAGCACAAAAAATGAGTATGTCCTTGTAATGTCTGCAAGTTTTGGATATTTGGTATTTGGTATGGATTAATCATCTGTTTTCTGATATTTAACCTGTCATTCTTTTAGATTATTCTTTAATTGATTATGTGTTGTCTATGGCCTTTTCTAGAATTCCTTTAGATGTATTGCTTTCCTGTTAAAATCGATAGCATACAGTTGGTTTAAAATTGTTTCCTGTGTACAACTCTCTTGAGAAGTGTTCATCTTGAAGCTTAGTTGTCAAACTTGTTTCGTATAGGTTAGAGCATTTGATGGATGTGGTCTTCAACTCTTCATAATATTCAGTGTGTTTGTATTTTGGTTTGCAGATACCTCCTGTGGAATGCAATAAGATTTAGTTTATTGATCCCTCTTTTGTTAGTTGCTATACCTAAACATTTATGCTGCAGTTTGCTGCAAAAATGATCTTTTTCTTAGAACTACATGATTATCTGTTGATGGTAGTGGGTTATAGAAAGTAGAAACTGAGAGCTGCTCCACCACTGCGTCTATCTGTTGTATTTACAAATGTGGAACAAAGAACACGATAAGCTGTAATTGCTTATACTTGCATTGATAGATGCATTAGTTATGAAATTTATTCGTTATTGTACAACAATGTATAAAATTATTTATCAAGTGTTTTCTACCTGGGCATTACGGCGCCACTTACGGCATGTTTTTCTTGATTGATACAAATTAATTTAAATCAGTATATAGTTTAACTTTTAAGTAAGTGCGCAAATGATACTACGAATTTAATATGAGAAAAAACTTGCTATTTAGTGTAGTACTGGAGTATTTTCTACTGTGAAGTTTGAAATCCTAATTGCAAGCAAAGTATGGTAAGGTGTGTATGGGTCAATCTGAATGGACCATGGGTTTGTGGTACGTTGCCTTTAGTCAATGTATCAAATTTTACTCTTTTTATCATCGTTACATTCAACTTCAAAATCTTATGTATTCATATTTTACAACTGCCAATTCTATCTTTTTTGCAAGTTTTTGGCTAGACAAATTGATATTGTAAGTTTCTATACATAAAATAGTAAGTTAAACAAACAAAATACGGTTTTAAAATTTGTATACATACTTAAGGGTGTTAATTGGGTCAACCCGACCCTAATAAGAGTTAGTCGGGTCGGGTTAGTTTGGTTTTTTAGAAATAAATTATACCCGCAACCCGACCCTATTAGGTAATCGGGTAGCGGGTTAACCCGTATAACTTCACAGTTTTCTAATAATTGTTAAAATAAATATATAGATCACTTTGAACGTCTAGGAACAAAATTCTCAAATATAAAACTGAGTTTATTATTGATTCACAATACTAGAAACAGTAGCATAACATTACATAAACGAGTGTAAATAATCGAAAGAAACAACAAGAACACAAAGTTTGGCCGGAGCTTGCGTTGAACGCAATTCCCTTAAAACATATACGAGCTTGTTTCTCAGGGTACGGCGGCCTAAAGTTGCGTACAACCGGAGTTAAAAAGCTTGACTAAAAATTGCAGTAACAAGAGTGTGTTTGCTGTGAATATTTGGTTGCTATGGTGTCTCTAATGGTGGAGGTGATGGGTAATTATATAGCATCAGAAAGTGGTGAGTGGTGGTAACTGATGCTTTTAATCACCATGATTAAGTTCATAAACCAACTAATCAATTAGCATCAGTTAGAGCCTCTTGATTACCTCCATTGATAACTGATGGAAAGTGAAAGGAACCGGATCTGGTTATCTCATACGGGTCAGATATGATCATATTATACGGGTCATGGGTCAGGTGAAACCATACCCAAACAGACACCAGGTCCCAAACAGGCCCACTAACCTGATGGGTCAAAATTGGCCCACTTTCCTTCATCAACCACCTCACTTAGTAGCACGATATCTAATTCACTACACCATAACTTTGGACACATAGTATACCGTTACGAAGCCCTTGTCAAAAGTTACATAACCATATAAAATATCACTCATAAATATTTTATATACATATACATATTTTTAAGTCCAAAGTTTGAGAAAACAAATTTTTCCAACATAATGTTGAGATAGTAGATCAAAATATTGAATGATATATGAAGTTGAAACCACATGAATTATGTATACGTAGCACAACCATATACTATAAAAGTGAGATTTGTTTTAAATTGAATATAAGTATTGGATTTCAAAGCGGATCTAATTATACTTGAAATGTGAGTCATGCTTACATCTTTCAAAAATTGAAGAACGCAGTTACCGCATTAACACTTGATGAAAGAATACTTACAAGTTGTGTTACAACTAATATACAATACTAAATCTTCGTTCTTAATAATCATATTTATATACATTGCTACACTTTACACTAATGTTATTATATGCTTATAGATGCTATTATTAATTAGATTGTAGATGCTATTATTAATTAGATTGTAGTCTTAGACTCTTATATATATATAGAAAAATGTCTCCACATTAAATTAACATATTCAACTTATATTATTTTATACGAAAGTTAACTATAAAAATTTATTAGAAAAGTTGATACTTGGTTAAATCGGGTTAATCAGGTAAACTCGCCCCGCATATTCATCCTATCCAACCTCATGCCTTTCAATTTGGAACCTTTTTATCGATGTTTTAAAAACCGGTTTTTTAATTAAATTAGTTGAAGGTCCGGTTCCAGTTCAACCGGTCCAACCGCCGATTCAACCCGGTTTACTATAATATGAATATTAAAATTAAATGTGTACTTGTGTTCACTCCATTAACCAAGAAAAATATGAAAAGTCAAAAAGTAGATGGTACTTCCTGACTATCCCACGTGATACACTACAACCTACACCACCTTCTCAAATTCTTTTTCTTTTATTATTTTATTGAACCAAAATTTCTATTTTCAATTTATTTCATCTCTTCTACCATCCTCTCTTTCATCTCTCATCAATCATCACCACCACTCAAATTCCAACCACCTCTCATCACCACTTCGATTCTGGCCACATTTCTTTCACTTCTCATCACAGCTCAAATTTCGGCCACCTTTATTTACCTCTCGTCACCGCTCGAAAATTCAGACCACCTTTCTTTCACCTCTCATCACCACTTAATGTGCTTAATGTATTGTGGCCGGAGGCGGAGGAAATGGGATGGCGATGGTCAATATTGTCCATAGGTGGATTGTAGTTGCCGGAGGTGGAAGGATGTCGTCAGATTTGACCTGATTTGACCGGATTTGGTGATTAGGGTTTAGGTATTTAGGATGTTCATGAAAAAAAGGGAAAAGAGAGTTTTGTATGTTCTCGTTTTTCTCTTTCATTTTCGCACGAACATGATCTACCGTTAACAATATATGGATACAAAATCATCTTGACATGTCAAACAGAAAAAACGATTTTGAATTCCGGTTTCGATTCGCCGATTTTCCAGTTGAACCGGGAAAGTCAACGATCTAAACCGATTCAAGAAATAGTCATTAACCGGTCAGAATTGAACCGGAAAACATTCCGGAGCCGATTCAACCAGTCAAACTGGGCCGGTTCAACCGGTTCTTAAAACATTGCCTTCTATAAATGTGGTAAAATTAGTGTATATAATTAGCAACCGCGTATGCGTCTACCGGCCATCAATTTATTTGTTAGAAAAGCTTGTTAAAATCCAGTCCCGTACTTCCCATAATCTTCCCCAGTGGTACGCACTCATACCTGCAATCACAAGCAAAAGAAAACGAGCATAGATGAGAAAAGAAAAACTAATAAGATAAACTAAAGTTAAACAAAGCAGATGAACTCGTCGAGTACTTGTAATTAAGAGGCTCGCCAAGTTTTTTCTAACAAACTGAGAAACAGAACGAGAGACGAAAACTAACAACAATAACTAATCACGCTAACTAATAAACAAATAATAAAAAGAAATACTTTTTTTAGCAACAAATGTTATAATAATTCTGTTTCATCTTAATCAGTTAAGCATTTATTGATAATTCGAAACAGATTATACGACGACAAGATAATAAAAAAAACAGGTAACTTAGATTATGTGTTTATAGTTAAAGAACTTTATTTAATATGTTATCCTATGTTTTTAACCTTTACTAACTTATACGTTTTTCCAGACTTCAATTAAATTTGACAAGAGCCTCGTCGAGTTGTGTACTACTCGGCGAGTTTAATAGAACCTAACCTATTCCACAATTTTATATTATTTTTTCTATCTATTTATTTATTTTCTTTCTAAATAATATTTTTTAATAACTAACAGTTTAAATTTAAATATAGACAATTAAATAATCTTAACTAAATTTCTAACTAATGTTTTAAAGCAAATCAGAAACATGACTCGGCGAGTTTATGGCTAACTCTATGAGTAATTAAGATAACTAAACATATTTTATTATCATCATCTAATATTTAACCTAAAATATTCTTAAATTAAAACTAATATTAGATTTAAAATTATTTAAGTAGTTATTATTATTTATTATTTTTATTATTTAGAGTTATTTAATATTAACAAAAGTTTACTCGGCGAGTACAAAATATAATCGTTGAGTTGAGTTAATAGTAGCAAAAACTAAACTACACTCAACTAATTTTATTTAAGTAGTTATTATTATTTATTATTTTTATTATTTAGATTTATTTAATATCAACAGAAGTTGACTCGGCGAGTACAAAATATAATCGTCGAGTTGAGTTAATAGTAGCAAAAACTAAACTAAACTCAACTAATTTTATTTATATTGATGCTTTTTTTTATTTATGTAAATTTTAGCTAGTTATATATTTTATTTTACTTATTTATCATTTTTTAACTTAAATGTTTTAAAAAAAATCAGAAACCTAATTGGCCGAGTTTAGAGCCACTTCATAAATAGTAGCTTTACAACATTCACGAACATGTAAGAATTATCTCTTTCATACAAGGTTAGCTAATTAAACTCACCTACTAATTCATTAACATAGGTAGAATATACTTTTATCAACAACAACCTACAAGTAACCATCATCTCATCAATCTCTTCACTTTTACAAAATCATCAAAATACAAGAACATTGTTATAACTTATCTCTTTTATCTCAAAGTTACCCAATTAAACCAACTTACAACATAATAATGATCATCTAGTAATTATTTACCCAAATAACACCCCTTTTCTCCGAAACTCAAATTAGGGTTTATATATAAATTCTCCAAAACATCAAATTAAAAGGTGTAAAGGGTTGTACTAACCTTAAGAATGATGAATACGAAGGTTTTAAGCTCAAACACACAATTGTTAGCTCAATTTTGTGATCTTTTTATTGTTCTCCTCCTCTCACTCTCACTCTCGCTCTCTCTTTCTCTGTCGCACACCAAAACCAGAACCATTCGGTTTATTCCAGATATTTAATAAAAAGTATACAGAATTGTCTTGTTCACCTTTAGCCCCCAAACTTACTCTCATTTAGCAAAATATACCCCTCCTAACACATTTTATGTGTTTAACAATTCTAATCCCTCAAGATTTTTATACTCATACTCTAGCTACATATTTGTTTTTCATTGTATTAAACCCTCAAACTCTTAATTATATAAAATGCAACATATATCGACATTATAATTTAAATAATATTTCTAATTTAAATCACGCATTTATAGAATTTGCGGTGTTACAATTCATTTGACATTCACAAGTTTACACTTAACACTTAACGATAACTATTCTCTTTCAAAATCTCAAGATACATAATTTACGTCGGTTGTTGATTTTGAAAGTCAACTACCATCCAAAACCATATGTTTATATATCCCAAAACAAGTTAGGTGTATTACACAAGTTGAACCAAAATGATGCATAAAGAGAAACTTACTACTTACACCGAGCAAGTAATCCATGCTATTCCTTCTTAACTTCTTTGCCCTCTCGGTGTGAGCTACTACCTACAATTCATAACATATAACGGAGTAAGCATAAATGCTTAGTGAATATATAGATTATCAATTAAGCAATACAATCAATCACACGTTATAGATACTAAATGAGATAGATACACTTACACACATATAATCCTAATCACATAATTAATGAGAATAGGTAGAGATTTCACCAATTGGATCCGCGATCCATGAGATACATTTGTGCCTAGCATATATTTTGTAGTAATCATTATTTCGTAACAATTAACCTCTACTCTATTGCTCCATCACATAATTCACAATGTTTCTATATAATGATATCAATTACAAAAACAACAACAATAACATGATTATGTAAAGTCTCTTGCTCATAAGCAATCCGAATTTACATAATCATTTCTTAATCGATTCTCCATATACTCACCTTGCAATTGGTACGAAGTTTTCAAACACAATTTGATACAATTTATTCCAAGCCTCTTTACACCTATTTCAATTAACACATAATGATACAACAATTATTAGAATCTAAAACTCATGATACTAGCTAATAATCCTAATTCACACTCCCCCACTTTGATTAGTCTAGGTAATTACTAATTCACTAATCAAAGCTAAACACTCAATTATATTTATTCCAAATCCTTATCAAGTTCTTGTTTACAACACATATCCATACTTCCATCAATCCAACTAACTATACTTTGGGTTAATAAGCTCAATTCAAAAAGGTTTTAGCAGAACTCATAGTTTCATCAAAAATCACTTAGTGAATTCACCACTTTCATAAGTTGGATTGATATCTAATAGTAATAAACATATTAACACTCATTAATCTACCCAAATTCATGCCCTAATTCGTATTATAATTCATCAATTTCATAAACCCATTACTCACCTAAACCCTAGATCATGATTCCCAAAGAGAATACTTACAATTAGTTAATTGGAGATGATGATAAGGATGAGAACTTGAAGATTTAGGGCTTGATTCAAGAGTAGAAGTTGATGAATTGATGATGGTTATGATTTCCCACTTTTGTTCCTCGCGATTTAAAGTTCTGGAAGGGTTTAGAATGGAATCAGAAGTAGATACGTATGTATATGTATATAGTTTTAATTCTTCTATTTCACAAAGTCTAGAACTGTGAAACCATTTACGTTTTCCATTATATCTCATTATTTATATAATAATATTTCGAAATACTTATATTTCTGGATACACTAAAATAATACCTCGAATATTGGGGTGTTTGTAAGAATCTTTTATTTATGGACCACATATTAGATAACTAAGATGATCATATCTAATATAATATTTTGTTTAACGATTGTATAGTTTCCATAAAGTAATAAAGGAAATGAAATAAGTTGTTAGCCACATTTATTGTGATTGATTTGAGAATCTCTTGATAGAAGAGATTGATTCGGTTTCCATATGAGAGGGTCCCTGCCTTACCTATAAATAGAGGTGCCTGTGATATCCATCAACACACACAAAAACTGAAGTATAGGTGAAAGGCTAGAAACTCTCTCATTCTTCAATCGTTTTTTCGCTTAAGCAATAATGGCTGGAGGTAATCCTTAAACCCTAATCTTTATTTTAGTTTTTACATTTGGTATCAGAGCTTACTCCAAACATATTGTTTAGCATTATTGAATCCACGATTAAAACTTTCCGACGTTAAAATATATCAAATTGTTATTTATTATGATATGTGAGTTTCTGGTCTATAACAATATTTATTTTATGTTTCAATATTATGTAATTGCTTCTGACCTATAAAGATAGAATACCTACGTGCAACTTGATTTAATTTGTCTGACCCTTTTTTTTTTATGGGTATAGTATATATGTTGTATATTAATTGTGGGTCATATTATATGTATTCTACTATGATTAGAGCATGAATGATTTTTCGTTGGACTATGTCATGAAGTTTTTTCTTTTATATTCTTCTTAATTTTTCCTGTCGTCCATGATTATAATAAGTTTTCAATTTAGTTACACTCGAATTGTTACATATAAACAAATCGTCGAATTATTAAAAAGAGATATATTGTTAATATTAGAAGATCTTTTATTTTGCTTCCGCTGCTGATCTTTTTTATATTAATTGGTTATGTTAATATATAATTTTTGTTATTTTACCTAATCATTGTAAAAAAAATAAAAAATGGTATTTGTTTGTTTTGATGATGTAGTTGTATATGGGACCTACGTGTATAAGTGAAAACACTAGTGAAGTTCAAACTTTAATTAAGGTGAATGGTCTACTACAAATATTATGAATATTATGCCGCATAATGAGGTGTTTCTCTCTTGTTTCGGGTCTGGAAATGAATATTGGCAAAAGCAATATTTTTGGCCTAAATGTTGATCATGAGCTGGTCAGAACAGTAGCGGATAGTATTGGATGCAAAGTGGGGCAGTTACCATTTGATTATCTTGGGCTTAAAATGGGGGCAAATATGAACCGTTGCAAAAATTGGTCAGAAGTAATTAACATTTTTAAGTGCAGGTTATCTTCTTGGAAAGCAAAAAGATTGTCGTTAGCTGGGAGAGTTGTACTTATTAAATCAGTGCTCGACAGTCTTCCTGTGTATTACTTTTCAATTTACAAAGCCCCGACAAAAGTAATTGAAAGTTTGGAAAAAATACGTAGAAACTTTTTATGGGGTGGGTCGGAAAGTAATAACAGAATAAATTGGGTTTGTTGGCCTAGAATAATATCACCAAAGGAGGAGGGAGGACTTGGACTTGGATCTCTTAAGCACACTAATCTCAGTCTTCTTATTAAATGGTGGTGGCGATTTCATAAGGAAACAAATGCAGTTTGGAGTCAAGCTATAAGTGCTATTCATATGAATAAGGATAATATGGCTTTGATTCCAATCAAGAAAGGTTTTTCGAGCTCATGGGTAAATATTAGCAAGGTTCAAAAGGAGCTCCGGGTTTATAACTTGGATATATCACAGCTCATCAAGATGGAGAATGGATCTTGGATCTGGAAGGGGGATGCATCTGGTTCTTTCACTGTTGCATCAGCTAGGCATAGCATTTTTAATTCTTGTGCTCGGGCTAAGGAATACCACTTCAAATGGAGTAAATGGATCCCTGGAAAAGTTAACATATTCTTTTGACGTGCGGAAATGGATCGTCTCCCAACTAAATCAGCATTGGTTAGACGAAATATCCAGGTTACATCTTCTCTCTGTTCTTTATGCAATCAATTTGATGAAACCATTGATCATCTTTTAATCTCTTGTGAATTTGCTAATATGCTATGGGGTTACATAAGCTCATGGTGCAAAATAGCACCAATTTATGCTTTTTCGGTGCGAGATCTGTTGGGTGGATTGGATGAAGAAAATAACAGGAAAAGCTCAGTAATAAAAGCAATCATTCATACGGCTTGTGGGTGTTTATGGAAAGCGAGAAATGAAGCCTGTTTTAATGGTGCTTCCCCATCATGGCACCGGGTAAAAGATGAAATGTTGAATCTAAGCTTCTTTTGGTTTTCCAAGAGAGCGAATCGGCAAGACTTGACGTGGAAAAATTGGTGCGAATTCAAGATATAAGCTGATGAAAAGATGGAGAAATTTGTTGAAGTTCAGGAGTGTAAGTATTAATTGAGTCAGTTTGTAACATTGGGATGTAAGGTTCAGTATGTATAGGAGTTAATTGAGTATGTATAGGGGTTATATGAATATCTGAATCTGTTTGGGGGCTATCAAAAACGATAATAGGGTGAAAACCGGTGGCTCGGCCCCTATTTTTCAAGGATTTTTTCCTGAGCTCTCTCGGGTTTTTTTCATCCATTTTAGTCCCCTCGCAGTCAAGATCCAGATAGTAGTGATTAGCAAAAAAAGGTATCTTATGCATATGTAAGTTTGTACATTTGTGGCTATCTAGTAACTTGCTAGTAGCCTTATATATATTATCTATCTGCCTTCCAAAAAAACGTTCAAACTTTAATTCATTTATCAATTTTATATTGGAAGAGATATACATTAATATGTAATTGTATTCATGTTAATTACTGCATGACTGCGCCACATGTTTTATTATTTTGGCGTTTTAAATCTTCCTCAACTTGTGTGTATGCATTACATGATAATAAATGTATAGTGCCTACAAATCTGACAAACACTTGTACTGCCGTCGAGACAACAATCGATCAATTGCTCTTGATTATTTTGTTTATTTATTTATTTATTTGGTTAAATCGTCCTGGGCTTATTATTAGTTTTACATACTTATTTGAATAATTCAAGTTTTTGTAAATATGCTTAAGAAATTACATAATGTTGATCTCTAATGAAATTGAGTATTTTACTCGTTAAAGTGATACTTTTATTTTAGTACATTAAGTTTTAAGGAAATTTCATGTGATGTGTTTAAGAATAGCCATAGCATCTTGAACATATTGATATGATATAAAGGATTTTATAAACACTAATTTGTAATGATATAATTGATCATGCTATTCGGATGTGTTTTTATGACTAATAAATTGATGTGGTTACTCTACCCCATAGGGAGGTAACTATATTAATTTTGTTGTAATAAAAATGTTAATTAAACATAAAGTTTATAGTTTTCCTATACCCACATGCATGGAAATTGTTTTTGATTGTTTAATTTTCAATTTCATAAAGAAGTATGATTATTCTATGCATAAGCAACCTCTACCCACAGGAAGGTTAGAATATATCATCAAATTATGTTATATTGCTTCATAGATTTAACTTGATTTGCTTGAAATTTGCAGTTTTACCCACTGTTGCTTTCTTTGATTCTGCTATTACCCCAATGCTCACGGGTAACAATTACCGTGAATGGAAAGAAACCATCCTTTTGACTTTAGGGTGCATGGATTTGGATTTGGCTCTCCGTGAGGATGATCCTCCGAACATCACGGAAACAAGTACGCCAACTGATAGGACTAACTTTGAATGATGGGAAAGATCTAATCGTTTGAGCATGATGTTGGTCAAGTCTCGCATAAGTCCTAGCATTAGGGGAACAATTCCCATAAGTGAAGATGTCAAAGCCTACATGAAAGCTGTAAGTTCCCTATGCGATGGACCTAAGTGATGATCGACAGCAATTGAATGACGGAAACAATCAATTGCACAAATCACTAATAAACACAAACCGAAACGATTGATTTAAACAAAGTGAACGAGTTTATTAGCTTGAATAACGTAATAGAACTGATTACAGATGAGTTTAGTCGATAAATGGTGCTAGGGTTTCGTCAACCCTAGCCGAAAACCCGTAGGTTTGTATTTATACTAAAATTCTGGCAGACATGCGTCACTTGTGGAAGTGTCGCATGTAGCCGCCTTCATGCGTCACTTACCTAAGTGTCGCTATCCGTCACTTAGGCAAGTGTCGCCTAAACTAAAACTTAAGTGTCGCATAATACAAAATCTATATTTCTATTAAACGACTAACGGCACTTTTACAACTCAATAGACCAACTGACAGACAAACATATATGCATCAACAAACTCCCCCGTGTCTTCAGCTTGGTCTTCAAAATCTTTAAACTTCAAAACTTTACTCAGCACCACCCTTCTGGGAATGTTCCTCCAGCATGTATTCCCACTTTCAAACAAATCTCGACCACCCTTGTAAACTTTGAAGCTTCCTCTAAATCAACTTGATTATACTGAAGTTTATTCTTGTAGAGAGCTTTCAAATCTTTCTTCGTCAGATTTATTAGGCTGATCGGATCAAAAACTTGAATAGACTTTCCCACAAACTCCTTAATTGGCCATTCTCCCCATATATCCTGTGTTTGTACCACAGCGGTCTTGGTAAAATATTCAATTACAGCTTCTTGAGTGACAGAGTCAAACCACCAATACTTTAAATCTCGTAAGAAATCCAGTGGTAACTCTTGTAGGGGAACAATCTTGAGACTAGCAGCCGGTGGATAATGATATTTCACAATCGGTTGTTGAGTTCTCAAATCAATCTTTTTCTTGTACGAATACCGAACTCCCAGCTCTGGTCTAATCCACATATATTTCTTGCTGTAAATTTCTTTTCTCAAAATTCTCTGAAAGAGAACTCCTCGAGTATCTTCATAATGATTTACAATATTTAACTGAGCAAGACGATTAAGTTCAACCTTTGGCAATGTGCTGATATGATTGAATCTAGGCTTGAAGTATTGCACGCCATCACTTCTCTTGATCAAGATAAGAAAGTTATCAACATCAAATTTCCAGCTTCTGATCAAACCAGTCAATTCACCTTTAACTAGATAAGTTTTACAAGTCTTCAAATCAGGTGCAATTGATTTGTATACCACTTGTGGTTATGAACTTCCTGAAGATGTAGACACGGGAACTGATTCATCAGTATGTTGTTCCATTGCAGGTTCTGCCTCATCCTCAGAAGAATCTGTTTCAATAACCGGAGCATCAAAGTTATATGCTTGAGCAGGTTGTCGTAACACTGGCTCCGGTTCACGTTCAGGCGCCGGTTCTTGATTTGGATTATCCATATATTCCTCATCCGCTGGAACCTCTGCATCCATTTCTATATCATCGGGATCAAAAGATCTATCTACTTCATCAAATTGATTAACCAAACTTTGCAAATATGTCAGATTGACATTTGAATAATCAGCTGCAATCGGAGTTGGTTGTCCCGGAACATCAACGAAGTAATCTAAAGCAATATTTTCATTAATATCTGAAGATTGTACATTTTCTGGTTCTGGGGGAGGAGTTACATTTGTTTCTAACTCCCTGGGAATGTCCTCCCCTGAAACAATTGTGACTGACTCCAACTCTAAAACCCTAGACGAGAGATTCGTCACTTGAAGCTGGAGATTGTCAACCTCGGCAGCTTTGAGCTCCAAATCCTTTATCTGGGAAGCCTGAGCTGCAATAATAGCCTGTTGGTCGTCAAATCGTTTCGACAAAAGCTCCATCTGAGCAAGCAGCATCTGAATCGATGGTAAGTCAGTCTTGGTGGAGGTTGTGGTCGCTGAGAAGTAGGTTCCTCGATCACAACAGTGGTCCGCTGGCGTCTTCGAAGAGGTAAATCTGCATACGAAGGAGAAGACCCAGCAGGACGTTTCCCTGGATTCCTCGGGACGTGGACCCTGCCAGCAGAAATCCGTCTCAAGATACGCTTAAAGCGTCGAGGATCAGCGAGTTGAATCCCGTCCAAAGCAGTTTGTGGGGGCACGTCACCCTCAGAATCGGGTGGAGTGGGCCCACCATCATCAGAATCATCATCAACCCGGTCAACACGATCAATGTTGTCCAAATCCTGAGCTATCTCAGTGTCAACCAGGTCATCCTCATTGACCGGAGGAATGACAGCATCCTCAAAACCATCATTGATCGGCGCAACATAGTTCTCATTGACTATGTGCCCGAAGAGTTCACGGTCAGCCAAAATTTGTTCACCCTTTGGCGCTAGTTTGCAGTCATTGAAGACTCGAAGAAGCATAGGCGTTGGCACCAAGAGGGATCGCTGATCTGGGGCAATCTCAAGATTTAAATCATTCAACAACAGCTGCACAAACCTTGGATATTTCAGCCACTTATCCTTACCAGCTCGAATATTCTCTACCATGTTGCCAAATGTATAACCGCTGAAGTTATACGGCTTGTTGTAGATAAGGGCCAACATAAGAGATAACGTCAGATGATTGGCGGCGTCATATCCTCCCTTCCTCGGAGATAAGCAAACAATCACGATATGACATAAATATCTCCAAACCCTGCAGAGATATTGCTTGCGAAAATCAGAAAGCTGATTCCCCGGATAACCCATGCGTTGAAGTCCCCCGTAGATAAACGTTGTTGGGAACATAGTCGGCATCGTATCATTGTCATTGAACTGGAGAACCCGTCGAATAGAGTTCTCGGTTATCTCGATTTCTTCACCAAACATTTTTGAGACAATCCTCGGCACATCACCCTGAGTCCGAATGAACGCATGATCATAAAACTCCTCAACCTGATTCATATAAACAGGAGTAGATGCAGTAATAGCGTAATGAATCCTCGATCGGCGGAGGAACTCGATCATAGGCCGGAAAGGAGCCGAGTTGGCATGTGTTGACTCCAAGAACGCCGTGATATTGTGACGTGTGTTGGTGCGACGATAGTAATTTTGTAGATCAGCCATCTGTAAGCTAAAATACGAAACAAAAATAACCAAAAACGTTATAGAATTAGCACGAACACGCATAACCTAAAAAATGAAAATCTGATTTAGGCGTCACTTAGGAAGTGATGCATAGCCACAACCGACACTTAGGAAGTGTCGCAGAAAATAGTGCTCAAAATCAGAAATTAAGTATAGCGTCACTTATGGTAAGTGACGCTATCATGCGTAACTGGTGTAAGTGACGTTGCCATATCATGAGTCATTATATACGACATTATGTGAATTTGAAAAGTGGTGAGGTTGAGTGTCGTTGGAAAGGGTATTTATACGAAAACCCTAGTATGCGTCACTCAACCCGGCACTTATAGCGTAGCTTACCCCGACACTTACAGCGTCACTAGTGTAAGTGACGCAATATCGTATGCGTCACTGGTAGCGTCACTTATGAAAGTGACGCAACAAGTCACTTTTAGTGAAAAGTTTGCGATTTTATCGATTTTTTGCGTTGTGATTTCGGTACTCAAATTTGAAAAGGTAACTTTAACTTGGATAAAATTAGAAAATTAAACTAACTTAGAGAAAAATAAGAACACATAAAGGAATGTAAATTTACAAATAGAAAATTAACACATTCTTTTTGGTGACGGAGTTGATCTAATCTGGTTAGGGATCATATCGGAGTAACATGCATTTATTAGGAACAGTAAGTGTTATTTCGATCATCTATATATTTGTCCACTTTAAATTTACTTGACATGCTAAAAACACTTTTTATAAAAATTATTTCAAAAACAATTATTAGTATATTTGTCCACTTAAACATGTTACACTCACATCTAGGAGGTAATTTTATTATTATTGGTATGTACATTTCGCTGTGGTCCCTACCATAGATATACATCTTAACTTAAGACATAGACCATATTTTCATTTACAGAGAGAATATAAGAAAATCAAAATTTAAGAATCAAGTTAGCGGTGACAGGTCTGTACTTACGTACAACAGAGCGAGA
The DNA here is from genome assembly GCA_963422505.1 of Pseudognaphalium luteoalbum. Taxonomy (NCBI): domain Eukaryota; kingdom Viridiplantae; phylum Streptophyta; class Magnoliopsida; order Asterales; family Asteraceae; genus Pseudognaphalium; species Pseudognaphalium luteoalbum. Next base: position 111,517,039 of record OY730193.1, on the reverse strand, counting down.
TAGCTTGATTCAGGTTTAAGCAAAACCAGACTTGGTCAAACCATTTTGGCGACCTTGTAAGGTATCTTAATTTTAAAGACTTTACAAGTACTTTGACTTGTGTTTTCCTAATATTAAAGTATATATTAACAGAAACCAGGTCTATACTTACGTATAACAGAGGAAACTGTCAATATATACCCCCAAATGATATCAAATAAACTTCTTTCAATGAAAACATGTCTAGTATAAGTAAGAAATTAAGACTTTTGTCATACATCTAATGATGTTGTACCACTTGAAATATATCCGAAGACAATGTTTATAAAAACTGTTGTTAACACGTCAGATAAATCTACTGACACATCCAAGATAAATCTTAAAATTCCATTTTATGCATGTCACCCGAGGTACTATCATATCTCAAGTTGTTTACAGACACAACTTCAACGTCTAATTTAAAATGTAGCAACTGTGCATTTCTTTAATACTAAAAAGTATAAAGAGTGGCTGTTGCGTATTTTTTTTTTAACATACATAAAAAGAAATAAATTACGTTCCAAGTTATAAATTACTTTTTAGCGATAAAGAACCTTAAACCAATCATGTTGATTAGTTCATCAAATCGAGTATGCGAAAAATCTTTTGTGAAAAGGTCGGCATTCTGCTTTAGGGTGTTTATGTGGACAAGGTCTATCAGGTGTTTTTCATAGCAATCCCGTATAAAGTGGAACCTAAGTTCAATGTGTTTAGTCTTAGAGTGCTGTACGGGATTGCATGTGATAGAAATAGCAGCAGTATTATCTATGTGAATAGGAGTAATAGAAAGAAGTAACCCGTAATCACGCAGTTGATGCTGAATCCATAGAACCTGAGAGCAGCAACTTGCAGCAGCAACATACTCAGCTTCTGCAGTTGAAAGAGAAACTGTAGTCTGTTTCTTGCATTGCCATGAGACCAATCGAGATCCGAGGAATTGGCATCCACTAGTGGTAGATTTCTTGTCTATGCTGCAGCCGCCATGATCCGAATCCGAATAGGCAGAAAGAGCGAATGATTTCTCGTTTGAATACCATAGACCAAGATTGGGTCTATGTTTGAGATAACCGAAGATTCGTTTTACCACCTTCATGTGAGACACCTTGGGTTTGGATTGAAAGAGTGAGCAGACGGATACCGCAAACACAATATCCGGTCGAGAAGCGGTCAAATACATCAAAGAACCTATCATTGATCGATAGTCCTTTTCTTTGCAATCTTCCTCATCCTCAGCAAGTCTAAGATTGTGATTAAGTTCGATAGGAGTCCCATAGGTTTTACAATTGAGCAGGTCATATCGAGTCAACATGTCTTTGACATACTTTGACTGATGAATATAAATACCTTTTGGAGACTGCTCAACTTGTACACCTAAAAAGAATTTGAGCTCCCCCATCGCACTCATCTCAAACTCAGATTTCATAATCTCCTCAAAATGCTTGCACATCGCTTCATTTGTAGAGCCAAATATGATATCGTCCACATACACCTGCACAAGTAACATATCATCTCGATCACCAGTCCGTTCTTTATGGATGAACAGAGTGCTATCGATATTCCCTCGAACAAAACCATGCTTGATTAAGTGGGTAGTGAGCCTCTCATACCAAAGCCGTGGAGCTTGATGAAGACCATATAACGCCTTATTTAACTTGCAGACGTATTCTGGATGCTCAGAGTCTTCAAAACCTGGAGGCTGTTTCACGTACACATCCGTATCCACTTGTCCATATAAAAAGGAGATTTTAACATCGAGTTGGTTAACACGAAACTCTTTGAAAGAAGCGAACGCAAGAAAGATCCGAATAGACTCAAGTCTTGCCACAGGAGCAAAGACTTCATCATAATCCAAGCCCTCGATCTGACTAAAACTTTGAACAACCAATCAAGCTTTATTCCGAATAACGATACCTCGATCATCCATCTTATTTCGAAATACCCATCGAGTGCCTGTTAAATGAGCACCTTTGGGTAACGGAACTATATCCCATACGTGCAGCTTGTTGAACTGCTGCAACTCTTCTTGTATGGCCTCGACCCAGGATGGATCTTTTAAGGCCTCATCAACTTTCTTAGGTTCAATTTGGGATAAATGACAAGAATTTATCCGAGCAACCAAATTTAACATTTCTTGATTTGGATTTTGCTTCACTTGTTGCCTTGTTTGAACAGCAACATTAGGATCACCGATAATATTATCGATGGGGTGATCCCTGTGTACAGGTGTGACTGGGATTAACTCTGGTGCAAGTACTAACTCCAAATTGTTCATATCCCCTTCGGTAACGGGAACAGTGTTAGTCGCAGGAGCAGTAGAACTTTCAGGTTGCATAGGTGGTTGAAGTTCCGTATCATCTTCATTAGAGAAGAGGTGAGAATAAACCAATTCTTCTTCTTCCTCATCTTCCTCTAAAGGTGGCATATTGGGATCATCAGGATGTTCTGTTGCATTACTCGTTCCTGAAGTCGAAGGAACATCCGAAGGTGGGATAGTGGGAGATGGTGTGGATGTAGTAGGTGTTGGAGGTGATGGTGTAGGTGTTGGAGTAGGTGTGGATGTAGGTTTTGAGGTAGATGTGTCTTGACACAGACTGATGCCATGAAGTAAGGTAACTAACTCTTCCTCTTCATCATCTTCTTCGGGTATGTCAAACGAATTAAACACATTCTTATAGTTGAATAACCATTCCGGACCCGTTCCTTGAGGAGGATCCGTGTAACGCATGCATTTTACCTCAAAATGCTCTTCCACCTAATGTGTTATTGTTGATGATAGAAGAGTCACTAATAGACTCCTTTCGCTTCCAAACTTTAGTTTGTTCGGAAATTGGTTTGGGAGTAATGTCGGGCTTTTGTTTTGGCAAAGGTTTTTGCCCAACATTAATCGGATTTTCAGCAGGCTTGGGAGAGATTGAATAACGCCTAGGTGGAGATTTTGAAAATGAATTTCTGTAAATTGATGTCCTAGGCATCTCTCTTCCATAGTACTGATGAGACAGTTTGGGAAATTCACGAATTAAATGGCTTTGTCTTTTACAATAAAAACATGATCGAGTCTCAACAAAAGGTTGAGGCTGAGGACTTACCACAGGAGTAGGAGAAGCATTTCTAGAGCATGAACATTTCGTGCACGTCTTAGAAGATGCTTGTTTTGGTTGAGAGGTTGAAGTGGAAGGTTTATCACAAAAATCGTTTGCACGTGTAACTTTATGTTGCAAAATCTTTACAGGTGACTGTAAAGTTTGAGATTTTGTATTTAAAACCTTGTCCTTTTCCTTTTTAGGCTGAACCTTAATTGTAGGTTCAACCTTTAAAACCACTTTTTCAGATTTTACTTCAACCTTCTTTTTAAATTCAGGATACTCCTAATCAGTAATATCCTCAATCTCAACAATCTCCTCAATACTAACTGGAGATTCACATTTAGACTTAACAAACTGAGGCGAAGGATACTCTGGCCGTTTGGTTTTCTCCTTTGCCTGTTTGTTTTGATTATTGACCTTAGACTTGACCCCATATAACAGTGCATAGTCAACTGGAATCTCTTCGGTGCCTTCCTTAACTGGCATAGGACAGTATTCAGTGGGAGGCGGGACTACAGTATAACCTAGTCCTGTCTTAGTTTTATTATCTGTCCTTTGCTTGTTAAGGATTTCGTTGAAGGCAACCGTAGAAGAAGAGAACCTAGAATCTTACTTTTATATTTTTCATATTCAACTTTCAGATCAGATAGTTCCTTTCTCAAAAGTTCTATTTCAGCAAGATAGCTATTAATAGCATCCTGTTGACAAAAAACCTTAGATTTATACCTAAGCGTGTCCTGTTGATAAGCCTCAATTTTCTTATCATACAATTGTTCATTGGCCTTTAGGTACTTATTTGACTCACTAAGTTTTTCAACCTTTTTTCTTAAGTCTACGTTATCTTCTTGAAAGCACTTTAAAGATTCAGTTAACTTAATGCACGAAATACAGTTCAAAGGTTCTTCTGGTTCATTGCGTACCTCATTAGAAATGTGAGCCATGAGACACTGTTGATACTTATCAGCATACATGCTCCAGTCGGTGTTGGTAGGCTCAAAGACAACTAGTGCATCAGCTGTCGCTTGCTTCACTTCATCTTTCTCTGGAGTTCTGAGAGCATCAGGCTTCGTGAAACCCGATGGAGGAACTTTGGGTTTTTCACACTCTCTCGCAAAATGCCCCAAATTCTGACAGTTATAACAGCGAACCTTGCTCTTATCAAAACCAAAACTGGTTTTGCCATCTCCTTCCAAACTCTTGCGACCAGTCCGTTGCAAGAATTTCTGAACTCTCCTTGAGATCATGGCAATATTCCAGTTTAAGTCCATTTGCTCAAGATCATCGTCATCTAGTTGAGCATAATCTTCTTTTGCAAGTTCTAAAGTAGAATTCGGTTGTGAAACCAAATCCTTGTAGGAGCTAAGAAAGGCTGTATAGATAGCAGCCTGTTCTTGAATGGCAGGGAAACTGGAACTTGCTGTTGTGACCCTTGTGAGGGTCCAGAAGCATACACCGGATGATGAACACCGGTAGATTGCAATGAAGGTTGTAATGGAGAACTTGTAGAAGAAACGAAAGCCATTCCACCATAAGTCTTTCCGGTGTTGACTTTTCCTCCATATAATGTCGGGTCTTGAACAAAACCACCCGATTTGCATTCCTTCTTCTTCAACTCCATCGCATGGACTTGAAGAACACCAATTAGCTCATCCAAGTTCATTGTAGCTAATTCTTGACTCTCTTTTAAAAATTGCACTTTAACGTCCCAACTGCTAGGTAGAACGTCCAACAGCTTCTTATTTATTTCAATTTGAGGGAAATTGTAGCCTCCCTCAGTCAACTCACTAACTAACTGTGAGTATCTTGTAAACACACCCGGAGCTATTTCATTAGGAATAGAATCAAACAGATCATACTGTTTCTTGATCAGTTCTAATTTAGCCTCCTTATACTTCTGATTTCCACCACATCTTGTCTCAATAGCCTTCCAAAGATCATATGTTATGTCATATGTTTTGAAGAGGCGTAAGACATCTTTAGTAAGGCACATACAGATGGCCGAGTGAGCCTTTCTTTCAATATCGTACTCCCTCTACTCTTCAGGAGACATGGCTTTGTTAGTTTTGGATGGAGGGATACCACGATAGTCTCCCTCAGCTACTGGAGCTTCATATCTTTCTCTGAGCGGACCCCAGAGCTCCGGACAGTGGAAATCTACGTACTGTTCAAATCGATCACGCCAATATGCGTAATCCATATCAGCAGTGAATAGAGGAGGTTTATTATTAGAACCGACATCATGATTTTGTTTAATCATATCCCTGATTCCCCGAATATCCTCTTTATCAGCAGCAACAGCAATTAAAGATTAACCTGAAAATTAACTCAAAAACAAGAACTTGCAAACTAATTAGTACCAAAGGCGTCACTTGGTAAGTGACGCACTCAAGTGTCGCAACGACTAGCGGCACTTGGTAAGTGACGCTATCGAGTGACGGATGAAGTGACTGATGACAATGTAAGCAAGTGTCGCTCAATCTAGCAAGTGACGCACTCAAGTGTCGTACTTGAGTGACGCAAGAAAATAAACAGGCGTCACTAGTAAAAGTGACGCAAGAAATCAACGGGCGTCACTAACAGAAGTGACGCAAGGAATCAAACAGGCGTCAGTCACTAGTAGAAGTGACGCTTAGCACTCAAGTGACGTGCTAAAGTGACGCACATGAGTGACGGTGAATTAAAATAGACGACACTTAAGTTAAGTGTCGTATGAACCCCAAATGACGCTCCAAGTGACGCGTTCAAGTGACGGTAAAACCCTAATTTGGAATTACGAAGTGCCGCTCTAAGTGACGCGTTCAAGTGACGCAGCGAGTGTCGCAGAAACGGCTGTAAAATCCCAAAAACCCTAAAAATCGAATTTTCGTAAACCTAACGAAAATTCCTCAAACCCTAACGAACGAAACCTGTAGTAAATGATGAAAATCGTCTGGAAAGCACCTTATCAACTCGAAATCCGTAGTTATTCTCGATTCTTTATCCGAACGAAACCGAAATCAATCCAAAATGTCTTCAAAACGTCAATCTAATCACCTAGTGGCTCTGGTACCAGTTGTAAGTTCCCTATGCGATGGACCTAAGTGATGATCGATAGCAATTGAATGGCGGAAACAATCAATTTCACAAATCACTAATAAACATAAACCGAAATGATTGATTTAAACAAAGTGAACGAGTTTATTAGCTTGAATAACGTAATAGAACTGATTACAGATGAGTTTAGTCGACAAATGGTGCTAGGGTTTCGTCAACCCTAGCCGAAAACTCGTAGGTTTGTATTTATACTAAAATTCTGGCAGACATGCGTCACTTGTGGAAGTGTCGCATGTAGCCGCCTTCATGCGTCACTTAGGCAAGTGTCGCCTAAACTAAAACTTAAGTGTCGTATAATACAAAATCTATATTTCTATTAAACGACTAACGGCACTTTTACAACTCAATAGACCAACTGACAGACAAACAGATATGCATCAACAAACTCCCCCGTGTCTTCAGCTTGGTCTTCAAAATCTTTAAACTTCAAAACTTTCTGGGAATGTTCCTCCAGCATGTATTCCCACTTTCAAACAAATCTCGACCACCCTTGTAAACTTTGAAGCTTCCTCTAAATCAACTTGATTATACTGAAGTTTATTCTTGTAGAGAGCTTTCAAATCTTTCTTCGTCAGATTTATTAGGCTGATCGGATCAAAAACTTGAATAGACTTTCCCACAAACTCCTTAACTGGCCATTCTCCCCATATATCCTGTGTTTGTACCACAACAGTCTTGGTAGAATATTCAATTACAGCTTCTTGAGTGACAGAGTCAAACCACCAATACTTTAAATCTCGTATTGGTAGAATATTCAATCACAGCAGTCTTGGTAGAATATTCAATTACAGCTATGGCGAGCACCCTAATGAAAAAGCTCTCAAACATGACTCCTGACAAAGTCAAAGGTGTGCGTGAGCACATTATGGAGATGAGGGATGTAGCTTCTAAATTGAGCTCTCTTAAGATTGAGATTTCTGAATCATTTTCTTGTCCATTTCATTCTCAACTCACTTCCTTCGGAGTATACTCCGTTCAAGATTTCTTATAACACACATAAGGAAACTTGGTCAATTAATGAATTGTTGACCATTTGTGTTCAAGAGGAATTGAGATTGAAGAATGAGTCTATTGAGACTGTTCATCTCACGACTCATTCAAAAGGAAATGAAAAGAAGGGCAAAAGTGTTCCTATGAAGAAACAAGGAGAAAAAGATAAATGTTTCTTTTGCAAGAAAGTGGGACACATGAAGAAAGATTGCATCAAGTATAAGAAATGGATCGAGAAGAAAGGTAATCTTACTTTTGTGTGTTATGAATCTAATTTTACTGAAGTTTTAGATGATACATGGTGGATTGATTGTGGTTCTACAATTCACGTTGCCAAAACTATGCAGGGCTTTCTAAACCTAAGGAAGCCGACGGGAAATGAACAACGCATCTATTCAGGAAACCTGATGCATTCGGATGTTCTTGGAGTGGAGACTTATCGACTTATTTTAAAGACTGGTTTTCAATTAGATCTTAAAAATACATTTTATGTTCCTTCGTATTCTAGAAATTTAATTTCTTTTGGTAGACTTTCGATTATTGGTTTTGATACCAATTCTCATTTTGATACATTGAATTTTTAGAAGAATAATAAAGTTATTGGTTCTGCTTATTTGCATGGTTTTTTATATAAACTAGATTTAGATTCCACTTATGAGCACAGTCTTTTGACTACACATAAAGTTGACAACAAAAGATGTATTACTAATGAGAACTCATCACGTCTTTGGCATAAGAGATTGGGACATATCTCTATTGAGCGAATGAAAAGATTAGTAAATGATGGGGTTTTACCAACCTTAGATTTTACTGATTTTGGTACTTGTAGAAATTGCATCAAAGGCCAACAAACTAACAAGACCACTAAAGGTGCCAAAAGAAGTTCTCAAATACTTGAGATTATACACACAGACATCTGTGGACCATTTTCTACCCCTTGCTTGAATGGTCAAAAATATTTTATTTCTTTTATTGATGACTATTCAAGATTTATGTATCTTTATCTCTTATTTGATAAATCTGAAGCATTTGAAGCGTTCAAAAATTTCAAATTAGAGGTTGAGAAACAAAAGGACATGAAGATCAAAATTGTCCGATCGGATAGGGGTGGAGAATATTATGGAAGGTACACGGAAAAAGGGCAAGCACCTGGTCCATTTGCCAAGTTCCTATAAAAAGAAGGTATTGTGCATCAATACACAATGCCGGGAACACCACAGCAAAACGGTGTATCCGAAAGAAGGAACCGAACACTTATGGACATGGTTAGAAGCATGATAAGCAATTCAAAATTGTCGTTGACCTTATGGAGTGAAGCTTTAAAAACCGTTGTGTATGTTTTGAATAGGCTTCCATTAAAAGCTGTTCCTAAAACAACTTTTGAGTTATGGAATAGATGGAAACCTAGTTTGAATCACCTACACGTATTAGGTTGTCCGGTTGAAGTTAGGGTATATAACCCAAACATCAAGAAACTGGATGAACGAACAGTGAGTGGTTATTTTATAGGCTACGTGATGAATTCCAAAGGGTTTAGATTTTATTGTCCCTCACATACTCCTAAAGTGGTTGTAGCTAGAAATGCTAAGTTTCTTGAGGAACGTGAAGAAAGTGGGAGTAATTATATTGAAGATATAAAATTTGAAGAAGTAAGGGATGAAACTATCATACCTTTACGTGTAGAGAATTTGGTTGCAAATGAAAATGATTTTCCAAATCATATTGAAGAACAACCAAATGAACATCTTCAAGAAAATGAATTACATAATGAACAACCAAACGTTGTTGAACCCATTAATCAAGCTAACCCTGAAATAGTGGGAGTTAGAAGATCCTCTAGAACTAGAAAGTCAGCAATTCCTAGTGATTATGTGGTATACTTACAAGAGTCCGATTTTGATATTGGAATTAAGGAAGATCCCATTTCATTTACACAAGCCATGAGTACTGAAAATTCTTCACTTTGGTATGATGCCATAAAAGAAGAGATGGAATACATGTTTAAAAACAAAGTTTGGGAACTTGTTCCGTTACCAAATGAGGCATCCCCAGTAGGATGCAAATGGGTCTTTAAGACAAAAAGAGACTCATCTGGTAATGTAGAACGATATAAAGCTAGACTTGTTGCTAAGGGTTTCACTCAAAAGGAAGGCATTGATTACCATGAAACGTTTTCACTGGTTTCAAAGAAGGATTCTCCTAGAATAATAATGGCACTAGTGGCTCAGTTTGATCTTGAGTTACATCAAATGGATGTGAAAATGGCTTTTCTAAATGGAGATCTTGCTGAAGAAGTATACATGAGTCAACCTGAAGGTTTTGTCAATACGGAGAATGAGAAGCTAGTTTGTAAGTTGAATAAATCCATATATGGACTAAAGCAAGCCTCCCGCCAATGGAATATTAAATTTCACAATGTTGTCTCTTCATTTGGTTTTGGTGAGAACATTGTTGATCAGTGTATTTACCTTAAAGTGAGTGGGAGTAAATATATATTCTTAGTCCTATACGTGGATGATATTTTACTTGCAAGCAATGATTTAGGGATGTTGCATGAGACTAAAGGCTTTCTTTCAAAGAATTTTGATATGAAGGATATGGGTGAAGCTTCTTATGTCATTGGCATAGAAATTCATCGAGATAGAGCTAGAAGGTTACTTGGCTTATCTCAAAAGGCCTACATTAACAAAGTACTTGAAAGATTTGGAATGAAGAATTGCTCATCAATTGCAGCACCAATTGTAAAAGGAGAGAAATTTAGTTTGGAACAATGTCCAAAGAATGCATTGAAAAAGGAAGAAAAGAGGAATATCCCATATGCTTCACTTGTTGGAAGTCTCATGTATACTTTGGTTTGTACTAGACCTGACCTTGCATTTGCAGTTGGGATGCTTAGTAGATATCAAAGTAACCCTGGCATGGAACATTGGAAAGCTGCCAAAAGGGTTCTAAGATATCTACAGGGAACCAAAGAATACATGCTTATGTATAAGCAGTCTGATTGCCTTCAGGTTATTAGATATTCGGACTCGGATTTCAATGGATGCAAGGATACTGGCAAATCTACTTCTGGTTACATCTTTCTTCTTGCTGAATGAGCTATATCTTGGAGAAGTGTAAAACAATCTTTGGTTGCTTCATCTACAATGGAAGCTGAATTTGTTGCATGCTATGAAGCTACATCACAGGCATTATGGTTGAGAAATTTTATTTCTGGTCTAAAGATCGTCGATACTATTAGTAGACCACTAAAGATCTTTTGCGATAACTTAGTTGCGGTGTTCTTTTCAAAGAACAACAAAAGTGGGAGTCGCAGCAAGCATATTGACATAAAGTATTTGAAGGTTAGAGATCATGTTGGAATTGAAAGGAGGATATTACTATTGCGCATATAGATACTGAATCAATGATTGCTGATCCAATGACTGAAGGTTTGTCGGCTAAAGTCTTTAAGAATCATGTAACTCATATGGGGCTTGTTAATCCTTTCTAGATCTTTATTTTAAGTTATATTTTTTTTTGTCTAGACATTATGTTAATGCACATTTTGTGTTTTATTTAGGAATTTTTTATTTAATAAAGTGGACCCAGAATGACTTATTGTTATTGGTTATTCATAATGTTTAATACTGAATTAGAGATTATAATGTATTGTAATCATGGAAGGAAATGCATTATTCGAAAGTAAGACCGTCATGGTTCATGCACTTATCATTATTCGAAAGTAAGACTGTCATGGTTCATGCACTTATCATTTCTAGTTCTAGTAGTTTTTGTTACAATCAATAAAGTTGACAAAGTGATGATAAAGTTTTGGCCATATATTAGATCACTTATAAAGAATTTGATATGATCATCTTACTTGTGGTCCAAGTGGAAGAATGTAAGAATCTTTTATTTATGGACCACATATTAGATAATTAAGATGATCATATCTAATATAATCTTTTGTTTAATGATTGTATAGTTTTCATAAAGTAATAAAGGAAATGAAATAAGTTATTAGTCACATTTATTGTGATTGATTTGAGAATCTCTTGATGGAAGAGATTGATTCGGTTTCCATATGAGAGGGTCCTTGCCTTACCTATAAATAGAGGTGCTTGTGATATCCATCAACACACACAAAAACTGAAGCATAGGTGAAAGGCTAGAAACTCTCTCATTCTTCAATCGTTTTTTCGCTTAAGCAATAATGGCTGGAGGTCATCCTTAAACCATAATCTTTATTTTAGTTTTTACAGTGTTACGATACACATATAAATATTAATTTAGCTCAAAAAGCTCGATAACAGCTCGAGCTGATCTTTTAAAAGTCCGAGCTCGGCCCGATATATATTTTGAGCTTGATTTATCAGCTCCAGCTCGGGCCCGAACTTGATAAAAGTTCGAATCGATCAAGCTTAAGCCAAGCTCGAATTGCTCAATAAAAGCCTGACTCCCTACACCCTACACGTGCATTAAAGTTCTCGTTTTTTTCCAGAATTTGGAGGGACAGAACGTAATATATATGAATAGTATATGTGTATATATATATGATATTAGCATACCCATGGGATAACTACTTCATAGCAATACCTAAAAGTTTGGGGCCACAACCCCTCCTATCCCTTTAAAAGCTCATCATTGAATAAAAGTTAGCTCAAAACTTTCAATAAACTTTTCTTTTATATATGAGATTAAATATAATTATACGTAGTAAAATTTATTTGATCAACATAAAAGATTAAAAGGTTCTCCTTAAATGGGAGGAAGAATGAGCGTGCTGAATAATGCATTAAATATATAGAATGGGTCTTCAAAGATTTACTTAATTTTTTTAAGTATGACAAATGTATACGACTAAACTATAAAATTTTATATTAGCATTAATTTTTTAATGGAGCTTGAAACGAAATTATTTATGGTTATATCTATATATTAAGTAATCTAATCGGTAATCATATATCAGTAATAGATTTAGTTGTTAATTAGATAAAAAGAATATGATAGGAAAAAGTTAATAAAAAGAAGGGAAAAAATTGTATCTTTGATACTCCCTTCGTTCCTATTTATTAGTCAACTTTTCCATTTCGTGTCATCCCCAATTAATTGTTCACAATCAAATATGGATAGCATATTTGATCATATTTACCATAGTGTCTCTACTTCAAAACTTAAATTACAAAAGTGAAAGAAATCTTAAATTAATTTGTTAAAAGTAAAAATGTCATTGTACAAAAAATAAGCAGTACTTTGTTGTGTTTTCCTTAATATGTGTGTTTTATGTCAGGAGACAGTTAAACTGGGAGGGGAGAGTATTTATTAGCATATAATAATTTCTTAATAGGTAATAGTTGTCAATACTCAAATAATAAAATTTTAATTTTAAACTTATTTTAAAACTATATATTCAACTTATTTGAAACATGCATCATATATCATAAATAATTCATTGATAATTATGTTGTAATTTTTTTTTTTTATTAAATTTGAAAAATCTGAAGGGTATTATTTTTGAATTTAGGTGAAATTAAAGGACTCATTTGATCAATTGAAAGTTTATTCAATAGACATATAACATAGATTTTTCTTATATTATATTACTAGTTTTAGACCCGTAAAATATACGGGTTGACTTTATGATATGTCTTATATGAATGTGTTATATGGATTTAATAAGTGTTTTGGTGTTGGTGTATGGAATGTCGGTTTGTATTATTTTAATTTTAAATGATAAATGTATTAAGGATTTTAATTGTGATAGATATTGGATTGATGAGTCCAAATAAATAAATTAATTAATAGGGAAAATATTGTATATGATATTACTTTATTATTTGTATTGATATTTAATAATACTATATTATTTAAAATTTTACGGATATATTTTCCAAATAAGCAAATTATCACTTCAGTAGGTAAATAGTATTTTGTACTTAAAAAATAATGTTTTTTTGGAGTGCATTGGTGGTTTTCGTTAATCTAAGTTACTCTTTGTAACGTACAATGCATCAGTTGTCTTTTTTATGAAAGATGAGAAAACATAACAACTAAAATGCAGGCTCTACTAACTTGAATGACGTTAACACAACTTTAAAAGATTAAATGGTAAATTATTTTAGGGATGTAAATCGAGATATAGAAAAATTAGTGGCAAAAGAGTAAATTAATTAATCAATCATTAATAATATTGTGCATGATACTACTTCATTTTTTCTATTTATATTGTTCTTTAATATTAATACTATATTATGTACCGAAACTTTAAATTAGTTAATTAAAAAGTTAAATCGTTAGCTTTAAGATATCAAATCTTGTAATTCGGTATCATATCAAAAAAAAATTCGTGTTTCAAATTTGCATCGTATTTTCAATAACTAAATTTTTATTTATTTCACCAAAGTTACATACATGAGGACAACTGAAACCCCCGAATGATATGAAAAACCAATGGGGTAATAATAATTGAGTACCCAACGGGTATTGAGTTGGGTATTAGTACGTATATTCTAAACCGGTATGTGTACAGATACATTAAAACCTGTCGGAAACTGACTCGTTGGTATTCATAATCAAAGCATTGTAAATTAAAAAATTGATAAAAGAATTAAAAAATGACGGTAGTATGGGTGCAATTACACTAAAATCGACTGGAACTCGACCCCTTGACATCCATGATCCAAATATTGTAAATTACAAATTGATAAATGATTCAAAATAATAGTTCGTATAAGAATTTAAATCACTGGGTGATGAAATGAAGTTATGAATTTTTTGGAATTGAAAATAACTTATTGAGGGTTTTATTTTGAAAAAATAAAATAAATAAGATTATTGTAGAAAGAGTTTGAGTTATTAGAGAAATAATAAATTATAAAGTATTTGAAGGATTATTTACAACTAAAAGAAAAACAGAGGATTTATATTGTAAATATTGAAGGGTAAATTAGTCTTTTAGTCACATAATAATGAGATTAATGATGTAATGAAAAAAAATTAAGGGTTATATCTTAATTGCTGATCTTCATTTAATGGTCCATATTCTTTTAAGATTTTCCTTTTAATATATAAGATAGATATATATTTAAGATATGATAGCAAGATAGTTAAATCTCTTATCTTATTTTACACTTTATAAAGTGTTTCTTCAGTTTCTTTATTAGAGCATCTTCAATGTAAAAAAGCTTTCAAAGGTTTTTTTACAATCCACCTCACTTATTTTATAAAAAACTTTTACTCCATTGTTAAAAAGCTTTTAGAAAGCTTTATTGAATACAAGGAGGGGACTAATATGAAAATATTATAGCAAAGAAGATTAAAAAAGCTTTTCATCAAAAGCTTGAGAAATATCAACCTTTTGATTAATAAAGCTTTTGCTCCAATAAAGAAAAAGCTTTTCAAAAGCTTTTCTGCATAAAAAAAGCTTTACAAAAAGCCTTCATTGAACATGCTTTTAGCTCTTTAAATAACGGAAATTAGAAACTACCCCTGTTCAAAAGCAAAGAGACTAATATACCCTTTAACAATATTAGAAAGAACCTTCACAACTTCACGTTAGGGGTGATCAATATTTGGTTGTAAATCGTTTAATCCGAAAATCGAACCGAACCGTAAACTGTTTAAAACCGAACCGATTTTTAAAACGGTCTTCGATTCGAATTTTAACCGAAACTGAATATGATAATTGGTTTTCAGTTCGGTGATTGGTTTGATCATTGTTTATTCGGTTAAATCGAAAAAACCGATTATAATGTACTAATATATATTTTTATATTATTTTATTTAGAGATAATAATAATTTGTTACAAACATACATAATCATCATTTTTTCCAACAATCTAGCCTAACAAACCTTACATTTTTCTATTCCTTTTTCCTGCTAGTTTTCTTCTTATCATTCGACTATTTCCCTTTAGTTTTGTTTTAATATTTTAATTTTGATTCTCAATGCAATGTGACATTTTGATTCTGATCATATATGGTGATCCACACAAAACTTTTCAAAATTATTACTTTGCAAAAAATTATATACTATCACATGCTACTCACACAAGTTATAATTTGTCAATATTTTATACTATATTGTAATTTGGTTTTTTTGGTTTAAACCGAAAACCAAACCGAATTGGTAAACGGTCTTCGGTTTGATTATTTCACATTTTAAAATGGTTCAGTTTGATCTTTGATTAGCGGCTTAAAAAAAAATTAACCGAAAAAATCGAACCGATTAAACTAATAAAACTAAAAACCGAATCGATGAACACCCTTACTTCACGTGAATTAATTACGATGTCAACTCTTCCATTACAGTACAATATATACTTAATTTAGAAAGTATCTTCTTTTATAATTAAATTTAAAAAATATCTATTTTGTGTATTTTATAAAAGTCTTTCCGTCAATTAACCGCAAGGTCAACGTTTCATAAAACTGCAAGGTCACCAAAATATATACTCCTATATGATTTGGAATAGGTAAGGTCAACCAATTATGTAATTGATTTAAGGGAATTGTAATTATTTAATTGATCTAGTACTAATAATAATTTGTCACCTCTATCGGCATTAAAGTTCATTATCGATCGATTGATTAATTTAGGGTAAATTGCAATTTTTATTCTTGTGGTAGCAGATTTCATCATTTTACTATCTATATTTATATTTATAGACGTATTAATATATTTGGTTAAGGTTTCGACGGAAGGTCTGAAATGAGAGGAAGAATGAGCATGATGAATTCACAGTATTTTTATGACAAAATTGCCATCCAAATTCACTGCATTTTATCAACGGAACCTTTCATTTTAATAACACTGCATTTTGTGAATTGGACATCCAGCTACAAAATATGTGACATTTAGTGACGGCAGAAAAGCGTCAGTAAAAGTCTAAAATTCGTCACCAATAGCCACATGGGCTTCTCCTTCGGATAAAAAATCCGTCACTAACAACGCGGTAGCTAAAGGTCTCTTCTGACTCAAAGTTTTTCGTCAGTAAAAGCCTGAATGGTTTACTTACGCAAAAAATGTTTTCAACATTCCCCATTTTCACTGACTTGATTTTTCCAATTGAAGCTAGCGTCAGTAAAGGCCTCAACCAAAAGTTTTATCAGCTATATTTTATTTATTAGGTATTCTAATTCTTTTCCCAGAAAGAGAAACATCCCAAAATTAAAGATGCAAACAACATGCAAATATAATTCAATTCAATGAAGATAAATGCATTAAACATTGCGCTAATAATCATCTTTCAAACTATTTCACCATTATTTTTAAGGGCTAATGGTCTGAAAATGTATCGAACTTGTCACAATATCCTATTGTATGCATCCAAAATAAAATTCTATTATGTGTATCGAACTTACTAATGATTTCTATTATATGTAGTCATTAACCTAAAATCAAATTTTAACTTATGTGGCATCGATTAATCATTTTTGTGCATATCACCCGACACGTTGGACTATGAAAATGTAACCAACTTTTGATTTAAAAATATGAAAACCAATTTTTATTATTGTAAGTATATAATTAGATTTATTATATTATCATTTTGAAGATGATTTTATACTAACACAATTCACCTACCTTTTTAATATGTGTTTCGCTCAGATGGACATAAGAAAATGCATCACCAAACAGTCTAACACCATTAGCAAAGATTATAAGAACACGGAAAGTTTTTTTCCATTTCTCCACCTATCACCACCAGCACCAACGGATTTTTAGCTGGGGATCTGAAGTACACACAAAATAGAGAAAGCAAGAGATTTGAAACTACACACCACCAACTCCGGCGGTTTTTATTTCCAGTTTGTCGGCGACCTTCATACGAACTTCGATGACATCAACATCATGAGCTTCAATGGACATTAGGAACTATAATTTTATTTTTCGAAGTTTTCTCTCTAAAATGAAACATCAATAACAAATCTGGATCACCAGTCACAACTCCGACGAAGATTCTGCAACTCCGGTTACGATTCTGCAACTTCGGTGATGATTTTTCAACTCCGGCGTTACTTTTGCGACCCTTTTCTCCGGTGACGTGCAATAAGTAGATCTGAACCCTGGTAACCCACAAGCAAAATTGATGAAAAACCCATATTTGAAAATCGAACGAATATGTAAAAACCATCAAATCGTAGCGAGTTTTTAGCTGTTATGAAATCCTTTTTAGGTTTTTTCCTTTCTATTTTTCAGTAAAACAATTTCTCCGGAAAAGTTTGTGTTGCCGGACAATGAATCGCCGGTAAAACGGTATAGTCGGAGATGATAACCGGAGTGGGCAGGTCAATGACAGGAGAAGAGATGACGAATATATTTATTGTTGATTAAAAATGATTATCTGTATATTAAAGAAAGGGTATGTAAGTCATTTCATAAAGAGGAAAGGGACCCACGAGGAAAATGACAAATCATTAAATATATTCAATTATTGAGTGACATGGCAATGATATGGCTACCACATCAGCCTCTTCAAGTGCCACGTCAACCTCTTCAAGCTACATAATCGGTTGATGACTGATTATCTTTAATTACGGTTAATGAGTACATATAATAGGGATGATTAGTAAGTTCGATAAACACAATAGGATTTTTTAAAGTTGAATGCATACTATAAGATTTTGTGACAAGTTTAATACATTTTCAGACTATTAGCCCTTATTTTAAACACTGAAAAATGTTGTCAAAAAGAGAGTAGCACTTCTTGTCCTTCAGCATCTCTGAAGTGCTTGGCCAGAGTCAAACCAGCGAGTTGAACACGGGCACGACCACCAGGGGGTTCATTCATTTGACCATAAACTCCACACTTGTTCTCTCTCTAAAAAGGGGAACATAATTGAAGTAAATAACCAGAAATAAGATGATGCAACAGGTAAAATCAAAATGACATAAACCCTATATCACCTAGCTTAATAACACCACCCTCCATTGCTTTGTAGAAATCATTATCCTCGCGAGTACATTCTCCAGCACAAGCAAAGACAGAAAAATCACCTAGCAAGTGAAAACAAATAACAGTCAAGTGCAATTACTTACTCGTATTAGAGTACATCATTGGTACTAACTACTAGCCATGGGCTTTGGGAATAATGTTGATAAGTTCCAAAAGAAGTGAGTCTTTCCTACACCAGCTCCACCTAGAAGACCAATCTTTTCTCCTATTTAGCATGGTACAAGAATATGGACAACCTATAAAAACACACAAAAAGATCAAAAAGTGTTGCAAAAGAATGCTTAAAATGAATTGATTACATTATAACACTGAAACCACACCAAAAAATTATTCAAAATAGACAAGCACGTACTCTCCTTAAAAGAAGATGAAGAGCAACCGAGGAATATTTTTTTTTTTTTTTGCAAATTCACCTCCTGAACATTTCTGCCAACCCAATGAAACAAAGTTATATGGCACATAACATGTAACAAATCATCGATGTACAACATGCTCATACACGTAAATTTAATGAAATTCACAGTATAAAACTAATAGTGGTGGTAAACAATCTGTTTACTGAATTTTAGACACTAGAAAGAGAGTGCTTACCTCAATCTCAAGCAATTTTATGACACATAATATACACGAAAGGAGTAGGCTCCCTCATCTGCAAAAAAACATGTTCCAAATAAAAACTACAATCGTAAATTAGATTTAAATGAGTTAAATTTTCAAGTGCTATCTTTCTCTATGTTTTTGTTTGGTATTCAATCCTAAATGAACTGATGGCCGTTCCAGAAAAAAGTTTGAGCAAATATGATACCATATTTTAGCACCTTACTATGATGGATAAGCACCCATTGTGCAGCTTGATAACTTCCACTCGTTGAACAGTTTTCATAATCTTCTCTATCTCACTAAGCTACATCAACAATCATTAGTCCACCACCACACAATCAAGTACAAGTAGAGTTTCTAATAAAAAGCACTATAGGTATAGGATATATAATCCCTATACAATTATTTTGCCGTTAAAACTGAACAAGTAGGCAACAGTTAGTTACTTACTTTCCCAAAAGTTGTATCAATTGAGTTCAAATAGATACTGAGCATACAATTCGATTGACAACAATTCACAACTCAACTAGTTTTCAAATAACATTGAATGATACTTGCAACACAAATAATTTCAACACTGTATGATTTCGGTACCTAACTAACAATAAAAGTTACTTAAATTACATTTAATTGATCAAATACAACAAGAACCCTGAGACCTTATCATTTACGCATACCAACACTTGGAACGAAATAATAAGTAAAAACAAAATCAATAAATATCAGAATAACTTTGATAACATCACAGATATACACACACATTTCAATCAAAATCAGTATATTGATAATTTATAAGGAAATTGAATCGATTATGTACCTCTGTTCTCATCATTAGTAGCGATGAGGATATAGAAATAGCAGAGAATCACAGTGGAGCTGATGAAAAAGCGAACCGTTGATGACATTGGAGGTGATGCGATGATGACGACGGAGAGGGCAAATATGTCGGAGATGAAGCGACGGCTAAGATGCCGAAGACGAAGCGAAGATGATGAAGGAGACCAAGCGACGACGCCGGAATCGATGTGGCAGCCACGATCGAGAGATTAGATGCAATGGCGAGATAGCGGAGGCTAGGGTTTCAGAGATAAAACTGGTCCACCGGTCCCAATAGTTTCAAAAATTGTTTTATATTTATTTTTTTACAGCCGTTTTCCTACTTATCCTTTTCCGTAAGAAATGCATAGATAAGTAATTTACCAACGATTTTCTTGTACCGTCAGAAGATGTTGAGGTCAGTAAAGGGCACTTTTTTGTACTGTCCCCTTCATTATCTTCATTTAAACCTTCTCCTTGGATCCCTATTTTAATATTTAATATTTATATTTATATTTATATTTATATTTAATCCTAACATGGCATAAACATATATTTTAACATCGATACTTATTATACTTGAGTAATAATAATAATAATAATAATTACTAGTATTATGTATCATCTATCATAAACCTAAATTTAAACATAATTATTTATATTGTCGCATAAACATACTTTATAACATCTATATTTATTTGATCCGAGTATTAACTATAATAATTAAAATGATGATCAAAATAGACAAGTTCTTCAATTCGATCGATACCTTTCGTACATTAATACAAGTAACGGATTAAACATTGCGGCTCTATGTTAAATCTGATTATACTTATTCATGAATAATACATGTCCAACAAAACATTATAAGTCACTTGCATAATGGATGATACGATATGACGAATTAGAAAACCGGTATACTTTGTGGGTGTTTAAAGAAATTGTGTGGATCAACTTTAGCTTTGACGCGAATCAACTTCTTAAAGTTGTCTCTCTTCCAGTATTTCTCACCCCAAACACTGGCCTCCTCATAGGTAGCACTTCCAACACCCAAATCAAAATCAATGTAGTTATAGTATGCCTCCCTGGGGTTCTTTGACACATAAGGCGTTATAAACTTGCTGAAGTTTCTTAGCCAACTTATACGTTGGAGTGATATTGGAGTCGTGTCTGAGGTTTGATCATCAAACCTAACCCATTGGTGAAACTGGTACAGCACTCCAGCTCTATGAGGATATGGAGTTGCTGTCTCTGAGATCTCATTCATCTTTCCACCAAAAGGATGCATATTTAGAGTTGCTCCGACGCTTTGAAACATCTTTCTCCAGATCTTTTTGAGGCCGCTTATGGGGATTGGGGTGCGTACGTAGTCTAATTTGCTTTGGCTGTTGAAGATAATGTTGCTAGTTCGGTTTACAAAAACCTCAAGTGAGGTATCCGTTGGATAGCCTTCATAAAAAAGAGTTGACTGGATCATTCTCACCTCTTGGCATTTTTCTTGTGTGACATTAAGCTCGGGGTACTTTTCATCTAGCAAAGAAAGCAATGTGTCCATTGCGCCCTGATAAAGTCCAAGAAACAACATTCGTACGGTTTTCTTGTTGGTGTTGGGGATTTTTTCGCTAGTCATGATAACTCTTATGGACAAATTTTCGTCGATAGTTGGCATAACATATTGATACTTGTAGAATATATCTGTGGCACCTTCTTCCAAAGTTATGTTCACCAAGAACACGGTTACTGACTCTGGAACCGGAACCAACCTAAGCTTCCATGCAAGCACGATTCCAAAACTACCAGCACCACCACCACGAATTGCCCAAAACAAATCTTCGCCCATAGACTTCCGATTGAGAATGTTTCCTTTGACATCCATGAATAGAACATCGACAACATTATCTGCAGCAAGACCATATTTCCTCATCAAATTTCCATAGCCACCACCGCCCACATACCCACCAATGCCCACCGTGGGACAAATTCCTCCCGGGAAATACAAGGTGTTGGTCTTTTGAGAAATAGCGTAGTAGACTTCACCAAGCACAGCGCCAACTTGGACCCATGCGGTCCTTTCAGTAACGTCAACGTCTATAGACCTCATTATGTTAAGATCAAGCATGACAAATGGAACATCAGCAGTGGATGAGACTCCCTCATAGTCATGGCCTCCACTCCTGATCCTCATCTCGTATCCGTGTTTCTTGCTGCATAAAAGTGTCGCTCGGATCTGAATTTCGTCAACAGGAGTGACAATGACCGATGGCTTAGGCGTGGATGATTTGTTGAATCTAAGGTTATTGACTCTAGCTTGCCAAATGGGTAGGAAAGAAGCATTTACAGGGGTGAAAACGAGTTGAGAGATTGAAGAGACCTTCTTCGAGTTGGATTCCAGGCAACTTATGAAATCTTCAGAATTTGGTGCAACATTATTATGAGAATGTGATAATGTTCCACAAAAAGAAAGAGTTAAGACCAAGAGCATTAGCAATGTAGTCTTCATGGTTTAAATTTGTGAATCTAATAGCCATTGGCTTGCGTTTATTTATAGATCCAAGTTAGAGCTTAGGATGGGATTATAATAATAGAAACTGTATTCTATAGCAAAGTCCATAATCAATTCTAAGCAACAGCGCACCAATTTGCAAGTCAGATGTGATTTTTTTATTGATGGAATTTAGTTGCAATTAGTCAATTACTCAAGAAGTACTCTGCGAGGAAATTGTCAAACGAGAGAATTAGTCAAATGACGATATGGATGTGTAGTGGGGATCGAATCCAAAGTCGTTCCCGAAGTAAACCGTGTAATATTATTTGAAGCAAGTAATATTGGCCGGTTATTATCTAACGTCCCAAATTAACTGTGTTTAACTTTTTAAGTATTCCCTTCTCAACTTTGACCCTAAATATTTTTGCTTATGTTATATAATACTTGATGCAAAATATATGTATACGTTGGATTTTAAATATATTTTCATTGGTATAATTTCCATAAAGTAATATATAACACAAACAAAAATATTTAAGGTTAAAGTTGAAAAAGAAAGACTTCCAAATCTGATACAGGACACTTAATCTGGGACGGAGAGAGTATAAAAGTATAAGACTTCGTTTTTTCTTTTAATATTACAAATTACAAATAAGGAAACTAGACTCAAGATGTCATTAGAGGATTTGAAGTATAAATTTGAAAAATCGTAGGGATTGTGGGGCTTTTCACTAACTTTTCAGTTCAACCATTTTCAATCTCATTTTCACCCCTTTCAAGTTTCAACCCCTTTTTCTTTTCACTTTTTTAAAATTAATAATCAAATAAAAATACATTTCATTAAAACAAATTACATTTCATTAATAAACTAATACATATTGCATAATTTAAATTACTAACAAATAAAAAACGTAAACTTAAAACTGTACGTTTGCCCATTTTTTATTGTTTATTGTTTACTTACATTTTAAATTTTTTCACATTAAAAGAAAAACTCAATTATTTGTAACACAAAAGATAAAACTCAAAACCACTTATTAAAAAAAGTGTAGCGTAAAAAAGAAAAACTAGACTTACCTCATTTCCATATGTATATTTTAGTTATATTATTAATATATTAATAATTCAGTAAGAAAAGAAAAACATAATAAGTAAATAAAAAGAAAGAATCACCATTCCAATTAAAACTTTGATGATTTCACCCACGCAACCCCGCTGAACCCACACACTAGTACACAAACGGTTATATATGGCGGGAAATAAGCCATTTGAAGTGGTGAACTGCCCGCCCTAGACGTCGGCGCCACTAAAAGAGGATACTTATTTGTAGCGATCAAATGACTGCTTTGCAGGTTTAGGAGCGGGTAAAAGAATATATAAAGCGGTTAATAAGTCCCAAAATTGGCGGGTTATATACAGTTTGAAGCAGTTTAGTGATAACTATTGAAGCGGTTAACGTGACAACATTGGAGGTTTATTGTATAAGTTGTGGCGGTTATATATAAAATATAAATAAGTTTGTGGAGCAGGTTTACTTACTATTTGTAGCGGATGATAAAATATTAAAATATGATTATTAGAGCGTCGTAATTGTTAGTATTTGTGGTGGTTATTAAAAACGATGTTATTGAAAAAAAATCATTTCTTGTAGCGGTGAGCGTCGTCATTACTTAGTTTTTTGTGGCGGTTTTTTAATATTGAAATATAAAATAAAATTACAATCCTTGTAGTGGTGTATATGACTTAGCATTTGTGGCAGTTTTTCTTAATGAGAATATTAAAAAAAATACTTTCTTGAAGTGATGCATTTCCTATCATAGGTGGCGGGTATGCTGCATGGAGAATACAAATACCAAAAACAACAGCATACAAATACCACAAACAGCAGAATCTAAAAACCAAATGACCAACAATTCAAAATAAACAGGGGCGGTGTCACGATCCCAGCGGTCGGTCGGATTTTACTCTGGTTGTTTGTCCGGCCACCGAGATGCACGACAATGGTAGTTTTAATATTTGTAATAGTCGGGGGAGCCTAATCCTCCGTACTACCCATTGATACTGGTATGAATACCCGATATGAGTAAGCGTTAAGGATGATCCAGGGTCGTTCTTCACGACAGTAGAATTGAAACAGAGCTAGTTATGATACATCAGTAATTAAGCTAGGGTTTTGATAAGTGGAAAGGTGTTTGTTTTTTTGTATTGTTATCTAATTAAACTACTAAACTAATAAAGTATAAAACTAAAGGGAGACTAGCATATACAATACTTAAGGATAATAAGGACGTGGTTCACCTTGACTTAGGATAGTTGGGATGATGTTTTAGCTTGCAAGCGTCTTTTAAATATTTTTATCTTGCTTTCACGTAGATGTCTTGTAGTGTAAACACTAGCACCCTACTGAGTGACCGATAAGCATGTCACTAAGTACTAGGCTGTCAAGATTCTGATCAGATCGGACTGCCTTGAAACCCCCTTCACCGTCTCTTAACGAGACCAAGTGACCCTCTAGATGGGGTGCAAAATAGGGTGACAGTCCGTAATTTATCCACTGACCTTTCTTTAATACTAATAGAGACATCTAAGCTTGGCAAGACATTTAAGATTAAAATAGTTGATGACTGATCACTATACATTAATGGTAATGGTTGAGTTTAGTGTTATTCGGCTGACACAGTCTTTAACCGAAAGGTTTTTCACGGCTTCCATGTATTTGTACTCCACCAAAGGTGTTTCCAATGCTATATCATGTATTCTCCCATTTTACAGTCTTTTTTGGATCACAGACTACATCAGAACTCAATACAGTATACAGCCTACATCCTTTCCTCAGCTTCCACGTATTAGTACTTCACCAAAGGTGGTTCCAACGCTATACCAGATACTCGGACGTTTTAGGGCTTTCCCTGTATTACACACTTTACGGCTATCTGACTCAGATTATCTAAGCTTGTACTAAAGTAATACCATCTATGATAGCTAAACAACCCGTTTACTTTATAATTCAATACCAATAAATACCTGATTAATTCACGGTGTACTATACGATAAGTTAAGCAGTATTTCCACTAGCTACGAAATCAGACCATGTTTATTTTGGAAAACAAAGATACACTACTACAAAAGCACGTATAGACCTGTTAGTCCCTTGTACGTGGATCTCAATGGAACGAGTCAATTCAATTGTTTGCGGAATCAACAATTAGATAATGAACACAACTAAATGAATAATCAAATGCAATATCAATCAAACCTAACGTTATATTATTGATAATAATTGATCAGTTTATAGAGGATTTCGACAAATTGCGTTTAGGGTTTTTCGTCAACCCTAAAACTGAATACGTAAAACGTATTTATACTAAACATGCTGGTTCCTGCGACATTACACACAATGTCGCAGGCCCAGGCGACAACAACAATGTCGGAAGCCCAAAACCTGACGTCGCACCTGCGACATTACAAACAATGTCGCAGGAGTCAGGAAACTCAAAACAATTACAAACTCTAACTAGACCAACTGACAAACACACCAAAATGCATCAACAAGATCACCCCTAAAAGACTACAAAAATGGTAAAAAATCATAAAATATGTGGTCAATAAGCCAAAAGCTGCGCATTTTTATACTTTTTGATACAACCCACGGTTTAAAAAAAAAGCGAACCACAATTCCCACTTGTAAACCGTGGTCTATTATCTTAAAAGAAATAACCGCGGTTCTAATTATGTAGGAGTGGCCTATTATATTCGAAAGGACCACGGTTCCCATTAAAAAAATCGTGTTCTATTTATTACTTCCATAAAGTATAATATATATCACATCTTTTAAACCGATTAGATTCTATCGGACTATTTTAATTTAGCTTTGATTATCTTTTAGAATACATTGCTTAGTAACCGTACTATTTATTACTTCATAAAGTATAATATATATCTTATCTTTTAGCACGATTAATGCTATCATGCTATCTTAATTCTACTTTATTTGATTATCTTTTACAACACATTGCTTATTAACCGTGCTAAGCTATTTAATATTTTTTAGCTCGATTAACTCAACCGCACTATTTAAACTTAATTTTAGATCGGTTCATAATAGACGAGTTATTTGATTATCCTTTGGAACACATTGCTTATTAACCGAACTATTTAACATTTTTTTAGTTCGGTTCCAAAAGTGATTTATATTACATATTTAACCGATATTTAAAAGCAATTTGTGTAGTAGTCATTTGAATTTTCATAAGAACCACAGTTCCTAGTGCGAAAATCGTGGTCTATTGTCTAAATAATTAAAAAATTTGAACTTCCCCCCTTTATTTTATAGATTCCCTTGTATTTTGCCACTTTCCCTCTAACATTATTGTATAAAAACCCCCATCTGCTTCATTTTCATTATTTCAAATCTCCGATCTTTAGTTTCAAAATAAAAACTGAATTCACAAATATCATCTTCATCAAAAAACCACTTATTCTTTTTGTCGGATCGGGTGTTTCTCCTTCTGATTTCTCTAGATCTACGCTCGTAAGTAAAGTTTGTTCTCTCAATTTACTACCCAACGAGCTTCTTTTTCTTTACTCATTTATTACTTCGATTTTTGGCTCTACGTGTTATTCTTGTTGCTTCGATGTTGGTTTTAAAGTTATCTAATTTTATATGACGTTTTTATATGAAGGTTGTATCTCTTCGGGTTACACTTCAACATTTTACCATAAAAGATAGTGAAGATTCATAGTCGCAGTGGAAAAGCAAAACTGGAGGCATTATTTAGTTATATTTTGGATGGGTTCCGGATCTTGGACTTGCTACTGATCCGAATATGTTGTCATCGTTTGTGTTTTGTGATTGGTTTTATAGTTTAAGACATTAGATTCTCTTTGTGGGCTTAGCATGAGTAATTAATAGGCCTTAGTGTCTGGGAATGTATCAAACTTTCACCAAATCTCTATTGTGTGTATCCAACTTACGAAACTCAATATTAGTGTACTCAACTTGTAAAAACCCTTATATTGATGTACTTTGATGAAATGTCACTCTCTCCTTGTGCCACGTGGCATGCTATGTGCGTGACACGTCATCAAAGTACATCAATATAAGGGTTTTTACAAGTTGAGTGCATTAATAGAGTTTTGTAAGTTGGATACACACAATAGAGATTTGGTGAAAATTTGATACATTCCCAGACACTAAGCCCTAATTAATATTCAATATCATAATTTATAATACTTGATTAATCTTTATTGTTTGTAGCTGTATACCATCTTAAAAAATTAAAGATAAGTAAGTTGTTTGCAAATTTTTATTTATATATTTGTTAAAATCATAATTTTTATTATCTTTTTATATATATTTTTAATATATTGAACCAACTAGAAAATAACTAAAATATAAAAATATAAAAATATTTTTTTTATAATTAGTCAAATAAATCACGATTCTTAGTTTGGGAACCGTGGTCCTTCTAACAAATAGACCACTTCAAGATATCCATGGTCCTTTTCAACTTTAAATAGACTTCCCCCTTTATAGAACACCCCTCAAAATCCGTGATCCATATGCTCTTTATACCGTAGTCTATTTGAACCTTTCTATAAGTGATAGATAGTGGCCGTTTGATCAAGGTTAGCTACCCCTTGTCATGAAAGTTCTAACCACGTTTATTGGAGGAAAAGCGATAGTTTAGTTTAAAATCATAAATGTATAATTAAATACTTTACCGAGTTTTCAATCGTATATATAAAGTAACATCACCACTACTATCTAAATCATGGAAAACATACAAGCAACTACTCATAAAAGCATACCAATAAACATTTTTAACATTAATAAATCATATACATCAAACAAGAATAATATGACAAATTAATAATAAAAAGGATAGAAAATACTGATATGAATTGCAAGCATAATAACACTTGTATTTCTTCGTATAAAATCTAAGCATTACATAATCTAGCCTATACTAATTAACTACATAATTAATCTAGAAAAAAAGAGAAGGATTCCTTCCCTAATCATCTCACGAGTCAAAGGGTTTTAAACCCTAGAGAGAAAGACTAGAGAGAAACTACTAAAGAAAACCTAGAGATAGAGATTTCTAGAGAAAGAGAAGTGTGAAAGAATGAGGTGTGAATGATATGGGAGGAATGAGTTTGGTATTTATAGGGAAGGAGGTGGAAATCTTGTACAAGTCCTTGCATAAAGAACAAGCACCAAAGTTTAAATGGGGGTTAGCAAGCACTAGGGGGATCAATTGGCCACAAGGTACCAATTTTGAAGGCTTAAAAGCCAACTAAACGGCCGTAAGGTGTCGTATACAGCCCTTAGGGTGCCGTATCCAGCCCCTGGGGGTGGTTGGTTTCAGCCTTCCACTAGCACCGTTCGTTGCATGTTTCGCCCTTATCTTTTTCGTTTTAAGCCCGATTCGCTTGATTCTTGTGCCATTAGATTTGTTTTTCTGTTACACTTTTAATGACAATGAGTTTTCTAAATTTGGAGGTGTATAGCTTTTGCATGTTTCGGAGGACGTTCGGTTGTACTTTAAGCGCTCTATCTTCTTCATTATTCACCCGTTTTCCATGATTCTTGATTCTCCGGTCTTGTATTTTCCTATGGAATCATAAAATATCTATTAAGAGATGTTTCCATAAGATAAGTAAGAATAAGAATCGAAGTGGCTTTATTTGTTCTGTTTTGCTCGATAATTGGACGTTTTTATTGATTTTTATCGCAACACCTATAAATGGAGCACCTTTGTTATTTTTGGTAAATAATGATTGTTTTGAAATGTTTTTACCAAAGTTTAGTCCAAAAATTGAGGAAATATGTACGTAAAAATATGACTTTTTACATACATCAGGCGGAGCCATTTATAAGGTAGCTGGAGTAGCATTCACTACGGGTCCAATTGATATACTATACGCATTGTAAATTTCATATAAAAACTTGTATTTTTTGCACCATTCCTTGTTTGTACTACTGGTTCACCAAAACTGATATGCCCTGCTACGGGTTTCCCAAATCCTAGATCCGCCACTGAAAACAAAATCTAACCTAAACATATATATAAATCATGCTAATAACATAATGTATGTACAACTAAAAATATAACCTAAATGTAATGTTTAAATGTTTAAAATGGGTTTATTTGTTTATTTTGACCGTCAAGAATGTACTTCTTTACAAATTTAGTTGGGCCCTCAATTACCAACTTGTCCAAATCATCGGCTGGAAAAGTTTACGAGTAGTTCCAAGACTATAATAATTTCAAATTAAAACATAAAAAAAGATCAATTTTAATGCGTGAATTATACAAAGATTATTATGTACTATGGATTTACGTTTTGTGGGAAAAAAATCAAATTAATTATAAAAAAAGAGATCAAGTATAATGCATGAATTATACAAAGATTATTATGTACTATGAACTTACATTTTGTGAGAAATTTGATTGCATAGTCATAAAGAATTTTCACATATTCATGATTACGTAATACCCACATTTCCTGATGTTTCGTTGTTGAGGACACTGATTTGAAGCACAAAGTTAGTTAAACACATATAATTTATGATCAATTTGCATATATCAAGTTTTTCAAACTATATTATATGCTTACCAACACCATCTTCCATTGCCAATTCTCGCATTCTCTCCTAAAAATCTAGTACTATGAAGTTAACTACAAGTTATAAAAAACAATTGTCTAATTAGCATTGTCATTTAAATAAATATATATACTTACCCATTAACATGCAGCGCGAAATTATAAGACTTCCAACTCCTTGTCATCTTCATCGAATCCAATATGTATCTGTGGTGCTCGACATTGTCGAGAATGATAAGCACCCAATGTTTACTACCCAAAAGTTTCAACATTTCAGATTTAAATAATAATTATGGCAATGTAAGTAGCAAATAAATAGAGATATAGTACATACCTTGCGAATTAGGGAGCAAGCAAAAAACGCTTAGCATTGTGAGCAGGGAACACATCTGTGACGTGGTTCATGAGAGTGGAGACATGAACTATTTCCTGGATTAGCTGAGGATTAAGGAACGCGCACAGTTGCAGGGAAAGGGCAGCTTCGGTCCGAAAAGATACAAGTACCTAAATAAACACCAAAATTTATAGCATAGAATTAGAATATAATACACACACATTTTTTGTTAATTAAAGATATATATATAAAATGTATTTTTTTAAAGAACTTACATTGACCACCAATGAAGATTAGTGACATCGAGCCAACTGTTTGTCAACCAAATTAAAAGAGCCGCATACTCCAACCAATCTAAGATCTGGTCACGATACATATTATAAGGGGATTCAGTCCCAATTTACATGGTTTGTTGATCAACAAACCATGATTTGAATCGCCTACCCATAGCTATTAACTCCTTGGGCCTTGTTAACTGCTTATCTTCCATCTCAAGAATTCTTTAAGCTTGTTTATCACGGAGCTCAGATGGTATTGAGGTTGGCAGAAGAAAATTATCAATTCTTTGAGTTTGTCGATCATGGAGCTCATATGGTATTGATGTTGGCAGAAGAACATCATCCATATTTTGGTGCTACATTAGCAAAGTATTAGATTATATGGAAATCAATATATAGACATAAAATAAAAGATATTTTATTAAAACATACGTACATAAACATCATCATGCTCTGTAAAATTTTGAACTTTGCTGGGGGAGGCGGATGGTGAAACACAGCTTGTGGATGCGCTGGTCGTTGGGTGGTGTCACACCTCCTCACTGGTATGCTACATTGTACGATTAAACAATAAACGAATATATATGTACATAACTCAAAAGGGATATATATATATATATATAACTTTATATAAAATATAACACATTACCGAGTCAATATGTGGTGGTTTAGAGTCCCTCTTTGGTGGTGTAGGGAGTCGACTTCCCACAAAGTCATGTGGCCACATAACGTGACAGAGCTAACAAAATGATAGAACAATTATGCCGGTAAAACATTACAATATAATACCAAATGGATCTACGCATAGACGTATAGATATACCTTTATCGCTTTACGAGGCTATTGAATAGCTTCTGTAATTTTGGCTTGGCTGAAGAGTTTGATTCCCTCCATGGGAATCGGAATGCCAACATTCTCAAAACCGTGTTCAACGGTTTCTACTAGCACAAACATGTACCCGCTCTGCAGTCCTTCCTTGTCAGACGGACAAGTTAACCCACTTGCCCATCTGATTCCATGATCACCGTATGGCATCATAATTTGACATGAAATAGGATCCTGTCAAACGCACATGAATTAGATAGAACATGATTCTTGACAACTTTAGGTTATTTTACTAGTAGGGTACACACACACACATATATATATCTTAAGTTAAGCATTCACTATTAAAATGATCATAATGAACACAATGATCACAATTAACAAATATATATCTTAAGTTAACAAATTTATATATTTTCAAAGAGAAGACAATTACCTCATCATCGTCATCAGGCCGGAACGGTGATCCACCATGTGTAGAAAGGTGTATGTGTTCAACGTCCAGATTACCGACGTCTGTCTCTATCTAGGCAACTTCTATCCTCTTTTGACCCTTCCTAGTTCCAAGGGCCTTTTTCATTTCCACCACACTGGACACTGCCCGTGTCCACCCCCGTGTTCTTTTCCCTTGTATTGTGTGAGGGGATTGTCTGCCCCCGTCATACCATCATTCATCATATTGATCGCATTCTCCAACTATATAAATGAAATAAAGTTTCACATGTTAGAACATTTGATAACATTTATTAGGGAAAAGTTTTAGAATATTTATAATTTGAGCTTCGGGTTCGGGTCAGCCATTTGGTTTTCAAGTTGATCCAACCAACCAAAAACATTAGAGGAGGTTTAATTTAGAATATCCAGAAACTAAATTGTCACCCCTATATTCTTACCAATGGTGGTATGAGATTGTGGGCCGTGTAGGCCATTGCTCACACAAGCATATTACTAATTATCATTGTATACATATAAAGTTGAATCATACAAGTATTTGTCCACGTAGTTAAATTGTTAGCACTCTTGCATCTAACCAAATGGTCACTTATTCAAGCCTAGCTCCCAGCTCCTTTCTTATGTATTTTTTTCTTTATTCAGATTTCCCATCTTATTTCACATTCCTTTCCATTCAATGTCTTTTCGCTTATTCTTGAGTCTTTAGTAGGTTATATGTGATTTCTACCACTAAAAGAATAATTGTAATATTCTATATTTTAAAGGTTCACTTTTTTCCCCATAATGTAATTCTAAAAAATTGCTATGAGAACAAATTTATTGTATTATAACTTCACAAATAAAAAAAGCCAAAAGGTATAAACTTTGAGATACACAAATTTATGAAGTAAAACACAAGTAGTCACAAGATTTCTTCACATTGCTAAATTTATAAACTTTTAGTTTGGTTTTTCGTGTGGAAGAAATAAATTAAGTTGGACTGAATTTTTTTCGGTTTGGTTAAATTAATATTAACATAAGTATTTGGTTTACCTTGACGTATGAATTGAAGGATAAAAATTTCAATTCAGAACCCAAACCTTTGGTGACGATCATCCTAAAATTTTCCGCCTTAATAATAAAAGTTGTGGTACCGCACCCGATTCTTACCAATTCATCTGCCACTTTTTTAAGAAAATAAGCAGATTCTTATATGTCTGTTTTTCTTGTCTACTCGCAGTCTGGCATAAAGATACAAAACCGAGCGCTCACACCCTTGTAGTTTGCTAGAAACGATCGGTTAAAACCTTCTTTTTGTTTTTCTAATAATACTCCCTCGAACTAGCATTACCCAACCATTCTACATGGGCAGGATCCGTGTTTGCTACCGCACTAGCCTTAACTTTCTCACTTTTTCTCTTCACATATGAGAACATAAATAAATTTAGTATCTTGTTTATAATAATCAAACCAACTTAGCACAAAACATGAAATAAGAACTACCTTGAATTCATCGGTGGGCCTCTCAACAACAAATTTTGGCCAGTGATCCATGTCCATAGAGGGACATTTTGTTTTTTGGGTCTTCCTTTGTATAGGCAAACAGAGTAGTAAGTTCACTCTTCCACTTCCTCCAAATTTTTTTCATCTTTCTCTTATATATAAACCTCTTTCTGGTTGTCATCTGGTATGTTTCAATGACTTTTAATTTGGTCCCAAACGTTATCGAAAACTTATGAAGCAATTAGTCTATCCTCATCTCCTGCCTAGTGGCTTCATATTCATTTCCAAATGGTAAGGGATTCGTGCTCTCCTTGGGCGTCGCACTCCATGTGACGGTCTGGATCGGGAGTGTAGTCATTCTCCTTTGCCTTCCCTCGTCTACCTTTTGCAGCCATGTTGTTTATATTTGATGTCCCACAAAAAAGTAATTTATTGATATTAATTTTGATAAAGAACATGTGCAATATAAATGATATTAACACACTAAACACTGGCTAACAATTAAAATGATAAATGAGCAATTAACTACGGAAATTATAATTTATTAAGAGTATAATATGTAACAAACACTAAGCAAAAAAATAGCAAACATTACGCACGTGCAAATCAAAATCATTTTTTCATACATATATATTTCCCTTTAGAACCAGCTACAGATCACATGAACACAAATATTAATTCCTTCTTTAGAGAATCAACAACGGGACCACATCTTCACATCAATATCATCAATGTCAATATTTAATTCAATATCTTTTTGACACTTCAAAACAAGGGTGGGGACTTAAAATGCATTGTTTCATGAAGAACATATCCTTTTGTATGTACTACTACAATAAATAACACATATACCTGAAAATTTTAACAAATATATGAATATATTAATGTTTCAATCCGGCATACATTAAATGACAAAATTTACGTAGAAAAAGGAAACTTATATACAGGATTTAACAAACTAACAACAAGGGATGTATAGGAGTTACATTACAATAGTTCACAAGATGATCAAAATTGAAAAAACCAGCAATTAATGCAACCGTTTGGATATGATTCGTGGCAAAATTACATGGTGATAAACTTACCGAAGTATAATGGGTTTACAAATAATATACTTTAACCTAGATTATTTCGGTGGATATTTTTCGATACGGTGGTGCAGAAGTGGAACGAAGCCGAAGACGATGAAGAAGAAAATCTCGATCAAAAATGAATTTTGTCTCTATGTAGACCAAAAAGTGCTTTTTCACAAATAAAACCTTTACTCATTGGAGCGGTTATAAAACAAACCCGCTTCAAATAACATAGACGACCGCCACGTAATTACCAACCACCGCTTCAATTGACCAATGAAACTTTTTGATTTTTAGCGCACATTTGGCGGGGAACCAAATAAATTGAAATTTGGTACTTTAAGTTTTATCAAATACAAATATATATATATATATATATACATATATATATATATATATATATGTATATATATATATATTAATGGATATGATGTGAAATTAATTAATAAATTGTTCATCAAAAACGTACTATCTTTCTTTATATTAAGTATTGTAGTATTATTTTAAATTATTAATATTATTAAATTAATTTATATATATATAAACTAGGTGATGGACTTACGTATATAAGATTTTTTGAATTTTTTTTAATGGTGAACTCATCGAACTGATTGAAGGGTCATGAAAACTTCATGGTATTATGTTTTAGTTTTATTTATTTTAATTTAATAATTAATAATTTAATTAATATATTTATTACTTAAAGGGGAAAGTGTAATTATTTAATTAAATCAAGATCGCCAGTTTGAAAAATTTAATTGATAGGTCCAGATTGCTTAATAGGACTTACGTGTTTTAAAAAATTACCTAAAAGAAAGGAATAAAATTAGATTTTCTTAATCGACATGCATATATATTGTAAGATGTAATGCCCCTAAAAGCCGAAAGTAGTGACTAACCGGATACCTTCAGGTTTTAACGAAAAACCATGGGTGAAAGTTACTATTGACTTATAAGGAACTCCAAAATCTTATCATTTTTCGATATGGGATGGGTTGTTACATAGATCGAGGGACTCATGTGCTACTTAGGAAGATATATATTGCAAACCTCATTGAGGACGATGTGTCTCAAGGGGGTTATCTTTAACCTTTGGTGTATCGATCCCACATTAGTTGGTGATGATTTGATCATAATTGTGTTGAACATGGATTAGCTGACAATCTCTTATTTCCATTATCTATTTTTTTATAGATATTTTAAGTTTTATAAGTGACAAGTTGAATCTAAAAATTCCCTATGGATTTTTGGGGACATGAGAGGTACGTGTTGGGTGTATAAGGTAAACTCCTACTCTTACTAGTCACAAACGCTCTTATTGTGGCCAAAAAGAACATTAGAACCGTGAGAACTACAAAGTTAAGCGTTGAGAAGTGGAAGTACACGGATTATCTCTTTGGAAGTTCTCATGTGGTCCCCCAAAAATTTTGTGCGCTAAAGTACCTATATGTCCGAATTTCAGAAGCAAATAACACCATCTTGACTATTTATATATTCAAGCTTATAGGTTTGGTACTTCACTATTATAAATACGACATATTAATATCACCACAAAACACATGGTAACTTCCTACGACATCAACGTCCAACATTATTACCATAAAACACAAGCATTTGACTTCATTAATTACCCCACCACTATCATCATACCCGCCACGACACCAACATCGATCTAACATTACCTCTGCATGTAGTTGTTTTACACTGGTACTATATATGCTATAATATTGTCGCATTTTTTAAAATAACTTAAATAACACGTTTCTTAGCATTCCATTAAACATAATAATAAAATATATAGAAATTAAAATAAAATACAGTGCATGCATCACGTTACAAAGTACGCGTAGGGTAACAATATATATATATATATATATATATATATATATATATATATATATATATAATAAGTAAAAATTTACAAATAAAGATGAAAATGATATGTATCATTCATCCATGTTTCCTTTTTAAAGAAGATACTCTAGTCTCTTTGACGTAGATCCACGTAAGATATATAAATACAAGTAACAATTGATACCACAAATCACGTAAGGTCCTTTTCTCTATTCTTAATATATTTATATATAGATATATAGATACCGTCAACCAATTGGGATTGCCCAATTAAGTAAGACATGCGCCCTTATATGCGCCCATACAACGACATGTTAGGGGTTTGAATATGTGCCCCAATGTTTGTAGGTGATTTGTCAACATGTGATTTGCCCGACGTTGATGTGCGCTCCTTGTTCATGGGATAAACTTGTATTGTTAAATATGGTACGTGGGTTAGGTGTACGCTCCAAATAAGCCTAGATGTCATCATAAATTATGGTATTTAACATAAATGTATATACATTTATACGATAGAATGTGAAAAACCGCTAAAGCATTAAATTAATCGATACCATGATAATACTCAAATATGAACAATATATATTGTAGGAGAGATATAGCGGTTTTAAGCTAATGTCATTTTATTATCCAATAATTAAGAACGATAAAGAACAAATATAAAAAATTGATAATTAACTATCCGCTAAACTGGGCAGATCATCATTAATCCATTTTTCTTTCATTTCGATCATTTGATCTAGTGTCTCCACCATCTTATCGCAGTTCTCGAGCCACTTTGTTTCTTCAGCAATAGATTCATGTAGACAATCCATATATGAATGTTTGGTTATATGAATCATCATATTTTGTCGCTCAATATGCTGAATCTTTTGTTGTATATCATAAATTGAATAATTTAGTTTATCAATCATATTTACTACTTCTTCTTTTTGTTTTTTATCCTCATCGAGCATTTCTTTCACATAATTGGTGTACAATTCAGAATACAATCGGAATCGATGCGTCCCTGTAGTCCCTCTGAGGGTGGTTTTGTAGACCCGGAAGATTCTCCTATTTTAACAAATAAAGTTTTAATGGTATATCTATTTTGATTTATTGTGAAAACTGACCGATCGGAAAGCGTTACCAAAATATTTAATTCGTTCGAACTTATATACATTTTGTAAAACGTGTAATAAATTACTTTAATTGAATCTCAACTAATGCGGCGTTTGTATAATTACTTTAATATTACATGCCAAACAACCACAACCGATCGATCGGATTTAACAGAAGACTTTCAAGTGCCCAATCCAACAACCAAAATTAAATACGTATACTAATAGTATACGCAGTATAAACAACAACCGAAGCGGTTTTGTGTAAATACACTGCTCCATATTACACTATACGATACGAATTGACGTCATAATAATAATAATGATAATAATAAGGGTTTATGGTACAGATCGTCAACGTACTTTACCTTTTGTTCCAATGTCACCAATAAACCAGTTTTATTACCAATGTCGGTAACGAACTTTTACTCTTTGTCCAAATGTCACCAATGAACTAATTTTATTACCAATTATGAGTGCCCCTAACGTTGGATCTCGGATGATTGAACCAATTGATTACAAGTCGGAAACAAGTAATCAAAGTAAACTAATATGAATAACTAATCGAAACAATCAAACGAATCAAAAACAACTGCGTATTGATAATCGTAACGTATTAGATTGCTTACAAGAGAGTTTAGTCAACACATGGTGCTAGGGTTTCGTCAACCCTAGCCAAAATGCTTATATACTAACCGAAACTGGCAGACATGCGTCACTTGGCTAGTGTCGCATGTAGCCACCTTCATGCATCACTTACCTAAGTGTCGCTATGCGACACTAAGACAAGTGTCGCCTAAACTAATATTAAGTGTCTCTAAGAACAAAACTAATTTTTCTATTTCAACTGACTAAAAATACTTACAACTCGATAGACCAACTGACTGACACACTAAATGCACCAACAAACTCCCCCATGTCAGCAGCTTGGTCTCCAAAAATCTTCAATCTTCAAAAAAAATCTTTCATCAGCACCAGCCTTCTGGGAATGTTCCACCATCATGA
This sequence comes from Pseudognaphalium luteoalbum, assembly GCA_963422505.1. NCBI lineage: Eukaryota > Viridiplantae > Streptophyta > Magnoliopsida > Asterales > Asteraceae > Pseudognaphalium > Pseudognaphalium luteoalbum. The sequence goes on along the minus strand of OY730193.1, from coordinate 111,478,999 downwards.
ACACCCATTCTAACACAGACCTCGACAACCTTTATGAATTTTAAAGCTTCCTCTTGATCGATCTGATTATATCGCATCTATTTTTTGTGGAGAGCTTTTAAATCATTCTTTGACAGATTAATAAGGCTGAGCGGGTCAAACACACGAACACTCTTACCAAGAGCTCCCTTGATATTCCATTTAGTCTTTTATTTCTGAGACTCTTTCCTTGCAGAATATTCAATAACAACTTCTTGCGTATCAGGGTCAAACCACCAATATCATAGATACTTGAGAAAATCCAGTGGTAATGACTGTAAGGGAACTTTCTTCAGACAAGCAGCTGGCGGATAATGATATTTCACTATTGGTTCCTGAGTTCTCGGATCAATTCTCTTCTTATAACAGAAATGAACTCCTAGCTCTGGTCTAATCCACATATACGTCTTGCTGTAGATCTCTTTCCTTAATAGCTTCTGAAACATATTTCCTTGAAGATCATCCGTATGATTGACTATGTTCAGCTGAGCAAGATGATTTAATTCGACATTTGGCTACGTGCCGATATGACTAAATCTAGGTTTGAAATATTGCACGCCGTCTCTTCTTTTAATCAAGATCAGAAAATTTTCTGCATCAAATTTCCAACTTTTGATCAAACCCGTAAGTTCACCTCGAACCTTGAAAAATTTGCACTTCTTCAATTCAGGTTCGGCTGGAAAATAACTCATATGCGGCTTTATTGAATCTCGACGAACCGATTTTGAAGATTCAGCACATTCTGAAATCGATTCACCCTCTGGTACTGAATGAGATGATGATTCAGGAACTGATTGAACAATTGGTTGTTCCTGAATATTTTCCACCGTTTGTTCTTCCTCATCTTCCGAAGAATCCGACTCAATGATTGGTGCATCAAAATCATATGGTTGAGCCGGTTGTTTCTAAATAGGTTCAGGTTCTCTCTCAGGCGCCGGTTCTTGATTCGGGTTTTCCATATAAACCTCATCCAGCCCTGGAACCTCTGCATCCATTTCTACATCATCAGGATCAACTGATCTATCATCTTCATCAACCAGATTAATCAAACTTTGCAGATACGTGAGAATGATATTTGAGTAGTTAGGTCTCGGTTGACCTTGAACATCAAGAAAAAAATCCAAAGCGATGTTTTCATTGATATCAGAACTTTGTACATTTGTTGGTTCTAGGGGAGGTGTTACATTTGTTTCCAAGGTACGATGACCATCCTCCCCCGAAACAATCGTAGCAGACTCCAATTCTACCAACCTAGACTCAAGTTCTTTCACCTGCAGCTGTAAATCCTCAACCCGTGCCACCATGATCTCTAAATCTTGAATTTTCCGAGCCTGAGCTGTAATAACCGCAGCTTGATCTTCAAATCATTTATTCATCAACTCCATCTAACCTAGAAGTTGATGAAGAGATGCAGGATGTTGTTGTGGTGGTTGTTGTTGTGGAGGTTGCTGACCAGGTTCTTGTATCACAATTCCCGTTATCTGGCATCTTTTATGCGACAAATTAGCTTGTTATAAACCAAAGCCAACATCAAAGAAAGAGTGGAATAGCTGGCAGCGTCGTAACCTCCCTTCCTCGGAGATAAATAAACGATGATGATATGACACAAATACCTCCAAATCCGGCTTAAATACTGTTTCCTAAAATCCGAGAGTTGATCCTTTGGATATCCCCTCCTCTGAAGACCACCAAAAATAAACGTTGTCTCAAACAGGGTTGGCATGTCATGTGTATCATTAAATTGCAATACACGATGAACTATTTCCTCGGTAATCTCAATCAGCTGACCAAACATTGTAGAGACAATTCTCGGCATGTCATTCACTGTTCTAATAAGCGCGTGGTCATAAAATTCCTCAATCTGATTCATATACACTGGAGTAGTGGCTGTGATAGCATGATGAATCCTGGATCGTCAGAGAAAGTTGATCATCGGCCTAAACGGGATCGAATTCTTATGCGTTGAATCCAGAAACGCAACAATATTGTGGCGAGTATTTGTGCGGCGATAATAATCTTGAATAGCTTCCATCTGTAAGCTAAAATACATAAAAGATAACCAGAAACATCGTTACAGAATAAGCTCAAATATACAAACTAAATTAAAAGTTAAATTCTGATTAAAGGCGTCACTTAGTAAGTGACGCATGGAAAAGTACTGACACTCAGGGAGTGCCGCATGAAACAGTGTATTAAAATCATAAATCAAATATAGCGTCATTTGGGGTAAGTGACGCTATCAGGGCGTCACTGGTGTAAGTGACGTTTCCAAAGTATGCGTCATTAGGTACGACACTTAGAAAGTGTCGGTATAAAAGCAGACATCATTTAAGCAAGTGATGGTAAAACAAATGCGTCACTAATAGAGTCACTTAAAGAAGTGACACATAGAGAGGCGTCACTTAGATGAGTGACGGTATAAGTGATGGTAAGTCTATCAAATTACCAACTAGCGTCACTTACTGGAAGTGACGCATGAAGTGACGCAACGATGAAGATATTGTAGTTACTGTTCATACCCAGAAATCACAACGAATAGTTTTTTTTAGGGTTTTTGAAAAACGAGATGATCAAAAGATGCGCAATGTCAAGCCGATCAAAACGCACCAAGTTTTAACATCAAACACAAACATATTGAGCCCCAATTCGCGTGATTTCATTTAATCCTAATACCCGTAACCCTAATTTAAGATTAAATCATGAATACGTAATTAAAAGGGTTAAGATTTGTACCAAAAGAAGCGTAATCGAGAGGGGAACAAGAATATATGAGCCAATTGCACGAACAAAGCTTGAAAATCCACAAAAATATCGAAAATCACGAACAGTCGAAGTGACGTGGAGATAAACACGAGTGATGCTATGTCAGAGTAAGTGACGCTAATTGAATGGTGAAAGTGATGGATAGGTGTGTCATTTGGAAGGGTATTTATACCAAAACCCTAATAAACGTCACTCATCCCGACACTAGTAGCGTCACTGGGAGCGTCACTTGTGGTGTGACGCATAAAGTCACATAGTGAAAAATTTTAAGATTTTGTCGATCTTTTGCGTTTTGATTTTGGTACTCAAATTTGAAAGTAAATGTAACTTGGTTATAACACGAAATAAAACTAAGAATAAAATAAAATAAATTAACACAAAATTAACGCAAAAATTACAAATAAAAAATCAAAATTAACACATTCTTTTTGGTGACGGAATTGATTGAGGCTGGTCAAGGATCATATCGTAATAACATGCAATTATTAGAAATAGTATGTGTTATTTCGATCATCAGTGTATTTGTCCATTTTAAATTTACTTGGCACATTTAAAACACCTTATATCAAAATTATTTCAAGACGATTATTGGTATTGTTTGTCCACCTAAACATGTTACATCCGTATCTGTGAGCTAACCTTTTATTGTTAGTATGAATATTTCACTGTGGTCCCCCACCATAGACATACCCCTGTAACCCAGACATGAACATATTTCCAAATTTAGAAAGAATACAAGAGGATCAATTTTAAGAATCAAGCCAGCATGACAAGTCTGTACGTACGTACAACAAAGCAACATACACTTGATTCAGGTTTAAGCAAAACCGTTCGCAGTCAAACCAAACTTGATTTATTCAATTGGCGACCTTGATCAGTATCTTAGAATTTAAGACTTTGCAAGTACATTGACTCACGTTTGCTTAGATTTTGAGAATATAACGAATTGAAAGCATGTCTGTACTTACGTACAACAGAGGTATCAATCATTATACTCCCCCAAAAAATCTCAGATATACGATCCAAAAATAGAAGTATGTCAAGCTATGCTAAGGAATTAAGACATAGAGTCGTACATCACAAGGTGTTTACCACAAGTTAATAGACACGAATTTTATTTACTTCTTAATAACCCAGAAACCGGTGTGTATCATGCCTACCAATACATCGTATGATGAAACTAATTTTCATAAAAACTGTTTTAAATATGTCGGCAATGAACTTATTAAAATATTTTGAGGTAACCAAAATAACTTTTTTTAACAAGCTACATTTTAAATTAGTTGATGTGGTGTTGCCATGTCATTTCATTTATGTGACTAGGCTTCCATGTAAGCTGCACATGTACTCGAATGGTTAACTTCACCTTCTCCGATTGACTAACATGTAATTTTCAGTTACATTTTTTGAAAAGATGTAGCAAGTGCGTTTAGATTTGCTGGAAAAGTGGTGATTACCGTAAAAGTAGCTAAAAAATACATGGTAGTCAATTAGAGAAGGTGAAGTTAATCATGCATGTACATGTTTAACTTACGTGGAAGATTGGTCACTTAAATGAAATGACATGGTAACACCACATCAGCAAATTCAAAACGTAGCTCATTAAAAAAAGTATTTTGGTGACCTTGAAACATTTTTAACAAGTTCGTTGTCGATATTGGTAGTCAAATTAGTTTGTTGGTGACATTGGGATGAAAAGTAAAAGTTTGTTGTTGACATTGGTATAAAACCCGGTCCATTTGGTGACATTGGAACAAAGAGTAAAGTACGTTAGCGATCCGTACCATAACCCTAATAATAATAATAATAATAATAATAATAATAATAATAATGATGATAATGATAATAAATAAATAAAAAAGAAATACTCCGCCCTATATACATGTTTCCGCTTCATTATATAATACATTACCGCTCCAACATAATTTCACAAAAAAAAAACTTATTTTAAAATGGCGGAATTTGATTTTTCATAAATAAATATTTGTTAACAATATATATATATATATATATATATATATATATATATATATATATATATATTATGATAATGATAATGAGAATGACAATAATAGAATAATAGATCGACGAAGTGATAAAACGGTGGAGTAACTTATTTAATTTTAAATAATAAGAAAATTCATAAAAGAAAAACTTGCTAATATAGCTCATTGATATACATATATAAATTATACATTATTACAACAAGTCATTAAAAACTTCATTTTGTTTTAAATTTTGGTTGAATAGAACAATTTGTGCTTCAGTCCTTTACTTCTGATTCACGTAAAAACTAAGATTATAGTCAAGTAGCTCATTATAGTCAACCTCATCAGTGGAAGGCTCTTTAATTTTGCGGATCTTTTGAAGTTCTTTCATGATCTTTTTATCATGCTTGATCATTCCGTTATCAACATTTATTAAAATATCCAGCTTAGAACGGATACGATGACGTTTTTCTTCACTGACATTGATGGTGCTAGTGACCTCATCTACGGAAGAAGCCATATACTGCATGTTAATAATTATAATGCTAATTTTTTTAGATGTATTTTGATCGACAAACTAATGTGCCTTACCCTTTTTTTGCCGATTTTTATGGTTTATATACTCATAAATTGAAGTGGTTTTATTTAAACTGCCTCAAGTTTGATACTTTAAAATTTCTCACCACCATTATTTTTGATAATTAACTACAACATACTTGTGTAATAAGTAGTTGTACCATACGAATTAATAGTTATACATCATGTTGTATTTATAAAAAATAATGGTGGATGCATATGGTTAAAAGTCGTGTATCACACGGACATATAGTATGATTTATGTTACTAATAATTTTTCATTTTCAATGATAATTGCAATTTTAATTAACAACAATTAAACTTACAAATTCATATAGTTGTAATTTATAATTAGTCGTGTATCGCACGGGCTCAAGGCCTAGAACTACAATATACACACACACACACACACACACTAGCACATTACCCGTGTAATGCTGTGGTAATAACTTATTTATCAATTTTTCTTACGTGTTATAGTGCGTTTGTTGTATAACATGCCATCCTTAAATAATAATAATACTGTCTTCTAATTTGATAGACTATATTTAAATATTAACAACAATTTATTTTTAAATCTTCGACGTGTGATAGTAACTCGAAATGATTAATGTTCAATCAAATTTCAAAAGGAATAATAGATATGAGGTAGACTAAATTTAGAGTTTCTTATCTCATTATGACAATGAAAAATATATAAAGAAGTAATGTTGGAATAGTATTAATTAGATGCTAAAGGTTAGAGGGCAGTTCTGAAATTTTAGTTATTTTAGTTATTTTAAGATTCAATATATACAAGATTCCTGTTATAAGCAGTTATAAATTATCTATCTATACATATAAAATAAATATTTGTCTTTGATTTTTAGACATGTCACATCATAACATTTCCTTTTCTTTAGAGCCTCCTAACTTGCCCCATCATCATATTATTATCAATTTCAAGTTTATGTTTTGCATCCTGAATTCGATCTCTGCCGAGGAACAAACTTAAGTAGAAACTAACATTATCACCAGGACCAGGACGATCATCTAGTTGATTATCCCAAACTTGCTTCTTTCGGGATGATTCACACATACTATTATACAAAACCCAAAGTTTTAGCCTGTTTTCCCTATCAATTGAGTTCATAGACTCGATAAGCCTTGTGACTTTTGCTTTTAATATTTGATTTTCATATTGTGTTTTTTTTTTTTTTTTTTGGTTTGGTGATGAAGATGTGCAACCGGATTCCATTATTAATTTTTAGATAAGCTGATATTATTTTTTTTTTTAAAACAACTTGTTGTGAGTAGAATAGAATTAAGATATGGGAAAAAATTGTAATTCAACTAGATTAAATATTGATTATTTCACCCGTCTTAATTAATAAGTTTAATTATCAGTCGTAACTGCAAACATTTCGATGCCCCCAGTCCCCCAACAACCAAATCGATTTTGTCGTCGACTTTTAATTTTATCACTTCATTAATCATTTCTTTTTAAAATTAGAATCAACAGTGGTTAAAAACATAATTGAACCGATCCAAAATATATTGAGCCGCCACATTTCTTTTATAACCGCTTCAATCTGGAGATGCTCTAGAAAAGGAAAGTCAAATGTTTGTGAGGGAAGGAGGCTAGGGTGGGGTGGTGAGTGATGTCATAGACTTGATTATGGCTAGGTATAGGAGCATAGTGTGGTCTTGTTAAATAGATTTTTTGATGAGATATGCTGTAGATAATAACTATAGTACAGTAAATATTAAGTTTTTTTTTTTTTCATTTTTGATAATTAAGTTTAATAGTTTAGTTAAAAATTTTATTCTATTACTACACCTATATGTGCCACATTTCTTTTTATAACTGCTTCAATATTTTGATATAAATGTAAACTTTTCGCTTGAATTTTTTTTCACAAATGGTCCATTTTAATGAATATTTAAAGTTCGCTAGTCTATAATCTAGATGCTTTTGACCTCAATTAAACTTGTTTTAGTTTATAACTGAAATCTTTGTAATTTTATTTTTGTAACTTTAACGTTTACGTTGATACTATTGTACGTGAACTATAATTAAATTTCATAAGAAGCACATGGACAAGATGTGCAACCAGATGCCATTATCAATTGTTGGAGTAAGTTGATTTTTTTGTTTAAAAACAATGTGTTGTAAATAGAATAGAAATACAAATATATGGAAAAAAATTGTAATTCAACCGGATTAAATATTAATTCTTCCACCCATATATATAGTAAGTTTAATTATCAGGCGTAAATGCAAACTTTTCGATGCCCACAATCTCCCAACAATCAAATCAATTGTATCGTCGAATTTAATTTAATGTTACTTCATTAACTATTTTTTTCTCAAAAGAATCCACATATCTTGAAGCGCTTAAAAATATATTAAACCAATCTAAAATACAAAAAGCCGCCACTTTTTTTTGTTATAACCGCTTCAATCCATGCACACATATATAGACATGCACACCTAAGTATTCCTACAAATACATATATACGTACATACATATATATACAAACATAACGGCATAACATATATACAAACACAAACATTACACACATAATTATATACTTGCATGTAACCAATTATACAATTAATATATCTAGGGATGTTCACGGTCCGGTCTGGTCCGACCGATATTTGGTAACAAATTGAAACCGGACAGTGGTTTTGCGGTTATGAAAAATCCAAACCGAAGTGGACCATTTAACTCATGTAACCGGACCGGACCAAAACGCGAATACCAATCCGGTTCGGTCCGGTTTTGCGTTTTGTCCTTTTGAGAGAAAATTTTAAGAAATATTTTCTTTTGAATAAATGTAAATATGTAATGCTATTACTTAATATTCGATAACGATATCATAATTAATTATATAGAATGATTATAAACTTTTTATTCCTTTTAGATTACAAATTATTTATACTTAATTGATAGATTATAACTACCAATGTATATAAATATTTTATAATTTGCTTCTAACGGATAAGAAGATTTCGTTAAGTAGTCATGATATTTAGATATTTTATATCTTGTCGTTGGAGTCTAAACTACAAATCACTAAATTTATGAGATAAATATAATTTTTAAATATAAAAAGTAACATATATATATATATATATATATATATAAACACATATAAAATTACATAATCATATATAGTAAATTAGTAAACAGTTCGGTCCAGTTTAAACGAACGGTTTCTATTATAAACCGTAGACCTGATCGGTTCAATCCGGTTTCGTATTTTTGAAACCGCGGAACGGATCGCCAAGATTCAAACTGGACCGGATCATACGGTCTTGTCGGTTTTCGCGGTTTTTCTGTTTTTATGAACACCCCTAAATGAAGTGCATGTCCGACAACGTTAAGGATTAATCGACGCTAGTTCCAGCTCAGATGTTGGTATATATATGTAAATGGATGTGATTTAATTTGCTCGACGATGGTTTAATTAACCTTCTGGTGGGTTTGGTCATGCTCCATTGAATAAATATAGACAACCATATACAGAAGGACATGTATATACAGACACGTACACATATGTACATGTATATACATACACATGCATATGTATGCAACATAACATACATACATGCACATACACACACATACATACATACATACATGCATATACAGACTTACGTACATGCATACATGCATGCATGCATGCATACATATACAAACTTGCTAACATACATACATACATACATACATACATCCACTTGCTTAACTTCCTCATTGCGTCATTAAATTATTGTTAATCTTGTTTAATACGTCAAATTTCTTGCAATCACAGAATGTTTTTCTTTAGTTGCCATACTAATTTATTGCCTGAATTTCTCGGATTACGTATGCGAGTGATGAGGATGAGTGATGCGTACGAAAGCGTCTAGTTTTATTATTTATAAATGGAAATACCTTATTTATACTTTTCACACAAACCAGACAAGAATACACGATCGAATGTTAGTATAGACTTGGTAAGTCCGAGTCGGTCTCAGGAACGGTGGTTTATTTATATATATAGAAAATACTAATTAATTAGAAAACAATAAACTGGGGGGCGTTTTAGTTCCGTGCGAACAATTGTTTTTAAAATATTAAATTAAGATAAAATAAAACTTAAAACTAAATTAACCAATAGGACACAGTAGGAAGGAACAAGTAATTGTATAATCGACCTTACTCAGGTTCATATTTCCCGATTTGTTGCATATTGATTATTTAATTGTGATTTCTTTTATATCAATTTAGTCACTAATCAAAGATTCCAAATTGAATGTGAATTAGTCAACGGTTCGAGTCCAACTAATTCCTACAACTTAAGGTCCAACATTAAACATCAATCCAATGTCACAAGATGATCAGTCTATTGTGTGTTTTTCCCTAAGTCATGCATTAAACATTCACAACTCATTATAATTTACTCTAGTGGTATGAATCAACAATACCCAATAATTTCTCATTGTCTCCTTCATTTTAAATTATATAATCATTACTTTCTCAACCTATCAAACTCAATATGTCTAGCAATGGCTAAAATCCTAAGGCATTAACCATCAATAATCAACGACATCAAGGGAATTCAATCTCATCAACATCATTAACCATGTTGAGCAATAACAAATACTAATTACCAATAAACAAGGGTCCACGAATAATATAATCATTTTCAATTAAATAACTTGTCCAATACGCAACTATAATCATTCAATAATCATAATCCGAGTGTAATCTATTACACAACTACTTTAAATATTCAATTCATCATCAGAAATATAAAACTCAGATCATTCAATACCAAAATCATCAATGAAATCAAAATAATCAAAGTATTACAAACCGAAATAACGAATCATAAAGAGAATAAAGTGAATTACCCTCAACCTTAGCTCTTTATGCCTCCAAAATAACCCTAAAATTCGTACCAAGTCGTCTGGAAACGTCAAACTTTGAACCACAGCCGAACTCTCATTTTTAGGGTTTAAAAACGCGTTTTATACTTTTTGCCTAATCAATCCATACGGCGTATGGATTTCCATACGGCGTATGGATTGAAAATAAGCCCAGCCCAGATCCACGTAACCTGGGCTTCCACCGCCTCATTCCATACTATAGAAATTCCATACGGCGTATGGAATGAAATTCCAGCCGATTTTCACTTTTCTTCTTTAAATCCTTCGGCTTTACTCGTTCTTCCAACATAATGTATTATTTAACTCATTTATTGACTGTTTTCCTCTCCTTTTTCTTCAAAGTTTCATTTTCACATTTAATTTCAAATATGAACGAAATCAATATCCAAATTTACTCAAATGCAATAAAAACATTCAAGAATAGGGGTGAAATACTACTAAAATATAGTACTTATGAGCGTTTATCAAACATCCCCACTTGAATCCTATTTGTCCTCAAGTAGACTATCAATTTCAAAATCAAAATTTCTTAAGATAAACGATCATTATCATTAACCTAAATAACTTAGCAAAGGAATTACATATCATTATCCAATTTTCAATTCAAATTTTTATATTTAAAAATTCTGTTAACTCTAAAAACAATTATTAAGAAACTATGAAGATGTACAACTAATCTACACATAAACTTATTTTTCTTAAAACATTAAATAATTCACTATGATTACTGATATTGTTATCCACTTAAACAATCTATATTTAAATAATTGAGCTCAATTTATTATTATTCACGTAAATGCTCCCTCAGACTTCCAATAGCTATATACCTTCATACTCATAACATGCCAACATGAAATATTATAGAATTTAATCAAAAATCATATTTCAAATCAAGACATAAGTGACAGGTCTGTGCCTTAACACAACAAAGCAACATAACTTGATTTTGGTTTAGCAAAAATTATTTTTAGTTAAACCATTAGTGACAGGTCTGTGCTTCCGCACAACAAAGCGACATAATTTGACTTCATGTTCATTAGTTCTTTTGAACTCTGTTTGCTCTTTTTCATTAGATATACTAACGGAGACTAGGTCTGTACTTACCTACAACAGAGGAAACAACACCCAGTATATCCCCAAATGATATTAATTAAATTCCAAAATTATTGCATATTGCACTTTATTAATATGAAAATTAAGACAAACGTCATACATAACTAAATTCCATCTAAAAACAACATCTACACCTTAATTTTCATTTCTTAAAAGCTCAAAAATTCTTATATAAACTGCCTATCAGTACATCATATTATGAGACTAAATATTATTTTTAATTTTCTTTTCACAAGTTACATCCATTAAAAGTGTAGAGAAATTCTAAACTAACCTTCATAGTTACAAAATACATCATTTCTAGAAAAACAGAAACATTAAATGTTAAAATTTTTATTGAAAAATGGGCAACAATTATAACCTCCTAGTTACGTATTTTAATGAAATAATAATTAATCTAAATAAAGAAATATCTACTTATGAACTGAACAAGTATGTGGAAACTTCACTCTTTTCTCTCACATCCCCCACTTAAAAATGTGCAATGCCCTCATTGTACAAAAAAATTTGACAAAGGAAAACCTAGGAGAAAGAGAAAAGATTATGAACAGAAAAACTCCCCTGAATTGATGTGTTTTAACTGCCGAAATAAGGTTGATATGATAATCTCAGACTCCCTGATCGCAATTTGCTGAACTTACTGCCAGTATAGCACGTATTCACACAATAATTCTGAGAGACCATCAACAAATAAGATTAATAATACCACATAGTCATCCTAATAAAACAAACATACACATTCCTAATAACTAGCAATCCAAACACAAATACAAATAAAAATATCTAACAAACATAAATAATAATAAAACTAATAATAATGTATGGATTCAATAACCCAATAGGATGCACATCATCCTAATCACTGTCCTCCTCCTCGTCCATGCTCTGATAATGATGAGATGGTCCTGGCTGCTCTGCTGGTGATGGTGGTGGCATGAACTCCTGGGGTGTCTGATACTGAAATGGCTCGTACGACATCTGGTGGAAGCTGAACAACTGGGCAAACAAACTATCCTGATAATCTAGATGGGCACTCATCTGATGAAAGTGCTGCCTCTGCATAAGATCAATCTGGTCGAACCGCCGAGTTTGGCGGAGATCCATCTGGTGTAGCTGCAGTGACAGATGGTCAAACTCTGCAGCATATCCTCTGTTACGGCCACGTGCCGTACCTCTACCAGCATCACTGCTACTACCTCCTCTCGCTGCAGCTGTCCTAACCTGTTTAGACTGTAAAGTCTTCCCAATCCGAGTGGTAGCTACCCAATAAAACATCTCGGGATCACCACCATATATACTGCACGGCTCGATAATATCCGTAGCCTCTAACCTCCGTGCATTCAGCCATTCCATACCCGGCTGAACAACTGTGCAAGTACCCATCTCAGCCGCAGTCTCTAACCCAAAATGCCTAGCCAGTCTAGTAACAAACTGACCACCACACAAACTACTCGAACTTCTCGTACCAGTAGCTCTCTTAGACATCCACTTCGCCAATCTCCATGGTATATTCACCAACCTCTTCCTGATAATCGAGCTGAGATAAAACAAGTCAAGCTTGGAAACCTTTTCAGGTCCCTCGCGTCGAAATCAATATCCAAATTTACTCAAATGCAATAAAAACATTCAAGAATAGGGGTGAAATACTACTAAAATATAGTACTTATGAGCGTTTATCAATGAGTTTGGTATTATGTTGTGTATATTTCAACTGGAGCCAAGGGTCGTTGATTTGAAAGACAAACGTGATAAATTTGGTTGTGAACTTTCCCGGCCTGAGATCAAATTTCTCGGAAAATATGAGCATTATGATCTAATATACTACACGCATGAGAAAGCATCATTTGAAGCATTGTTATCACGTTTCAAGAAGTATAATCAAATTCATACAGAATGGAAAGAGCTTATGTTAAGAGGAGATGATGATTAATTTGCTTTTTTTATATTTATTATTAAAATTTATCTTTATATATGTAATGAAAACCTTTACTTTTCTCTTGTCTTCTATTTTAGTTACCAATTATGATTTTCGTTTGTTTACAACATTTCTTTCTCATGGAACAAATTAAAAATATACTAGTAAAGTAACATACATAAATGAAATTAATAGTGACAAGAGATAATTTTTCAATCTCCTAATTAATAATGAAACGTTACATTATTTCGTATACAAAGAATTCAAAATATCTCTCTTTTGATTCATAGACTTCTCAAGTTCATGCTCATACTTCTTCTTTTATTTATTGAGTTCCTTGGTCCATACGTTAACTTGAATATGCATTACTTCATCCCTTTACCCTGCATAAATTAAAAGTTCCATCATTGGAGAAGGAGGACGTGGATGTAATTCTCCAGAATTTGAGAAGATGATGCCAATGCCATTATCAATTGTTGGATTAAGTTGATTTTTTTGTTTAAAAACAACGTGTTGTGAATGGAATTGAAATACGAATATATGAAGAAAAAAAATTAATTCTACTGGATTAAATATTGATTCTTCCACCCATATAAATAATTAGTTTAATTATTAGTCTTAAATGAAAACTTTTCGATACCCCCAGTCTCCAACAATCAAATCAATTGTATCGTCGACTTTTAATTTAATATTACTTTGTTAACTATTTTATCTCAATAGAATCAATATATCTTGAAGCGGTTAAAAATATAATTAAACCGATCCAAAATACAAAAAGCCGCCACCTTTTTTTCTTCTTATAACCGCTTTAATCCATGCGTGCATATACAGACATGCACACGTAAGTAGTCCTACATATATACGTACATACATAGACATACAACCATAACATATATACATACATAAATTTTACACACATAATTATATACATGCATGTCACCAATTATTCAATTAATGAAGCTAAGGGACCAGGGGTGTTCACGGTGTTACAAGATTTATTAAAACCGCTTCAATCCAAAACATAAAGAATGATTTGTGTAATTTTCTCATTACTTAATTATCATTTTTTTCAACATTAGAATCAACAGATCTTGAAGCAGTTAAAAACTTAATTAAACTTATCCAAATTACATAAAGCCATCACATTTATTTTTATAACCGCTTCAATATTTTGATATAAAAATAGCGATTGTTCAAAAGAGTTGATTCGAACACATGACCATATTTTCGAAAATTATGTAGATAACCAACTTTGTTGAACAAGCAGTAAAGTTTATTTTGAAACATAATTACCTTATGTTATAAAATATTACAAACACAAAAGACCACATTAATCATATTTGATTTGTTTAGGTATTGTTAGGTGTTGTAATATAATTGAATTCATTAATTAATATTTCATATCCTCATTATATTATAAATATTTTTGGTAAAATATACATATATTAATCATATTAGATTAGGTTAGGTATTGTTAGGTGATGGAATTAAATTCATTCATTAATCCTCATTATATTATAAAATATGTTCACACATAAGCTCGCTTTTTTGTGTACTATACAAACCCTATTTAATAAGTAACAGCATGGTCACCTTTTACAGTCACGTTCACCACGAGGTTTGCCACAACAAATGTAGCATTCCTTACTATTGGTCGAAATATCTATCCGCGCGTGAAAATGATAGATCTCGTCTAAAATAGTTTAAGTATGGGATTTATGTAGAAATTGTAATGAGATTTATTGTTCTTATACAAGGTTTTATTATGTCTCAACCGTGTATTTGGGACTCAAACATCGCCTTCTACTTTGTAATAACTTGAAGATGAGGATGATAATCGAACCAATGAAGATGAAAAGGATAGGATAAACTATCATTAACTCATTTACATCAATATTATGTTTATTTAGTGTTTGTAATTTAAATTCTCAATCGTATGAATTATCATGTTAATTACTTACTCAAGTTTTGTTACCGGAACATAAAAAATGGACAGATTACAAAGAGCATTAGTAATAATAGTATTTATGGTATATAGTTGTTTGGTATCGGAATTATATTCATTCATTAATGATATCTATCCTCTGCATCATCGAGTAATTAAGTAACAACCTTACCAATAAGATCGTATCAAATGCAGATTTTTAAGTGCTAATAACGACATCGATAATATCATCGATTTTTAATAAATAACTTTATACAAAAATTAAATAATGAAAAACCGATCCAAACTTTAATATAACTACCTTACTTTTTATATTCTAGCTTCAAGATTTAAATATTGTCTTTTGGGCCGATCCATGTACATCTTGCCATCTTGGCATGGGCCAAACAAATGAACAATACCCGAAGAATTAAAAGGATCGTATTAATTACGGCCTTTTGGGCTGAAACCATGAAGGCTAGGATCCTGCACAAGGAGGATCGCCACTCAGAAAGTTAGATCAAGTGCTCGAACATATCTTACCTACTACTGAGTCTGATACATTGATCGCCCATCAATCTTCCATCAAATGAAAAACCATGTAATTTAATCTGGAACCTCTTTCAGACATATACCATTAGAAAATGGGTGCCAGATTGCCGGATAGTATCACACGTGTTTCTACAATACGTTTAATCGACGTCTTCTTCTTCTTGATTTCAACACCAATAGAGAATCTACCAACACTCTTGAGTTCCAAAGGGGAAAAAACCCTCACACTTATGCGGAAACAAGTAGATTCGTCTAAGGATTCCGAAAAAATTAAATAGAGAATCTCGGTTGAAGAGAATTAAGTATTTGTTACTTTCTTTCTGAGAGATCTGGTCACGAAAAGTGAATTTGATATATATTGTAGAAATTAGATGAGAGAAGATGGAGAAGATCGGTCTCTCTGAGCATTAGATACTTAATTGATGATCATATTGGGAACTTAATTGATGAACATATTTAGGGTTTGGATGAAAAAGTGAACTAATGTGTGTGTATATTTATACTACATGAGAATGAATTGAATACCATTAATGAATGAATTGAATGCTAAAAAGTGCTGTACTGACTCTAACCTTTTGTATGTGTGTGTACATATATATTTAAAAATTAAATCTGATTTTGAAACAGAACCTAAAGACACTACTACAAAAATGCACATTATGGGCGAGGAAAAAGCCCATTACGTGCGGTGAATCGCCCGTCATCAATGCGAACGATGCTTAAAATAAAAGCTTTATTAGCAGCGGTGAAATAACTGCCTTAAAAAAACATAATCAAGGCGGTTAAAAATGTTAAGGGCGGTTTATTGTTGATACCTGCATGGGTATTGAATGTCATTTAAGGGCAGACGTTTTTCTAATATAAGGTGGTGTGTCTTGGGTGTTTGGTTCTGGGTTTTAAGACATAGTAAGATGGGTTTGTTACTTTTTGTATCTTTAATTATTTTATTAATTACAGGGTTTATACGATATGGTGTATATGTGAACCGCTTTTTTATATTTAATTCATGAAAAAATATACAAAAATTAAAAAATAAATACTGGTTTACTATAGGCAGGTTACAGCTAACCGCTTCAATATTAATATATTTTATTTAAATCAATTTTTCCCGTAAAATATCAGTAGCCAATGCCCATATATTCTTGCAATTGCCAATTACCACATTGCAGTAACCAAAACTCCTGCAATTTTCACAATGCAGTAACCAAATCCCTGCAATTACCAACTTCTAGCTAGCTACTATATGTCCAAATTGAATGACCGCATTACTATATATATACAAAAAAATATATGTACATGTCATGTATATGTGCCATATATATATCAGTAATATATTGTATACCTACAAATAAACTGAGATAAACCTACTAATGCCTTGGTATACTATTTCGTCAAACTCCTCGCTATAAATAATGCAGTGATGACTTTCTATTGCTTTTCCATACCTATATAACCATTACAAATGCAAATTTAATTTATGTAAGTACGACGTTAACTTATAAAATCATACACTACTACAAAATCCCAAATGGCACACGGTCAAAATCATATATGGACCACGGAAAACCGGGGGTGCGCTAAGGGGGGAGAAGTCTATTTGCACAGCAAAAGGACCACGGCCGAAATTCATGGTCTAATAACCACATGGACCACGGTTATTCTTACATAACCGCGAACAATAATGGTGCGGCCAAACTGTCAGACCACGACTCTGCGTGTGGGAACCGTGGTCCGCTTTAATTTATTTATTAAAAAAAAGTTGGCTCTACCACGGTTCTCATAATGGACCATGAGTTTATTTAAAAGATTTTTTTTAGTAAACTAGTTTCTAAACTCGTTTCAAGCAGTATTTCTAACTCAAATAATTTCATCATATTAAAACAGTAGTCGAGATGCCCTCACCCCTCGGTAGTACTCTTTTATCAAATGGTGTTACGTAAACTTAGCTATTTTGATCTTGAAAGAATCTTAGGCCGGGCACATGTTTATGTTGTTCTACCACCCCACCAAGGGGTGTTTGGGATTGCTTAAATAAGCGGTTATCTGCTTATTTGCTTAATTTGACAGGAGATAAGCAGATTCAAACACCTCTATGAAAACTGCTTATCTACTTACTACCTAAGGAATAAGCACTTAAGAATAAGTAAGGGGTCACCTACTTATTTTTTAAGCATACAAGTGCTTAGAAATAAGCAAACCCAAACATCCCTAACCCACCGTGAATATTTTTGTAACCATCATATATATTCAAGCATCTAAGCATATAATTAGAATTTTAGCACATAATTAAGAAGTTAAGAATTCAAAAAATATGTAAATCATTCAAGTAAAAGGCATAACGTATTCACCTATTCATAATTAAAGAATTTGTTCCTGGAACCATGCACACCACCTCTGCACTACATGATCGAGGTCGCTTTGCGATAATGGAGCTTTGCTTTTCCACAGTTCTGAAATCTATATATATTCATATTAATTAAAAGGAAAAATGTTATATGATGAAAGATAAAATTTATTTAAAAGGAACTGAATGTACATAAATAATACTTACATTTGCTGGAAAATCATACTGTTGGTCAGTCACGAAGTAAAAAATCAAATACATGACATAGTATCCACATTCCCATCCTCCTTTTTGTTGATTACACGAATCAACCCAGGTATAGTCGGGTAACATGGAAAACATCTGCATCCATGCACTGAGAATTATAATGAAGCAAAGTGTTAGTTTTAACAATAAGATGTGCATATTTCTAGCTTTATATGTTAGAGAGAATCCTTACTCGTTAAGACACTTCACGATTCCGTAATGTTTTGTCACATCAGATTTGGAAGGGCGCGCAATGGAGTCGAGTATGTAAACCTGATTTGTCTCAAGGTGTAAAATGAACAATGTCCAGTGTTTACTGTTGAAATTTAATTATACATTGTTAGTATATGACAATAAACACACACACTAGCTAGAAATTAAGTTAACATCGTACCCCTGCCAATACGGTGCTAACACAATGCTATTTTGTTTCCTTGTATGATTTTCCACCGATTGACAGATAAAGTTTGCAACACTTACTGCCTCCGCTCTACCTATTTTTTGAAATTGAATACCGGAGGGGTTCAAAAATCCACATTTGTTATTCGGGTATACAGAATTTTGTCTATAGAAGTGAAGCGCACTAAAACACATATTAAAAGAGTTAGAAAACATGTGATATGATCATTGTTATCTTAATCTTATCTTATCTTATCCCTTATTAAGAAAAGAATACTTACTGGAGGAAAAACAAAAGGATCGTGATGTCGGCTTCCCCATTCGTCATAAACTCCTTAAGATCAGCAACATCAATGTCCAACTCGATAACTTCATCCACAAAAACTCTGGGATCGATATATACATTCATGTTTGGATACCTGGTTGCTTTAGCCCAAACATTTTTCACAACCTCCGGCATCGACTTTAAAATTTTCGTTTGAGAAGTTGTTAAAACATGGTCGGTACCTGCGGATGGGCATGGTGGTGGTGCTTGTTTGACTGCCACAACAGTTTCTGGCACCGAGGGGGGTGCTTGTTGGGGTGTCGCAACAGATTCTGGCACCGCGAGGGGAGCTTGTTTGGTGGGTACAACAGTTTCCTCACTAGGCACCTCATCCCGTACAGGGTTAGGACTGCGCCTTTAAGGACTCGGGAAAACATCAGGCTCCGGGGATGACTCTCTCCCATCCTAGTAACAAATAAAATTGAAAGTGTTTATTGTTACGACAATCATAGAAATATTTAACATACGATACTTAAAGATAATCAATGTGTATGTACCTCAGAAAATTCAATAAACGAACGTGGCCACTGAACAAAACCGTTACTGGCTTCATGTAAGAAAGTCATTCCAGCAGCTGGCTTAGGAAGTCTCATCATCTCGAATCCATCCTTAATTTTCCCAATTTGTACCCGTAGGTGATCTGGTGGCATAGACACCCCCTGTACCTGCCCGTCCCCCCGAGGATGAGCCTTTCCTCTCACAACAAGCTTCCTTTGAAACCCGAATTCCGTAAACAACCTGCATGCGGTGGGTTCCTACAATGAAATGGATCGGATATATATTAGATGATGTAAAATGATATATTTGTGGTAAAAACATATCATAGTAGTTAAATTATTTGATTACCAATAAATCTTCAAAAGGATGAAACTCTGACCCAACACTACTCCTCCTCATATCTTTAACCTCCCTAGATGACTCCTCTCCCGGTCTTACTTCCCTATCTTCAACCTCCATCCTTTCCCGATCCATCCTCTCTAACTCAGCCACCCTTCTTTCTAACATCTCAATTTGTTCTTTCCTTTTGTTGCGTCGCGGTTGCTTCCCGTAACCATCAATTGCCTTTGTGAAGCCGATAGTGTGCCCCACCGCCCTTGTCCTTCCGGGGTGCTCTTTTCCCACAACTTCTCATATGGCATCTTTTCCTTGGGGATCCAGAAACTCATGCAAATCCTTGTCCTTCTTGATCTGTTTGGACCAATAAAAAGTTTATGTTCCAATTTTACCAGAGATATAAATAAGTAATAAAATTTCAAAGTAAACATAGATGATCATACCAATTCCTCCACAGTTGGAACAATAGCCTCAGGTATAATCAACCATCCTTGATTGTGTCCACAGAGAGCCCTGATGTACATAAACACCCGCTTACTGTGAACCCTATATACATGACCAGCAAGAGATGTGGTATCCAAGACTCTGACAGCTTCTTCTTTCTCCTTCATCCACTCTTCTTCGTATCCACGATACCCTTTAGGTCATAGCTTAGGCGGATTTTTGTTCAAACTAGCTAGTTGTTTACCTCTCTCACTTAATCTCTTCACATAACTAAAACAAGTTTGATCAGAAAAATGGGAATGAAAAACAGTAGTCGGATGCCCTTGGCCCCAGTAGTAGTATTTCTTTATCAATAAGTGTTGCATAAAATTGTGAGTGGTATAGTAATGGACTAAATACTACCAACTCAACAAAACTTATTGCCGTCACCATGCTAAGTATTATTATGAGAATGCATCATTGCGCATCTCGTCATTGAAAATTTGTGTTCGACTTCATTTAAAATAAAAGACAATAATAATAATAATAATAATAATAATAATAATAATAATAATAATAATAATAATAATAATAATAATAATAATAATAATAATAATAATAATAATAATAATAATAATAATAATAATAATTAATAATAGAAGTATACCTGAAAGTCTTCACTGTCGACCTTCTCACATAATTTCTTCCACAGTCCTTCATCCTTGTTAAGATACAGGTATTTCAAAACGGGGCTTTTCCCAGTTTTCACAAAATTCTCCCTCAGATTTCTCTTGAATTCTTTCGAGGCCTGGTTGCATTGCGCAGTAACAACCTTCTTGGTCTCCTCACCCTCAATATCAGGGAATGCTTTCTGAAATATATAAGTACATATTAGTAGCCTTTTGTATATATATCATCTTTAAGAAAGGGATATAGTTGCTACAAAATTATTTTAACGCTTCAGAATTTACCTTAACCTCTTTCCATAGAGACTCTTTCAGTGTTTCATCAACCTTATCTCACGAATCAATTAGAATACTAACCCGACATCTAGCCACAAGACCTACCATTTTACTAAATGACACCTGTTCCGGCCCAATGTTGAGTCCAAACACATTGAAGTCAACTTCTCTATCGCGATGCGCATTGGCATTTTCATCCTTCTCCTTATATGAATATATGAAGTAGCCCTGCTCTTTCTCTTTTTCCGTGGAGCACTTGTACTACACTCTTGATTAACTAGTTCTCCAACATGATTGTCTTCTTCCTGCTCTAGAATATCTGACATCTGATCCTTTGTATGAAGATCAGATTGTTGATGATCACTCGTAACATCTTTTTCAATATAATCATCTTCCGGATGAGAAAGGAGAGATCCTTATCTTGATTATCCTACAAATGATTATAAATAAGTTATTAAAAAGTAATAAATAAGATCAAACGCAATCTTACATACAATAATAATTAGGGTTTTGCTAAATAAAGCCCTTAGGGCTTTGTTTAAATTGTTTGGACATGCATAAAATGGTTGTACATTAATTAAAATTTAGGGGGACCGTGAGTTCCCCTTGCCTCGGATCTAAGTGATGGTTAACAATGATTGTAAGGCGAAATCAAACAATCACATGAAACAATAATAAACTCAAACCGAAACAATTGATCAATCAAGTAAAACGAGTTTATTAGCTTAACTAACGTATTGGAACTGTTTACAAGTGAGTTTAGTCGACAAATGGTGCTAGGGTTTCATCAACCCTAGCCAGAAACCCTTAGGTTTGCTTAAATACTAACACGAAATGGCAGACATGCATCACTTGGCTAGTGTCGCATGTGGCCGCCTTCATGCGTCACTTACCTAAGTGTCGCTATGCGTCACTAAGGCAAGTGTTGCCTAAACCAAAACTTAAGTGTCGCTAAGTACAAAATCTATATTTCTATTAAACGACTAACGACACTTTACAACTCGATAGACCAACTGATAGACACACTGATATGCATCAACAAATTCCCCCGTGTCTTCAGCTTGGTCTTCAAAAATCTCCAGAGTCTTTGATCAAACCCAACCCGCAGGAAACTTCCCATCTGCGTGTATTCCATAAGTAACACAAACTTCAAACAACCTTCTGAAATTGACTTGCAAGCTTCTTGTTGAATTCGTTATTTTCATTAACCCGAATCCTATTATCGAAGAGTGTTGGGATCTGAGCGTATTTGATAAGTGTTGAAGTCTAGCCACTGTTCGTTTTAATGATAGCCACTGCTAATGTAGAAGCAGTGCCACTGCTAGCCACTGCTAGCCACTGCTAGTGTATTTAAGCAGTGCCACTGTTAGTATAAGTATACTTGTGTCTGTAAAGGAAACTTACTACCACTGTTAGTATAAAGTAAGTTGTTCCCACTGTTATCATATATAAGTCTGTTAGAGTTATTTATGGGATAGATTTGAATTCCATAATAACTAGAGATTGTATAGGACTCTATGTATTATAAATAGAGATCCTTAGACCTAGATTAGGTTAACATTAGTTTTTCATGCAGCTTCAAGGTTTTGTAACCCTAATACAGTTCAGTGTATTCATCTTATATTATTAATAAGATTGAAGCTTTTGATAGTAACTTTGTTTCATTGATTTTATTATTGATCTTCATAATATTATTGAGTGTGATTCCGCAACTTCTCAGTAATAATTCAAAACTTGTGTTAATCTAATAAGTTTATTAGATCGATCTTGGTTTAACAAGTGGTATCAGAGCTTTTGGTTAAGTTTTGAATACAGGAAGATCTAGGATCACTGTTTGATTGATTATTTTCAAAATCTTTTCATTAAATAAATGGCAGAAAGCAATGAAGGAATTCAGGTCACTAAGATACCCATGCTTAGACCTGATGAGTTTGATCTATGGAAGAACATAATCAGACAATACATGCTTCTCACAGATTATCAGATGTGGGAAGTGGTTGTTAATGGTCCTCCAGTGACCCTTAATAGTGATGGTGTTGCACAGGCAAGATTACCACCAACATCTGAGGCTGAAAGAAAGGTTAGATCTATAGAGTACAAAGCTCTAAGTACTTTATTGTTATCTATTCCCAATGAATATCAGAGACGATTTGAAGCATGTCAAGATGCTAAAGTTCTCATGGAAGTTATAGAGAAGAGATTTGGTGGTAATGATAACACCAAAAAGAATAAAAGATCTTTGTTGAAACAACAATATGAGAATTTTAATTCTGCAAAGTTAGAAACTTTGACTCAAACCTTTGATAGGTTTTCAAAGTTAGTAGGAGATCTGGAAAATCATCAAGTGAAGATTGATAGGGATGATTTAAACAGGAAGTTTTTGAGGTCTTTGGGAGATTAATGGACAATTTATACAGTTGGGTTAAGACAAAGTGCAGATCTGGAATCAAAAGAGCTGGAAGACATATATAATGATCTGAGAAACTTTGAAGCTGAAGTGGAGAGCAAGAAGATTGGATCAGGAAGTAATAACAACAATTCTGCATTTATGTCAATGGCTGGAACTAAGGCAGAATCAAGTCAGAAAGGTTCTTCTTATGGGTCTGGTGGAGGTGGATCATCATCAAATCATTCTAATGATCAAATCTTAGAATCTTTCTTTGCTAGTAATGTGAACTCTTTACTTACTAATGAAGACTTAGATCAATTTGAATCAGATGATCTAGAAGAAATGGATATTAAGTTACAAATTGCCTTAATCACTCAAAGGGCAAAAAGGTTTATGCAAAGAACTGGCAGGAACAACTTTGCACAGAAAAGGAATGATGCAAGTTGGTTTGATAAGAGCAAAGTTGAATGTTTCAACTGTCACAAAATGGGACATTTTGCTAGGGAATGCAGAAGTCCAAAGAATGAGCAGAATGATAGATGGAATGGTCAAAGAAGTGGAGGAAATGTGAGCCAAACAAGGTCTGTATCAATCCAGGGTACTTCATCAAATGCCCTTGTATCTGTGGATGGATGTGGTTGGGACTGGAGTGACCAAGAAGAGCATGAAGTTAAGAATCAGTGTCTCATGGCTACTGCTGAATCTGACAAACAGTCAGAGATTCCTTATGAGGTACAAATCAAATTATGTTCTACTGTGTGTAAACAAATAGTTAAACATTATAGGGATCATAATCAGAAAGTGTGTGATGAATTAAACAATGTGAAATCAAGAGTAAACACACAATATCAGTAATAGAAAATCTAGAAAAACAGATTCATGCATATGAAGAAAATGCAACACAGTTTAAGTATGATATTGAATTTGCTAGGTGGGAGAGAGATACTCTTAAAGATAAAGTAGAATTATTAACTAAGAAACTTGCTGAGGTCACATGTGAAAGAGACAGCATAAGACTTAATGTAAGTAACTTAGAAAATGTATCTAAGAGTGTTCATAAACTTATCAATTCACAGATTCATGATAAACTTAAGACTGGGTTAGGATACAGTAATGTACCTCCTCCTTATAACAACAACTACTTTCCTTCTAAAACTGATATTGATATCAATTCACTTAAAGAAGGAATAAATGCTGATGTTAAAAAGGCTGACCCTGTTAAGAGTTTAGAAGAAGATGTGAACTTTGATAAAGTTGAAATTAGAGATTGGAGTAAAGAAGATGATGAGGATAATGATATTTCTGAAAGTGAGGACACTTTGACAAATCACTCATCTAATTCAACAAGTGAGAGCAGCAATAGTGTTACTGATCTAGTTTCAGAACTGAAGGTTAATAAACTAGAAGAGGGTAAGAAAATGTTTGTGGAGAAGGCTAAACATCAGGTAGAACATGTGAGAGTCACACCTAACACACCTAGAAATTTTCAAAGGAATGTTAGAAATGCAGTGAAATCATCTGTTTCTGTATGTAATACATCTGCATTGAATAAATGTGATAATTGCAAATGTAAGGATAACTTCTCTAAATCACAAAATATTCAAAAACATATTCCCAGAGGTAATCAAAGAAATTGGAATCAAATGGTAACTCAAAAAATGGGAAATAATGTAACAGTGATTAGAGAAAAGTTATGTCTTATATGTGGCAGAAATAATCATCTTCAACATGACTGTTTTCATAATCCAAAATCGATTCAAAAGAATGTAAAACAGCCATGGACATCAGCTAATATGATTAACAAACAAAATTATAAATCTAAAGTTAATCATATTGCTGCTGTCAGAAAGATGAATTATAAGGCAAATCAATCTAAGGCTGCTGCAAAGGTTTCCACTGCAGGAACAAAAGTTACAGATTTAGCCAACAGTAATAAGGCTAAAACAGTGGCACAAGAATATAAAGGAAACAGTGGTAAATCTTTTAAAACTGTTAGGACTGTTAATTCAACAGTTACCACTGGTAGAGTAAATAACACTGTAAGGAATACTAACAGTGTTAATTATTTTACCACTGCTAGACATAACAACAGTTATAACAAGTTTAACACTGTTAGGCATTATAACTTTGGTCCTTCAATTAATACTGTTAGACCAAAACCCACTGTTAAGTCTAAAATTAGTTGGATTTGGACACCTTTTCAATCTAACTTACCCAGAGGTCCAAAATCCAACAATGTATCAAAATCAATGATCTTCAAGAAAGTTGATTATTTTGATGCATATGGGAAACCCAAAGCCAAATTGGTTTGGGTTCCCAAGAGAAATTAATTTTTCTCTTTGTTTGTTTGTGTGCAGGGCAAACCAAGAAGCCTATGGCATATTGATAGTGGCTGCTCAAGGCACATGACTGGAGATAAGGAAAAACTACAGAACTTCAAATCAATTGATGGTGGATATGTAGCATTTGGAAGCAATCCCAAAGGGGGGAAAATTACAGGCAAAGGAACTGTTCAGAGTGCCAAGCTAAGTTTTGAAAATGTTTATTTTGTGGAACAATTGAGGTATAATTTGCTAAGTGTGAGTCAAATTACAGATAAAAAGAACCCAGTTCATTTTACTGACACTGAATGCCTTATTTTGTCAAAGGAATTCAAAATTCCAGAAAACATGATTTTAATGAGAATTCCTAGGCAAGATAATGTATATAAGTGTGACTTAGCAAATATGGCACCTC
Source organism: Pseudognaphalium luteoalbum (assembly GCA_963422505.1). Classification (NCBI taxonomy): domain Eukaryota; kingdom Viridiplantae; phylum Streptophyta; class Magnoliopsida; order Asterales; family Asteraceae; genus Pseudognaphalium; species Pseudognaphalium luteoalbum. Next base: position 111,452,571 of record OY730193.1, on the reverse strand, counting down.
AACCTGATTTAAACTGTCTGATTTCAAAAGAAAATCTGAATGAGTCTAATTTGTGGCATAGAAGGATGTGTCACATGAATTACAAAACCATTAATAAACTTGTCAAAAACAAGCTTGTTAGAGGTTTACCTGAAAAGGTATATTCATGTGATGATCACTGTGTTTCTTGCCTTAAGGGAAAGCAACACAAAACTTCTTTTAAGTCCAAATCTGTGAATACAAACTGTACTCCTGTACACTTGTTACATATGGACTTATTTGGACCAACAAGTATAAGAAGTATGGGAAAAAGATCTTACTGCCTTGTAGTAATTGATGATTATACTAGATTTACATGGGTTTTCTTTCTTAGAACAAATGATGAGACAGGTGAAATACTTAGATCATTTATAACTAAGATGGAGAATCAATTAGATAAAAAGGTTAAAATCATCAGGAGTGATAATGGAACAGAGTTTAAAAATCATGAGATGGATAAATTCTGCGATGAAAAAGGCATTAAGAGAGAGTTTAGTGCTCCTAGAACTCCTCAACAGAATGGAGTAGCTGAAGGAAGGAATAGGACACTAATTGAGGCTGCTAGAACTATATTAGCTGATGCAAAATTACCTATGTCTTTCTGGGCAGAGGCAGTTAGCACAGCTTGCTATGTTCAGAATAGGGTAACAGTTGTTAAGCCTCATTTCAAAACCCCATATGAATTGCTGTTTAAGAACAAACCATTGGTCAGTTTCTTAAAATCCTTTGGATGTCCATGTACCATTCTGAATACCAAGGATCACTTAGGAAAGTTTGAAAGCAAGGTAGATGAGGGCATTTTTGTAGGGTATTCCATCCAAAGTAAGGCATATAGGGTTTTCAATCAAAGGACCAGGGTAATAGAAGAATCAATGAACATCACTTTTAATGAGAATACCATTAATCCTAATGGGATAGGTCCAAAGTCATTGTTTGATATTGATGCTCTTAATTCTGCTTTTAGATATGCAACTGTAAATTCTAGTGCAGGTACAAGTACAAGTACCAACATAGGGACAACAGATGAAGCAAGTGAGGAAGTATCAGGAATGTCCACAGAAAAGAATAAAGACTCATTGGAATACATTGTATTTCCAATCTGGACTCCTGATCCACCAGAGGTGTTTTCTTATGATCATACACAGTCCTCTCAGAGAATTGTGACAGAAGAATCTATTGATATACCATCCAGTGAGAGTTCTAGACAAGAAGGAAATCTTACCAACTTAGAAGCAAACATTCCAGAGACATCAACATCTACTTATCATGTTCACAAAGATCATCCTCTAGAACAGGTAATTGGGAATGTTGACTCTGCTGTGCAAACTAGATAGCAGTCTACTGTCAATCAAGAGGAGATACATACCTCTTTATATGTATGTTTCTTATCTCAAACTGAGCCAAAGAAGGCAGTGGAAGCTCTTAAAGATCCCAGTTGGATTGAAGCAATGCAGGAGGAATTGCTTCAGTTTAAGATACAGAATGTGTGGACCTTAGTTGATCTACCAAAGGGAAAAAGAGCTATAGGCACAAAATGGATCTTTAAGAACAAAAAGGATGAAAGGGGTATTGTAATCAAGAACAAGGCAAGGTTGGTGGCACAGGGGTATACACAGGAAGAAGGTATTGATTATGATGATGTGTTTGCTCCTGTTGCAAGAATAGAAGCAATCAGATTATTCTTGACATATGCTTCATATCATGGATTTAAAGTTTATCAAATGGATGTCAATAGTGCCTTTCTGTATGGGAAAATTGATGATGAAGTTTATGTTTGTCAACCACCTGGATTTGAAGATCCCAAGTATCCAGATAGAGTATGCAGATTGGATAAGGCTCTATATGGCTTGCATCAAGCACCTAGAGCCTGATATGAAACTCTATCTGTTTACTTATTGGAGAATGGTTTTAAAAGAGGTACCATTGACAAAACACTGTTCACCAAGAAGATTCACAATGATATCTTGTTGGTACAAGTGTATGTTGATGATATCATTTTTGGTTCTACTAATGATACCTTGTGCAAGGAGTTTGAGAAGTTAATGCATTAGAAGTTCAAGATGAGTTCTATGGGCGAACTTACTTTCTTTTTGGGACTTCAAGTTAAGCAGAGGACTGATGGCATTTTCATTAACCAAAGCAAATATGTCAAAGACATTTTGGACAGATTTGGTTACTCAGATGCTAAAATAGCTAGCACACCAATGGAGACACACAAAGCATTACATGCAGATCTTGAGGGGGAGGATGTAGATGTGCATCTATACAGATCTATGATTGGCTCCCTCATGTATCTCACCTCATCTAGACCAGACATAATGTTTGCTGTGTGTGTGTGTGCTAGATATCAAGCCAATCCCAAGCAGTCACATTTGTATGCAGTAAAGAGGATCTTCAGATATTTAAAGGGTCAACCACAATTGGGCCTTTGGTATCCCAAGAGTTCTTCCTTTGAACTCATGGCATTCACAGATAGTGATTATGGTGGTGAGAATCTAGATAGGAAGTCTACATCTGGGGGTTGTCAATTTCTAGGAGAAAGATTGGTGTCATGGCAATGCAAGAAGCAGACCACTGTATCCGCTTCCACTGCAGAAGCAGAGTATGTTGCTTCATCAAGTTGCTGTGCACAAGTACTTTGGATACAAAATCAAATGCTGGATTATGGTCTGACTTTTCTAAATACTCCTATTTATATTGATAATAACTCTGCAATTAGTATCATTAACAATCCTGTTAAGCATTCTAAGACCAAACATATTGAAACTCGTTATCATTTCATACGAGACTGCAATGAAAAGAGATTGATTCAAATCTTTAAAATCCATACTGATAATCAATATGCAGATCTTTTCAAAAAGGCTTTCGATGTGGGAAGGTTTACATTTTTGGTCACCAGTATTGGAATGATCAATCTAACCTAACCTATGTTTGGTATTAGAATAGATACTAACAGTGGTACTGTATAAAGAACAGTGCTTTCTGGTCTAAGTGTTTACCACTGCTAGCCTACTGTTGCTTTCAGTTGGTACCACTGTTAGAACATTCTAGCCACTGCTCCTTATAAAGTTGCCACTGCTTGTAAAGCTAAATATTTGGCACTGCTAGTACTAAGTTTTGATTACCTTGGTCGGTTGCCACTGCTAGTGCTACTAACTGCTGTTAGCTTTCTAAGTATGTGTTTGAAAAATTGAATGTCTACCACTGTTAAGGTATTTTATACCTTTCCACTGTTAGTTATATCGACCAATGCCACTGCTAGTTAATTTTTCTAGGTCTTGGCTCTATTCTTATGACTAATAGTATATAAACTTAGAACACTTCAATTTTTCATTACGCTTTCTTATTTTCACACATAACCACTGCAATTACACTTCAAATCAAACCCTCACTTCTATTACGATCAATTCAACAGTCATGGCTTCTTCTTCAACAGATCTTACATTGAGTGTTTACGAAGAACACAATATGATCGCCTTCTTGATGAAACCCTCATCGGCGCAAAACTTCACACAAATTGTGGATTTTCTGCGTTCGAGTTATATATTTCATGCGCTTACTGTATCTCCAAGGGTTTCCAGGGGTCATTTGAACGAATTTTGGAAGAATGCTAGATTGGAAGTAATTGAGGGCAACAATCAAGTGGTCTCTATGGTTCAAGGAACCAAGTGGTGATATCTGAGGATTCTCTTCGAGAAGTACTTCTTCTTGATGACGCTTTAGGTATAACTTCTATCGATGACAGAGATTTGTATGATAATCTTAGATTAATGGGGTATGAGCGTGATTACACACGTTTTACATTTTTTAAATCACTCTTTAGTCCTTAATGGAAATTTTTCATACATACCCTTCTCCACTGCTTGTCATCTAAACGAACTGCTTTTAATGAATTTGGTACCCAAATAGCCTATGCACTTGTGTGTTTGGCTAAGGGTCAAAAATTTAATTTTTCTAAATACATTCTTGAAGGCATGATAAGAAATATAACAAAAGGGAAAAAGGATATGTTTATCATGTATCCTAGATTTGTGCAACTTGTTTTAAATAAACAAATCTCTGATTTAGTTGCACAAGAACTTATTATTGGTGTTAGTACTCTTTCTGCTAGAACTTTTACAGAGATGAGTAAGAATACCAATAAGAAGTTTTCTGGGAAGGAAACAACATTATTCTCTACAATGCTTCCTGCTCCTTCCACCACAGATGTAGTACCACCAACTACATCTGAACCAATTGGTGACAGGCCAGTAGTACCAACTGGGTCTGAACACACACCAATTGGGGGTACAAAAAGAAAACAAGGGACCAAACAACCTACCCACCTACAGCCAAAGAAAAAGAAAAGAAAACAGGCAAGTGAGGTTCCTGCTGCTCACTTGTCTCAGCCATGTATTGTCCCACAGCAAGTGACCCCACAGGAGATGGGTGGTCATTCTGGAAGGGCTGCCACTACTCCTTCTAGTCCACTGACAGAGGAGGGCAGTGGTAACATAAATAAGACCCAACCAGAGGCAACTTCTAATGCTGAACCTACGGGTAATGAAGCAGGTGAAGGTCCCAGTACCAAGAAAAAGGGAACTTCTGTTGATCATGCTAGGCATGAGGCAGAAGATGCTTTTGTCAATGATTCATCTAGGAGGTCACACTCTAATGATGATGAGACTAGTCCTCACATTGAATTGACGAATGTACAATTGACAAAGGCAGTGGATTTGCTTTGGGAGAAGTTAGTAAAGGAGAAAAGAGTGAACAAAGCTCAAGATGTTAAAATTGCAGAGCAGGATGCTAAGATTGTTAAACAAGGGAAAGAAATTGATGGATTAAAGGAACGACTTGGGGTGTTGGAAGCGTTGTTGATGCAGAATATTTTCAATGATGGTTTAAAAGAAAGGTTTGGGGTTTTAGAAGCTTTATTGAAAAACACTTTCAACAAGGGGGAGAAGAGTGCAGAGGAGATGTTTGATGATGATGTGTTTATGCATGATGATATTGATGAAGGTATAGGTGAGACAGATGCTATGTCTAATATTAACAATGAAGATGATATGCAGACTGAGATTGTTGAAAGTATTATTCAAAAGTCTGTGGAGAGGTTTGATGGTGAAACAGAAGTGATTAGTGATGTAGAAGATGGTGAAGAAGTGGTACAATCAGTTGATGAGTTGGTGAGTATAGAAACTGAACAGATGGAAGGTGATGGTGATGATGCAGAGGCTGAGGGGGAGTCTAAGTCAAAATCTGATCCTAAACGTACATATGGTAGGAAGAAATCCATTCCAGTGTTCAGTATAAAAGCTAAAAGGATGGAAGAAATCAGAAAATCCAAGTCAAGTAGTCCCACTGCTAAAGTGGCTACCACTGCTACTGCTTCACAAACCACTGCTACCACAACACCACAACCTTCTGTTACTTCAACTCCACAACCTACTGCTACCTCAACTCCACCCCACTGTCACAACTACTACAAATTTATCAACCACTGCTAGAACTCCAGAAGTATCTTTTGTCATCAAAGAATCTAGAGTTGATAAACCTGAGTCTAATCTTCCAAAGATTGATCCAAAAGACAAAGGTAAGGGTAAATTGGTAGAAAAGCCAAAGTCAAAGGTCAAACTGGTACAAAGGAGTATTGAGCATGATCATGAATATGCATTGAGATTGCAAGCAGAGTTGGATGAGCAGGAGAGGATAAGAACAGAAAAGAGAGCATCTGAGGTACAGAGGTCAGTGCATACATCTGAGGTTGATGAAGTGGATGTTGTGCTTGAGAATGGTCAGATTGTTAAAATGACTAAAGAAGCCAGCAGAGTATATGCAGAGATGAAAGCAAAGGGGTTAAATGATGATACTGTATATCATGCTTATGAAGCAAAGAAAAAGGGTAATCCTCTGCAGATGACATTAAAGAAGAAAATTGAAAGAGAGAAGAAGGAGAAAAAGGAAAAAGAAGCTGCTAAGAGAAAAGCAATGAAACCAACAAGGGCTGAATTGAAAAATGATCTGGTTTGTAAGTTAAGGGGAGATAGAATTTCTACAGGACAATTGAGGAAAATGTCACTGGAACAATTGCAAAATATGTATGATAATAATCCTCATGTCAATCCTGAAGCAAGGCAAAGGTTAGAAAAGAAGAGGAAAGAGGATGCAGAAATTCAAAGGAGATTACAGGAAAGATATGATTTGATTGATGAAGAGCTAAAGAAGGAAAAGGAATTGAAATTGAAAATTGAAGGTGTTAGAAGGTCATTTGCTAAATTTCAAGAGATGGATGATAATGTTTTTGATTTGGATAGGGATGAGGAGATCTTAGAAAAGATGATTGTAGTTAAGCCTGACAGATCAGAAAACATCAATTTGGATGGTGAAGAATACTCAAAAATTATCAAATGGGAAGCAGTATTAATAGCAACTGAAGAAATGGCTTATGAAATAAGGATTGAAAGAAAGAATGGAGTTGTAAGTTTTCACAAGTCAATGCAAGTTATTCTGAAAAGAATTCACAAATTTGATGTATATGATATGTATAAGATTGGGCTAGAAAAGGACTTGAAAAATGTTAAATCTAGTCTTGAAAGGCATGTGTGGGAATGGATACAAATGATGTTTGAGCCGGAGATGTATGGAGATATATTTTTGTGTGCTGAATTGGTGGCTTACTGGAGACATTTTGCTAGAGCAGGAGTGCAGTGTATTTCTCTCAAGAATGGTAAATATGTGTATATGTTGGAAGAGAGAGAGTACATTCTGAGCATAGTTCTGTTGAAGCAACTAATGGAAAAGAAATTGCAAGTTGCAGTGAAGACTGAAAAAGGCAAAGACATTATCTACTGGATTATGAATCAATTCTACAAGAGAGATCAAGCAAGCAAGAAAAGATAAAACTCTCCTACAAAAGAATGAAGCTGAATGCAGAAACTTAATGCAATACAAGATTGATCAAGTTTAGGGGGAGATTGTTGGGATCTGAGCGTATTTGATAAGTGTTGAAGTCTAGCCACTGTTCCTTTTAATGATAGCCACTGCTAATGTAGAAGCAGTGCCACTGCTAGCCACTGCTAGTGCATTTAAGCAGTGCCACTGTTAGTATAAGTATACTTGTGTCTGTAAAGGAAACTTACTACCACTGTTAGTATAAAGTAAGTTATTCCCACTGTTATCGTATATAAGTCTGTTAGAGTTATTTATGGGATAGATTTGAATTCCATAATAACTAGAGATTGTATAGGACTCTATGTATTATAAATAGAGATCCTTAGACCTAGATTAGGTTAACATTAGTTTTTCACGCAGCTTCAAGGTTTTGTAACCCTAATACAGTTCAGTGTATTCGTCTTATATTATTAATAAGATTGAAGCTTTTGATAGTAACTTTGTTTCATTGATTTTATTATTGATCTTCATAATATTATTGAGTGTGATTCCACAACTTCTCAGTAATAATTCAAAACTTGTGTTAATCTAATAATTTTATTAGATCGATCTTGGTTTAACAAAGAGTTTTCTCAAATCTTTTTCATGAAGATTTATCAAACTCATAGGATCAAAAACTCGAAACGCAACCTTTTTCAAATTCCAAATACCCCCAAATTCTAGCTGCGGCTCTGAATCAGGAACAAATACTATCACCGCTTCACCAGTATGTGGATCAAGTTCCCAATAAACAAATCTTCGTAGAAAATTATAAGGAACCTGCTCCAGAGGTATTTCAGTCAGACAGTCAGCTGGTGGATAATGAACTTTAACCATAGGGCGACCTGTCGTAGGATCCAGCTTCTTCTTGAAAGTATACTTTGTTCCCAGCGTCGGCTTCAACTTATTGTATCTTTTAGTTCTAACCTCTTGACGCAATGTCCTTTGAATATAATTAGCATAATCATCATTGACAGGGTTAATCAAGTTTAACTGAGCTAACCTGCTGATCTCCCCCTTTGGCAGCGTACTCAATTGACTGAATCTCAGTTTGAAATACTGAATACCATCAATTCTCTTAATCATAAACATTCCTTGATGAACCTTCCAACTCTTGATCAAACCTTTGTAATCTCCACGAACCTTGTAAGTTTTGCAAGTCTGGTTTTGCAGATCTACCTTGAGGCCACCATTGCTTATGTTTTTCTGCTCTTTCTTCGGCAGTTTCACTTTCAGATGCCTCTTGAGTTGGCAGTACTGACGTAGATTCCTGAGCAGGCGCTGCATGAGTTGAACTAGATTCTCCATGAGAAGTTTTAGCAGGCCCCTCATCATCACTCGAATCTGTCTCAATAACAGGTGCATCATCGTAATACTCATCTGAACCCAAATGTTCATCGTCAACCGACACATCATCATCCATATCGAATACATACCCTGGTTCAGTCTCCGAAGTAGTGTCATTCACCATCCTCTGAATATATGATAGATCAACAAACGAATAGTCAACAACTATAGGTCTCGGCTGGCCCGGAATATCATCAATAGAGAAATAATCCAAACAAACATTTTCATTGATTGTCGAATCAAGATTTACATTTTTAGGTTCTGGGGGAGGAGTTACATTTGTTTCCAAGGTACGCTGACTTTCCTCCCCCGAAACAACAGTAACAGACTCCAACTCTAGTAATTTAGACCCAAGATCAGACACCTGTAACTTCAAATCATCAACCTGTGCAGCCTTAAGCTCCAAATTCTTGATCTGAGTAGCCTGAGCTGCAATAATTGCGTTCTGATCATCGAAACATTTGCTTAATTGCTCCATTTGCCTCAAAAGCTGTTGAATAGACAGGAGCTGTGGCTGTGGTGGTTGTTGTTGTGGAGATCGCTGTTGTTGTTGAGGCGTTTGCTGACCAAATTCTTGAATAACTATTCCAGTTCACTGGCGTCTCCTCAGAGGTAAGTCAGAATAGGACGGAGAAGACCCAGCTGGTCACTTTCCAGGGTTCCTCGGTATGTGAACCCTTCCCGCAGAAATCCGTTGCAAGATACGCTTAAAGCGTCTAGGATCTGCGATCTGAATACGATCTAAAGTAGTTGGTGGGGGCACATCACCCTCAGAGTCGGGTGCTGTGGGCCCACCATCATCATCAACATCAACATTCTCAACCTGATCGATGTCGTCCAAATCCTGAGCGACCTCCGTATCAACCAAGTCATCCTCATTCATTGGAGGGATCACGACATCCTCAAACCCATCATTCGGTGGTGCAACATAGTTTTCATTTACTATATGCCCAAACAGCTCACGATCCGCCATAACCTGTTCTCCTTTGGGCGCTAACTTACAGTCATTGAAGACTCGTAAGAGCATTGGCATCGGAACCAATAGCGAGCACTGATCGGGAGCGATATCGAGATTCAAATCGTTCAATATTAGCTACACAAACCTCGGATACTGCAGCCACTTATGTTTCCCGGCGCGGATGTTCTCAACCATATTTTCAAAGATATATCCGCTAAAGTTGTACGGCTTGTTGTAGACTAGTGCCAACTTCAAAGATAGAGTTAAATGACTCGCAGCATCATATCCTCCTTTCCTTGGAGATAAGCAGACAATCACGATGTGGCATAGATATCTCCGAACCCGGCATAGATATTGTTTTCTGAAATCGGAAAGCTGATTTGCCGGATAACCCATTTGCTGAAGACCACCATAGATAAAGGTTGTCTCAAACGTAGTCGGCATTGTATGGGTATCGTTGAATTGGAGAACTTAAGAAGTGTCAGGTCAAAATTACGCGTCATTTAGCATAGTGATGGTAACCTAGTGAGTCACTTAGGAAGTGACAGTATAAGTGTCGGTATAGACAAGGGCCTCACTAAGTAAGTCACTTAAGGAAGTGACGCATAGATGGGCGTCACTCAGATAAGTGACGGGATAAGCAATTGATACAGGCATATGCGTCACAAAGAGAGTCACTTAAGAAGTGACGCAGGAAAAGGCGTCACTGAAGAAGTGACGGTATGGATTCTAAATTACCAAATAGCATTACTTAAAAGAAGTGACGCATGAAGTGACACAACGATGAAGATCATCGCGGCACTGTTCATCCCCAGAAATCACATCGAACAAAAATTAGGGTTTTTTGAAAACAAGTTAACCACAAGGTGCGTATATACTAAACGAGTAAAACACACCAAGTTTTAACACCAAATATTAACAAATAGAGGCTTAATTCGTGTGATTTCGCAAAACCCTAAAACCCGTAACCCTTAATTAAGAATAAAGCATGAATACTTAAAGATAAGGGTTAAAAGTAGTACCAATAGATGCGTATGAGTGAGGGGAACAAGAATATCACGGCCGAATGCACAACCAAAGCTTGAAAATCCACGAACAAATTGAAAAAATCGCACAGTCGAAGTGACGCAAAGACAAGGGAAGTGACGGTATGTCAGAGGTAGTGATGCTAATTGAATGTTGAAAATGGTGGGGTTGAGTGTCGTTTGAAAGGGTATTTATACCAAAACCCTAATATGCGTCACTCAACCCGACACTTGTAGCGTAGCTAACCCTGATACTTAAAGCGTCACTAATGAAAGTGACGCAGTGTCATGTGCGTCACTTGTAGCGTCACTCATGAAGTGACGCATCAGGTCACTTTTAGTGAAAAGTTTGCGATTTTATCGATCTTTGTGTTGTGATTTTGGTACTCAAATTTTAAAGGTAATTGTAACTTGGTTATAATCAAAAATTAAAACTAACTTAGATAAAATATAGTAACACAAAAATGAATGCAAATTTACAAATACAAAAGTAACACATTCTTTTTGGTGACGGAGTTGATTTAATGTGGTTAGGGATCATATTGGAATAACATGCATTTATTAGGAACAGTAAGTGTTATTTCGATCATCAGTATATTTGTCCACTTTAAATTTACTTGGCATGCTAAAAACACTTTTTATAAAAATTATTTCAAAATGATTATTAGTATATTTGTCCACTTTAAACATGTTACACTCACATCTAGGAGCTAATTTTATTATTATTCGTATGTACATTTCGTTGTGGTCCCCACCATAGATATACATCTTAACTTAAGACATAAACCATGCTTCCATTTACAGAAAGAATATAATAAAATCAATTTTAAGAATCAAGTCAGCGGTGACAGGTATGTACTTACGTACAACAGAGCGACATAGCTTGATTCAGGTTTAAGCAAAACCAGACTTGGTCCAACCATTTTGGCGACCTTGTTAGGTATCTTAATTTTAAAGACTTTGCAAGTACTTTGACTTGTGTTTGCTTAATTATTAAGTATATATTAACAGATACCAGGTCTATACTTACGTATAACAGAGGAAACTGTCAATATATACCCCCAAATGATATCAAATAAACTTCTTTCACAAAAACATGTCTAGCATAAGTAAGATATTAAGACTTTTGTTATACATCTAATGATGTTATACCACTTGAAATAAACAATTATATATTAGGCTTCTTAAGAGATCTCAAAGAGTTTTGCATAACATGCCTACTAATATACCGTATGATGAAGACAATGTTTATAAAAACTGTTTTCAACATGTCAGATAAATCTACTGACACATCCAAGATAAATCTTAAAATACCATTTTGTGCATGTCACCCGATGTACTATCATATCCCAAGTTGTTTACAGACACAACTTCAACGTCTATTTTAATAATGTAGCAACCGTGCATTTCTTTAATACTAAAAAGTATAAAGAGTGGCTGTTGCTTTTTTTTTTTAACACACATATAAAAAGTTAAGTTACGTTCCAAGTTACAAATTAATTTTTGGCCACAAAGAACCTTAAACCAATCATGTTGATTAGTTCATCAAATCGAGTATGCGAAAAAGCTTTTGTGAAAAGGTCGGCATTCTGCTTTAGGGTGTCTATGTGGACAAGGTCTATCAGGTGTTTTTCATAGCAATCCCGTATAAAGTGGAACCTAAGTTCAATGTGTTTAGTCCTAGAGTGCTGTACGGGATTGTGTGTGATAGATATAGCAACAGTGTTATCTATGTGAATAGGAGTCATAGAAAGAAGTAACCTGTAATCACGCAGTTGATGCTGAATCCATAGAACCTGAGAGCAGTAACTCGCAGCAGCGACGTACTCAGCTTCTGCAGTTGAAAGAGAAACTGTAGTCTGTTTCTTGCACTGCCACGAGACCAAGCGAGATCCGAGGAATTGGCATCCACCAGTGGTTGATTTCTTGTCTATGCTGCAGCCGCCATGATCAGAATCCGAATAGGCAGTAAAAACGAATGATTTCTCGTTTGAATACCATAGACCAAGATTGGGTCTATGTTTGAGATAACCAAAAATTTGCTTTACCGCCTTCATGTGAGACACCTTGGGTTTGACTTGAAAGCGTGTGCAGACGGATACCGTGAACACAATATCCGATCGAGAGGCAGTCAAATACATCAAAGAGCCTATCATTGAGCGATAGTCCTTTTCTTTGCAATCTTCCTCATCCTCATCAAGTCTAAGGTTGTGATTAAGTTCGATAGGAGTCCCATAGGTTTTACAATTGAGCAGGTCATATCTAGTCAACATGTCTTTGACATATTTTGACTGATGAATATAAATACCTTTTGCAGACTGCTCAACTTGTACACCTAAAAAGAATTTGAGCTCCCCCATCGCACTCATCTCAAACTCAGACTTCATGATCTCTTCAAAGTGCTTGCACATTGCCTCATTTGTAGAGCCAAAGATAATACCGTCCACATAAACCTGCACAAGTAACATATCTTCTCGATCCCCAGTCTGTTCTTTACGGATGAACAGAGTACTGTCAATATTCCCTCTAACAAAACCATGCTTGATTAGGTGAGTAGTGAGCCTCTCGTACCAAAGCCTCAGAGCTTGATGAAGACCATATAACGCCTTGTTCAATTTGCAAATGTATTCTGGATGCTCAGGGTCTTCAAAACCTGGAGGCTGTTTAACGTACATATCCGTATCCACTTGTCCATACAGGAAGGCGCTTTTAACATTGAGTTGGTTAACACGAAACTCTTTGAAAGAAGCGAATGCAAGGAAGATACGAATAGACTCAAGTCTTGCCACAAGAGCAAAGACTTCATCATAGTCCAAACCCTCGATTTGACTAAAACCTTGAACAACCAATCGAGCTTTTTTATGAATCACTATACCCCGATCGTCCATCTTATTTCAAAATACCCATCGAGTGCCAGTTAAGTGAGCACCTTTGGGTAACGGAACTATATCCCAAACGTGTAGCTTGTTGAATTGTTGTAATTCTTCTTGCATGGCCTCGACCCAGGATGGATCTTTTAAGGCCTCATCAACCTTCTTGGGTTCAATTTGGGATAAATGACAAGAATTTATCCAAGCAACCAGATTCAACATTTCTTGATTTGGATTTTGTTTCACTTGTTGTCTTGTTTGAACTGCAGCATTAGGATCACCAATAATATTATTGATGGGGTGATCCCTGTGTACACGTGTCACTGGGATTACATCCGGCGCAAGTACTAACTCCAAATTATTCATATCCCGTTCAGTGGCAGGAACAGTTGTAGTCTCAGGAGCAGTAGAACTTTCAGGTTGCACAGGTTGTTGTGGTTCCGCATCTTCTTCATCATGAGCGTTAAAGTTGGTGAAGACAGTTTCTTCTTCTTCGGCTTCCTCTAAAGGAAGCATATCGGGATCATCAGGAAGATCTTTTGCATTAATCGTTCCTGAAGTCGAAGGAGCATTCAAAGGTAGGATAATAGGAGATGGTGTGGGTTTTGAGGTAGATGTGTCTTGACATAGACTGATGCCATGAAGTAGGGTAATCAACTCCTCCTCTTCATCATCTTCTTCGGGTATGTCGAAAGAGTTAAACACATCCTTATATTTAAACAACCAATCCGGACCCGTTCCTTGAGGAGGATCCGTGTAACGCAAGCATTTTACCTCAAAATGCTCCTCCACCTGGTGTGTTGATTTAATGTAGACTCTTTTGTTTGGAGAATTAATTGAATAACCAAGAAAAATTTTGAGACTTTTTTGAGACTTTTTCTTTTGGAATCATAATCAGACACGGACACCCAAACGGCTCTAGAAACTGCAGAGTTGGCTTACGGTTATTGAAAAGTTCATAACAGGTCTTGTTCTATTTCTTAACCGTGAGCACTCGATTTAGAACGTAACAAGCAGTACTAACTGCCTCAGCCCAAAATATGATAGGTAGCTTAAAATCAGCCAGCATAGTCCGAGCTATCTTGATAATAGTCATATTCTTACGTTCTGCAACTCCATTCTGTTGAGGAGTTCTTGGAGCACTGAATTGATGATCATTGCCTTTCGTGGCACAATATAACTCGAGAGTTGAATTCTTGAATTCAGTTCCATTGTCACTTCGCAGTCTCTTCACCTTTAAGTTGCACAGATTTGCCAACTTATCCAACAGGTACACCAAAATATCTGCTGTTTCACTCTTCGCAGCAAGAAAGTATACCCACGAAAATCTGGAGTAGTCATCGGTGACTACTAAGCAGTAAGATCGACCACCAATGCTCTTAGTGGAAATAGGACCAAAAAGATCCATACGTAAGAGCTCCAGTGGTGCAACATTAGAATTCACTACCTTAGACTTATGGGACTTTTTGTGGAGTTTCCCTATGTGGCATGCAATACAGTCATCTTTTAGAGCAAATGACTGTTTTGGAACTCCGTTTACCAAATAATTATTTATGAGGAAATTCATTTTGCGAAAATGAATATGTCCCATCCGTCGATGCCAAAGTAGTGATTCCTTTTCCGAAGCCTTTGACAGGAGACAAGTGTATTCATCTGTAGTCTCCACAGTTCGCATGTTCATCACGTAGGTATCGTTTCTTTGTGGCGCCCGCATAAGCACCCATTCTTCAGGGATAACGAAACCCGACTTCAAGATCACACATTCTGTTTTTGTGAATGTTGTGGTATAATCCTTATCACAGACTTGTGAAACACTCAGCAAGTTGTGAGTGAGTTGAGCCACATAGTTCACATTCTCAAAGCTAACTTTCCCATTAGTTTGCGTTCCCTTTCCTGTGATCGTTCCTCCAGTATCTCCAGCAAAGGCAACATGTCCTCCGGCGTGTGGTTTAACATCCGTCAAAAGAGACACATCGCCAGTCATGTGTCGTGAGCAGCCACTATCCATGAACCATTCACTATCTTTAACATGTTCTGACTGCTGCAACACATCAAAGTAAGGAGATTAGTGAGAAATGGTGAGCCAAGCCTTTACAGACTTAGGTCTACCAAGGTCATCAACAATAATCACATTGGACAGAACTTTATTTTTCAACAAATCAGAATTTTCATCTAATGTGATATTGTTGATGATGGAAGAGTCATTAGCAGACTCCTTTCGTTTCCAAACTTTAGATTGTTCGGAAGTTGGTTTGGGAGCAATGTTGGGCTTTTGTTTTGGCAAAGGTTTTTGCCCAACATTACTTTGCTTTTCAACAGGCTTGGGAGAGTTGGAGTAACGCCTAGGTGGTGAAAATGAATTTCTATAAAAAGAAGTTCTAGGCATATCTCTCCCATAGCGCTGATGAGAAAGCTTGGGATAATCACGAATTAAATGTCCCTGTTTCTTGCAGTAGAAACAGGAATGATTCTCAACAATTGGTTGAGGTTGAGGATTTACCGGAGTAGAAGGTGAGGTAGTTTTAGAATAAGCACAATGTGTGCAAGTTTGAGAAGGTGCTTGCCTCAATTGATTGGTTGAGGGTGAAGGGTTTTTACATGAAACTCTTTCATTGTTCACATTTAAGTTATTTTTCAAAATCTTTACAGGTGCCTGTAAAGTTTGAGTTTTCTCATTTAAAACCTTTTTCTAGTCCTTATCATTTTGTACTTTAAGGACATTTTCATTCGTCAAAAACACCTTTTCTGTTTTGACCTCAACCTTTTCAACCTTAGGATACCCCTCATCGGTAATATCCTCAATCTCAACTATCTCCTCAAAACTAACTGGAGATACAGTCTCAGACTTAACAAACTTAGGCGAAGGATACTCTGGCCGCTTGGTTTTCTCCTTTGCCTGTTTGTTTTGCTTATTCACCTTTGACTTGATACCATATAACAATGCATAGTCAACAGGAATCTCTTCAATGCATATAACAATGCATAGTCAACAGGAATCTCTTCCGTAACAGGTATAGGATAGTATTCAGTGGGAGGCGGGACTTCAGAATAACCTAGTCCTATCTTAGTTTTGTTATCTGTCCTCTGCTTATTAAGGATTTCATTGAAGGCAACCGTAGAGGAAGAGGAACCTAGAATCTTGTTTTTATAGTTATCATACTCAACTTTTAAAATCAGAGAGTTCCTTTCTTAACAGTTCTATTTCAGCAAGATAGCTGTTAATAGCATCCTGTTGACTAAAGACCTTGGATTTGTACTTTTGAGTGTCTTGTTTATAAGCCTCAATTTTCTTATCATACAGTTGTTCATTAGCTTTTAAGTACTTATTGGACTCATTAAGTTTTGCTACCTTTTTCCTTAATTCTACGTTTTCTTCTTGTAAGCACTTTAAAGATTCAGTTAACTTAATGCATGAAATACAGTTCAAAGGCTCTTCTGGTTCATTGCGTACCTCATTAGTAATGTGAGCCATAAGACACTTTTGATACTTGTCAGCAAACATGCTCCAGTCCGTGTTTGTAGGCTCAAAGACAACTAATGCATCAGCTGTCGCTTGCTTTACTTCTTCCTTCTCTGGAGCTTTAGGAGCATCAGGCTTCCTAAAACCCGATGGAGGAACTTTGGGTTTCTCACATTCTCTAGCAAAATGTCCCAAATTCTGACAATTATTGTAGCAGACCTTGCTCTTGTCAAAACCAAAACTGGTTATGCCGTTTCCTTCCAAACTCTTGCGTCCAGTCCGTTGCAAGAATTTTTGAACTCTTCTTGAGATCATGGCAATATTCCAGTTTAAATCCATTTGCTCAAGATCATCATCATCTAATTGAGCATAATCTTTTTTAGCAAGTTCTAGTGTAGAATTTGGTTGTGAAACCAGATCCTTGTAGGAGCTAAGAAAAGCTGTGTAGATAGCAGCTTGTTCTTCAATAGCAGGGGAAAATTGCAACTTGCTATTGTGAACCTTGTGAAGGTCCAGAAGCGTAAACTGGATGATGAGCACCAGTCCACTGCAATGAAGAACTCGTATCAGAAATGAAGGCCATTCCACCATAAGTCTTCCCGGTGTTTACCTTTCCTCCATACAATGTCGGGTCTTGAACAAAACCACCCAATTTACACTCCTTCTTCTTCAACTCCATTGCATGAGCTTGAAGAACGCCAATTAACTCATCCAGATTCATTGTTGCTAACTCTTGGGTCTCCTTTAGAAATTGTACTTTTACGTCCCAAGTACTAGGCAGAACATCCAACAGCTTCTTATTCACCTCAATCTGAGGGAAATTGTAACCTCCCTCGGTTAACTCACTAACTAACTGTGAGTATCTTGTGAATAATCCAGATGCCGTTTCATTAGGAAGAATATCAAACAGATCATAATGTTTCTTGATTAGTTCTAGTTTAGCCTCCTTATACTTCTGCTTTCCTCCACATCTTGTTTCAATAGCCTTCCAAAGATCGTATGTGATGTCATGAGTTTTGAAAAGGCGTAAGACATCTTTAGTGAGACACATACAGATAGCCGAATGAGCCTTTCTCTCAATGTCATACTCCTTTTTCTCTTCAGGAGACATAGCTTTATATGTCTTGGATGGAGGGATACCACGATAATCTCCCTCGGCTACTGGAGATTCATATCTTTCTCTGAGTGGACCCCAGAGCTCTGGAAAATGGAAATCTACGTATTGTTCAAATCGGTCACGCCAATATGCGTAATCCATATCAGCAGTAAACAAAGGAGGTTTATTGTTAGAACCAACATCATGATTTTGTTTGATCATATCTCTGATTCCCCTAATATCTTCTTTATCGGCAGCAGCAGCCATTAAAGGATATCCTGAAAAATAGCTCAAAAACAAGAACTAGAAAACTTATTAGTACCAAAGGCGTCACTTGGTAAGTGACGCACTGAAGTGTCGCAACGACTAGCGACACTCAATAAGTGTCGCTATCGAGTGACGTATAAAGTGACTGATGACACTAGAAGCAAGTGTCGCTCAATCAAGTAAGTGACGCACCCAAGTGTCGTACTTGAGTAACGCAGTAAATCAAACAGGCATCACTAGTGGAAGTGACGCTTGGCAAACAAGTGACGTGCTAAAGTGACGCACGTGACTGGCGGTAGATTAAAGAAGACGACACTTGAGGTAAGTGTCGTATCAATCACAAATGACGCTCAAAGTGATGCACAAAGTGACGCACTAGAGTGTCGGTAAAACCCTAATTAGAACTTACGAAGTGCCGCACGAAGTGTCGCGGTCAAGTGACGCAACGAGTGATGCAAAAACGGCTGTGAAGTCCCCAAAACCCTAAAAATCGAATTTTCGTAAACCTAACGAAAATTCTTCAAACCCTATCGAACGAACCTGTAACTAATAATGAAAATCATCTGGAAAGCACCTAATCAATCCAAAATCCTTGATTATTCTTGGTTTTTTATATGAACCAAACCGAAATCAATCCAAAAACATCTTCAAAATGTCAACCGAACCACCTAAAGGCTCTGATACCAGTTGTGAGTTCCCCTTGCCTCGGATCTAAGTGATAGTTAACAATGATTGTAAGGCGGAATCAAACAATCACACGAAACAATAATAAACTCAAACCGAAACAATTGATCAATCAAGTAAAACGAGTTTATTAGCTTAACTAACGTATTGGAACTGTTTACAAGTGAGTTTAGTCGACAAATGGTGCTAGGGTTTCGTCAACCCTAGCCAGAAACCCGTAGGTTTGCTTAAATACTAGCACAAAACGGCAGACATGTGTCATTTGGCTAGTGTCGCATGTGGCCGCCTTCATGCGTCACTTACCTAAGTGTCGCTATGCGTCACTAAGGCAAGTGTCGCCTAAACCAAAACTTAAGTGTCGCTAAGTACAAAATCTATATTTCTATTAAACGACTAACGACACTTTACAACTCGATAGACCAACCGAAAGACACACTGATATGCATCAACAGGGACAAAGAGTTAGTTATTGTTTGATTACACATTTATATCCATCTCTTAATATCTTAACCAAAGCCCTTAGGGCTTTGTTTAGCAAAATCCTAATAATTAATAGGTACATTACACTCACAATACATAGATAATAAACTTATCTTCCAAACATCATCAGATAGGTCCCCACAAGGTAATTAACTAATCACAGATATCATATAAAAAGTTGTAAAAAAATTGGTCCCCGCATACTAGTATTAATATTATATTCCTCACATCAAACGACAAAAACGACACTTCTTTAATTTGTATATTAAACAGCAAATGACACATATTCACTTTTTGGTTAAATAATAGAGATACTCAACAACACATACACCTCTAGAGTCTAGACACATGAACATAACAAATGGTGCATATAAATCACAGATCGAAGATATAAACACACTCAAAAACAAAACTTTATGAACAGTTCAAAGAGTTGATAACATATTGCGGGATAATGTTCACTTTTGGGTTATGATACAAACAATCATCAACTAATTAAATGCATGCATAATTAAAAAAATATACAAACTCTCGATTAATTAGCTCAACTACAATTACGGTACGTATTTGAAGCAGAAACACCAAATTAAAACATATATATAACATTCATTTGGTTCATACAAACCAGACATATAAGTATATAATAACTCAAAAACAAAATATTTAACATCAAGAAGAAGAGAAATAGATACTTTACCATTATAGCTGTAGTTGGATATAAACCCTAACGACCTACTAACTTGTAATCGGGGAACAAAAGAACACAACCTGACTAACTTGGTAGAAGATTATGGACAACGATGATGGATATTGGAGGTGGTATTAGCGATTGGAGATGGTTTTCAGTGGTAGCTTAGCTAGGTTATGCCCGAATGGATGAAATACATATTAAAATTTTGGATTTTTGATGAAAAGGGTGAAACCTGACTAACTTGGTAGAAGATTATGGACAACGATGATGGATATTGGAGGTGGCATTAGCGATTGGAGATGGTTTTTGGTGGTAGCTTAGCTAGGTTATGCCCGAATGGATGAAATATATATGAAAATTTTGGATTTTTGGTGAAAGGGGGATGCGTTATAAGTTATGGTGGGTTGCTTGAATTTTTTTGGCTATTAGACCACGGGTTTAACAACCGTGTTAGAAAGGACCACGGTTCTTTTATATGGGACCGTGGCCCGGTGTTTTCCCTTTAGCCTTAATCACTTTAGGTCACGGGTTTAATAAACAGAACCGTGTTAAAATGTATAAAGGACCACGGTTCTTTTCAATGGGACCGTGGCCCTGTGTTTTTCCTTTAGACTTAATCACATTAGGTTATATTTAAAAATTTCGAATTCAATTAAAAACTTGTAATTAATTTCGAATGAAGTCAAGGTCATTGTTTCGAACCTTCTCTCTTGTTTCAATTTTCAATCATTTTCTTTTTTCGATATATTTTGTTAAACACTTAGACAACGGGTTTAGTATATATTGTGATTAATCATTGTATAGTCAAGTGAATATTATATTTGGTCATATTAAGAATTAAGAAAAAGGGGGTAATTTAACTATGTACAGTATAAGTTAGGGTTAAATCATGTCAACAAAATGTCATGGGCTCGTGGCCCATGGTTACCAAGAAACATAACCACGGAGAATATATATATATATTCTCTCTTTCACTATAAATATATGGAGTATATATGGAACACATATAAGGTTCACAGTTTACATCTAAACGTGGCCCTAAACAATTAAACATGATCATCAAATTCCCTTTTCGTCATCACATTTTCCACAACAAAAGTAACAATACGTACGTACTCCTTCACGACCGCAATTTCTCTGTTTAACCTTGATTATGGAGTTTCTCTTTGCATTCTGAATTGATCACCCTCTTCCTCCATGTTGATTTTTTTGGTCGTCAAACACTCACACACAATTGGAGATATAAAAGTCATGATCAAGCAGGAAGGCGTTGCTAAATCCTAGATCGAGGCTCGGATTCGCTCCGGTTTAACCGGTTCTCTCGGAAACGGGCATAAATCCGGTTTAAAACATTGTCTCTAACACATCTTTAACCATGGATCAAATCAGGAAGATTCAAGTCCTCATCATAAGGTGATGGTCAATGAAGTCGATCTGTTGAACATGGGTACAAAATCTGGAAGATTCAAATTAACTTATCGATGCCCTATGTCTTTCTTTGATGCAGCTAAGTAACAACAACCTTCAAAATACAATCGCAATTTCTCTGTTTAAATCATTCCATGATAAAATATATGTAGATATGATAACAAAGGGAACAAATTAAAAAGAAAAGTCGAGATGAATCACCAGCTTCTGACTATGTCTCTATCTTCTTTTTCATCAAATCAGTATGATCTTCAACCCCCTAATATCATGATCGTCAAGCGATTTCTTCTCCTATATGGTCATAATATTTCATTTTCGTTATCAATTTTTACTCAACAAAAGTTACAATACTTCCTCTCTCTCAACCGAGATTTCTCTGTATAAATCACCTTGTTGAAGGAGTTTACTCTGTAGATATTAAATTCACCTTTTTCAAGAGTACCTCTTTTGGCGGGCTTGCTTGGTACCAAAATAACAACGGCTATTCTTCTTCCATGATAGTCCTTACTAAATTAACAACCAAGTCAAACACTTTGACGTACATAGTTATGAATGTGAAAGCTAAGATTAGGGAGCTGAAAGAGTTTCCGCATGCCATCGCAATAACATCTTTAACAATAAGCGAAGGTAGAAGATGAGGCCATATATATGATATAAAATATGGCTTTGTTTGTTTCTTTGATGCAGTTATATATGTTTCGCGACTTGGTTGCGAGTACGTTGATGAAAACTTGTTGACACAATTGACGGTATAAAACTATAAATACTTGTTATTGCATTTCCTGATGGGAAGTGTGTGACAACCGTCAAAAAAAAAAAAATTCTCAGGTCATTACCGCACTCGAATCTCAAATTACGCTTACAGCATTCCTTAAATCCTAGTGAAAATCCTAGGTTATGACTCTGTAGGCTTATCAAAGTCATAAAACGTCTTAGAGACTGCTTGGTGAACTGTAAATTCCCTCTAACATGCCAAATTAGGTTACTAAGTGCCAATAAAATAAAGAAAAACCTATCTCTTTATGTCTTCACAAAATCCTCATCTAATCACAAAAACTGAATTTTCGGTGACACTACAAGTAAATTCAATCGGACGGTACCCGACTTAACACGAACATTAGTGAAAATATTTCTATTAATAACTTAAATCTATTTTTAGAAGTTATTTATCATATATTATTATTTTGTTTAAATAATACACGAAAAACTTAGACGTTTTGGCTAAAACGTCTCAAACACAAAGAAAATGCGTGAATCGAATTCGGCAACCAAACGAACATCAATAAATATTTTGAAAACTTAAAATAAAGTATTTTAATAATACTTAAATGAAAAATAATCCCAAACATATCGTGAATTTAAACGACAAAAGAAAACATTACGCGATTTAACGTATTAACGAATTTACGAGTTAACGAACACAGAACGCAACACAGTCTGGAAACCAATTTTTTTAAAACATTTCCAGCTCTATGGGGCCCCTAAAATTCGTTCACCCCACCACCTACCCTCTTTTCCAATTCAAAATCATTTTTATTCCCTATACACCTCATTACTACTTCCATTTTCCCAAAACTCACAAACACTCTCTTCATTTTCTCTCTCAAAAACACACATATTCTCTCTAAATCCTCTCTAAATTCCAGCAACTTTCAAGAACAAAATCAGGGAGTTGAAGGTGTTCTTTCACAAAATAAACCCTTCAAGGTAAACTAGATCATCTACCTTTAGTAATCTTTCATTTTTCTTGTTTTGTTCTTCATAAATTCGGATTTTTAAACCTCTTCTATGGTTAAAATCCTCATAAAATGCTTGATATTTGTAGGTTATATCTTTTCACATCCTTATGTGTTAAAAGAAAGAGTAACCCATGATCAAACCGAAAATCAAGTGAAAAATCGTGTTATTACTTGTAATCTTGTTAGATCTTGTTCATCTTTGTGTATGTCTTTCTTTTTTATGCTAAAAATAATTTTTAACACATCTTGGATGTAATCCAACACCATGCATGTGTTAGAGAGTGTATTAAAGGTCAAAAGAATCAAGAACTACTTCTATTTAATGTTTAATGTTTCTCATTTTGAACAAAACATCATTTTAGGGCTTGTTTGGTTTCTGTCCAGGTTTGAGTACGAGAATCACCAAGGTGTTTCTCACACTTAACATAACCAAAATGGACGTTTTATGAGCCAACAATCAAGTTCAAGATGTTAACTTTCAAACCCCATAAGCCTTATATTTTTATGAGATTGTTTGATATTTTTAATAATTTTTATGAAAACACAGACAATCTGCTCAGAAAAGTCAGAAACTTTTATCTCAGTGTTTTGACTATAACTAGAGCTTCACACCTCCAAATAACTTGAAACCAACGCCAAAAGTTTATAAATTTTGTTAGCTACAACCCTTGTGCTGATCACTTTTTCTGGAACCCAATAGATTTTGCCCGAAAGTAATGATTGCATGCATGTGTTCAGTTCTGACTTTAGATGACAAAAGTAAATTTGAAAAGTACAATTGTACTTCTCTATAATTCCTGGAAAAATTACAGTAGATAGCTAACATATTGAAGATGATCTGTGATTTTTTTTCCTTATTTTATTTCGAGACATAAGTATTTTTAATAAATTCAACAAACTGATGTAATTTTCTGGATATGAGAATATGGACTGATTTTGGTAATAGTTGAAAACCGACACTTGCGTACTTGCTATTTAAGGAAAGACTAACTCTTTATGACTCATGAACATGTTTAAGGTTTGGGTAAAAGTATCGGGTTAAATCAAGAAGGTTTGACCGAGTCAACAAGAACGGGCCTCGGTTTTGAAAACGGGAAAGTTTCTATGTTTGGAAAGAATGGTAACAAAAAGGGTTTGGGTCTCTTATGAAGTATTAATCGATTGTGCGTTGTTAATCATAAATTGTGAGAAACCATAGTTCTAAAACTCAAAACATAATAAATTTGGACACAAACAATTGTAAGACATTATATACTCGTGTATTCAATATTATACTTAACGTGATTATTGAACATTATTAACAAACTTCAAAGCAAACAAACCATTTTCGCACTTTGTAATCTAAATATTTATCTAAGCAATCCTATCAAACCTAATTTACCAAGAAACTAATTAGAAACCTCGTGTTCATAGGACTTGGATAGGAGTCATACCCGACAAGCACGCGCGCTACATCCATCGTTTACTCTTACGCTCAATTGTGAGTTTTCACAGCCCCTTTTTACTTGTTTATTATTTTGGGGTGAAAAGCATGATCTCGAACTTTAACTAAATTGGTTGTACTCTTTATGAACTTGTTGAACTTTTGCTATACTATTTATGCGAATTGGTATATACTATTGTTATGCTTGAGTACTATCGTGCTAAAGTCTCCGGAAATACAGTTTACACTACTTATTAACTCGTCCGAGAGCCAGACGAGCCGTTGATATTTATGGATAGCGCTATTTAGGGGGAAACCACTCCTCACTCACACTGGTCGTGAGTGCATAGTATCACCTTACTCATGTTAGCGATAGAACATGGAGCTTGGGGCATGTGTCGGTTGAATCGGTTTAGTAGTGGCCTCAATTGCATTAACACTCTTGTATACTACCTTTCATATTCGCAACTATTACAACCAATCTTTTTTTTTCATGTCATTTATGAACAAAGCTTTTAGTTCATTTATGTGTAATATTAAACCTGTGAACTCACCAACTATGTCCATAGTTGACCTTTTGTTTTATCATGCTTTTCAGGAGAACGACAGTAAGGTGCACTCTAGGAGTACATTAGCATGGATGCATGTTCACACACGTTTGCTTTATTTTGAAACTATTTGGAAACTTTAAGAGTTTCTTGTAATTTCTTTTCGAACTGTGGTTTGAACTTGTAGTAATGTGTAATATTTTCTCTAAATTATGTATGGTGGTGCTACTATATCTTATGCATTGTTACCCGGTACTGTTACATCTCGTGTTTCCGCTTTAGCGGGGTGTGACAAAGTGGTCTAGCTTTCTACCTTCATATATGGAACCGTTTAAATTAAAATTCAAATAAAGGTGTACTGTGGGTGTTGTAACTTTTGCATACATATATGTTGATGTTATGAAGATTTATGTGGTTGATTCAACGAATTTGAGAATTCCAAATTTGATATTAATTTGTCAAATGCGTCACAAATAAGTATAAGTATATAATGTTCTCACCAATTGTATATGATTAAGTCTATGATCGTTTAATTTCCTTTTATATAAAATATATATAAATATAATGTTATTAATTTGTAGTTAGAAAATATAAGTTCAAAACAATAATACTCCGTAATAAATATCTTGTTGTTACAAAACAAAATGCAAATAAGTAATTTTGGGATAAACATGCTTTATACGGAGTAGTATGTATTTATATAGATTATACTGAATCGTAAATAGAGTTCAGGTTCGATCGATTCCATAGATAATCTAAATAGGATTATAGATTTATAGATAGATAGATAGATAGATAGATAGATAGATAGATAGATAGATAGATAGATAGATAGATAGATAGATAGATAGATAGATAGATAGATAGAGAGATAGATAGATAGATAGATAGATATAGATAATTTGGAACGCGGTCACGGTAATCAAACCGTGGTCATTTTATGCCACGTGACGTGCAAACCATTGTTATTTGTAAATAGATGTTCAAACGCATGCAAAAAATACGTGTGTTGAACGAAATATAAACTGACACAAGGGGTACCACCACTAAAATATCAAATTAAAATATTCCACTTATTATAAATTATACTAATACGAAGTAGAATATAATATAATTTTAGAAATGCATTTTAACGAGAGAAAAAATTTCATTTTTATAAGAAGATATATAATAATTTGTACTATAAATGTAAATGTAAATATCTTATCTTACACATATAATTAATAATATGGACGTTTTGTGAGTTTATTTACTCTGTGGTACTACAATATTATTTTTGTAACTTATATATATATATATATATATATATATATATATATATATATATAAATTATGTTGAACATAATACATACTGTAATACTGTATTATTCTAATTATATTTTAAACTTATTGCAAATTAGTACTCCTATATGAATCAAAAATAAAAACAAGGGACCACAGTTTCCAAACTATATTACTCCTGCTATTATAAATAAACATGACACGTACATGAGGTATGGTTCAATTCACCACGTACTTCACCTTTATGGCTTTATTTCATCTAAAGTTCTAAACCCTAAATATGATCATCAACTTACCCAATATGAAATATATGATCATCAAATTTCCTTTTCGTGATCATATTTTTCACATCAAAATTAGTAACAATACTCCCTCGCTAGTTCCTACCGCCATTTCTCTGTTTAAATCTTCTGGACTCCTTGAAGCTATATCAAACTAGCTCTTAATTAGTTATGAGTGTCTCGATATCACTTCAACGAGTGTCAAAAACTTGATACTCTCTGGATACTAGCTAGATTTTGTTCTTACCCAGGATGGTATCTCGAAGAAAATGAAACGCATCTCGGTGTTTATATTTCGACAACGAATATGGTTTAAACCCGTTGAGAGAGGTGGTTTTCGTTGATAGAGATGGATGGTGGGTTGGGAAGATTAAGAAAATATAGGGATCGATATATCATGTGTATTTTAAAGGGTTAAACGGCACCTAAAACCATCATCAACAATATAATGTATATATACGGCAAGGGCCGGCGTTCGTTTCAAAACTTCATGATCGAGCTTCGAAGGATATGACTGGGAACGATTGACACGGAAGATTTAAACAGAGAAATTGCGATCGTGAATGAATATTGTTCTGAAAGAAGATCACCAAAACGTGAGAACTTCATATGGGACTACTTCATTTTGTTGTTTGGATGATGCTATTGTTACTAATTTAGGTGATTATGCTGGATGTTTGTATGCAAAAGTAAATGCTAAAAAGTAAATTAGTATTGATATTTGTGTCAAATGTACACTTTTTAGACCCCCAAAAAGGCAAAAACCCATATAAATATTTTTTCCCTTAATTCTTGTGCCTATAAAATTGTTTATTTAAATAATTTTTATCAATTCGATATTTTATGCCTTTAAAAAAAATCGATATTTTATAAAATATAGGAATTTACCATTTTTATATAATCGTGTAAAAAAGAATTATAAAAAAGGCATTACAATTGTATCTTTAAATAACAAAATTATATTTAAATGAGTATTGAACGATATGATTAATTATACAAATGAATATCAATTTTTCTGTACATTGATTGAATACGAACGTATAAGATTCACATAAATATTCTATCGATCGACTATCACACTTTAGGGTTTCGTCACCTTCGAATTGTAACCCTAATATATGCTCTATTTATTCTAAACTCTTTCTGACCCTGACACTAGCTAGCTAGTCCACTGCCCCCCTTGCGACATTTGACTTAGTGTAGCAATTGCGACACTTGCTAAGTGTTCGTTGCAGGAAAAAAGTCATAGTTCTTTTTACCTAACTTTCTAAAAGTATAAATATTTTCATTATATTACAAAACTCAATTACATTATCAATTATTATTACAGGCTTGATCTTACCAACTGACTGATACAATAGTACAAATTTGAGCTTTCGTCACACATGGTCTATTTGAAACGGTCACACATTCCAATATTTATGTGACCAAAGGGCCAAAAAAAAACTGGATGTTATTCTTTAGCCACACATGAACTCCAATCGTGTGACCATTCTGAAACGTATTTGCCACACCTTCGAATATTTATGTGGCTAAAGGGAACTGTAATTTTTTTGCATTTCATTTAGTCACACATGAAGTTGGAACGCGTGACAAATCTTGTCACACACTTGAACACTGTGACCAAACGCCACTATATGGTCACATGGAGTAATTGTTTATGTGACTAAAGCATAGAGTCGATTTTGTCACACATGATTAAAGTGTAGCCAAAGCCAGGTACATATGGTCACATAAGTTATTATGTGACCATATGTTTAGTGTCTGTTAGAATGGCAAAAGGTAATGTGTTTAGTCACACTAATTTCTAGCCCGATCATGTGACTATATCGCATTAGAATAGCCACACCATATCACAAATGTGTATCGAAACGATGTTTATGGCCACATGTTAGGTGATTATATGTGACCAATATATTCACAACAGTCACGTTTTTAGATATTCATGTGACTATTTTTTAAAGCGAAAATGGGCAAAGACGATTATCATTAAATTTGATATTAGTCACATTGAGTGCTGTTTGTGTGGCTATATCATGAGACCTTATTGGTCACATGGAGTAATGGTTTGTATGACTATAGCATAGAGTCGATTTTGTCACACATGATTTAAGTGTAGCCGAAGCCAGGTACATATGGTCACATAAGTTATTATGTGTGTCTAAAGTTTAGTGTGTGTTAGAAACTTAGAATGGCAAAACGTAATGTGTATAGTCACCCTAATTTCTAGCCCGATCATGTGACTATATGGCATGGTAATAGCCACACCATATTACAAATGTGTATCCAATAGGATGTTTATGGCCACATTTTGGGTGATTATATGTGACCAATGTATTCACAACAGTCACGTTGTTAAATATTCTTGTGACTATTTTTTAAAGCGAAAATGGGCAAAAACGATTATCATTAAATATTATATTAGTCACATTCAGTGTTGTTTGTGTGGCTAAATCATGAGACCCTATTGGTCACATGGAGGAATTGTTTATGTGACTAAAGTATAGAGTCGATTTTGTCACACATGATTTAAGTGTAGCCAAAGTCAGGTACATATGGTCACACAAGTTATTATGTGGGTCTAAAGTTTAGTGTGTGTTAGAAACTCAGAATGGCAAAACGTAATGTGTATAGTCACCCTAATTTCTTGCCCGATCATGTGACTATATGGCATGGTAATAGCCACACCATATCACAAATGTGTATCCAATAGGATGTTTATGGCCACATTTTGGGTGATTATATGTGACCAATGTATTCACAACAGTCACGTTGTTAAATATTCTTGTGACTATTTTTTAAAGCTAAAATGGGCAAAAACGATTATCATTAAATTTGATATTAGTCACATTCAATGCTGTTTGTGTGGCTAAATCTAACGTATATCGTTATATTAAAAAGCATTGGAATTCTAACAGATATAACATTTAGCTGCATTGGTTAACATGTTTCTTTGTAGGTGTATTGGCTGGGACCCAAGTTCGAACCCCACTCTCAGAATGTTTTTTAATATAAATGTCAATTAGACCAAAAGGTTTAATGTATGCAGGCAGACTTAGTGGTATGTTCAAATTAAATGGTTATTGTAATATGCCCGTGATTAGTTATTGGTTACGATGTTATATATGACATTTATCCGTAAGTATTTATGTTGTAATTTACAAAGTTAATGCACGTACTAAAAAAATGGAAGTCATAGAAATTAAGATACAAGTAATCATTCCATAAAATATTCAAAAGGTAATTTACAAGGTTACTGTACTAAAATTAATATAGCTAGTGTTCCAGCATTACATATATGTTGATCACTTGGACTTTGGTATAACAATACCCAAACTCTAGTTGGTTCGAAAGTAATCATCTCGTGATTCATTACCCAAGTCACGTTTATCCACACCTGGCAATATGTTATCATTGTGCGGGTGAATGACCGTGCTAAATTCCTCATCGATTTCATCATATGTATCTCTGTAATTCTTGGGAGGTGCTTTCAGGACAATAGATAAATTCCTAGTTAGTTGGTCTTTCACATAAAACACTTGTCGTGCTTGTGAGGCTAACACGAATGGATCAACCTTGTGGCCTATATAATTCAGGTCAACCAATGTATAACCAAGATTAGTATCGTGTTGGACCGCGCCATCTTTACGGTTAACCCAATCACATTTGAAAAGAGGAAGTTGCCTGAAGCGGTAATCCAGTACCCATATCTCTTGCAAAACCCCATAATAAAATGTGCGTCTAGTGGTTGCAACTTCTTTGGATATGTGAATATCTTCTGTCTCAACACTAACCCCACTGTTTTGGTAAACTCTGCCATCACTACATTTTGTACGAAATGTATAACCATTGATGTTATATGTAGTGTATTTCACTACGCTGGCTCGTGGTCCATATGAGATCCACCTTACGGTTTCGGATACATTGTCTTTGGAGATCGCTAACTCTCTCTCAACCTGCAGAATCTCATTACAAGTATATATATATGTGAGCTTGAAATTGAACGAATTAACAAAACACAAATAGTGATAGAAAAAAACAATTGTCCAGCTTTTAGTTTGACTTTATTCTTCAACTCTGACAGTACATACTAACAGGCTTAATAGTAGTAACTTTGGTTAATGAAACTACAGTTAATTAAGTCGATCTCCAATTGGTAAAAACTGGACAATTGTAAGGAGTAAATAATATACGATTAAATAACAATTACCTCTTCATGTAACCACTTATCAAAAGATTTAACGTGCTCATTCTGCAGCCATGCTTTTCGTTTACCCGGGTTTTGTGTTACCAAAACCTCCTTGTGTCGCCTGAAACAAGGTATTTTGTTATTATATTTGATAGAACATTAACTAAAGTAACGAAATAGCTAAACATGTGTTAGTAATTAATACTTACTCGATATACGGTACAATCTCATCTGTATTCAGTATTACATACAAATGTGCTTTCTGAAAGAGTTTTGCAGAAACTTCACTTGATTTGCCAGCCGGCAGTGGCTTTCCGTCCTCGTTTTCATCAGTTTCATGTGTATCATTTGGGATACCAATAGTTTTCATGGATTTTTGATATTCTCTGAAAAACTCTATTGTTTCTTCTGCAATAGTCTCCTCAGCAATGCATCCCTCTGGTCTATTTCTGTTTCGCACATGTCCCTTAATAACCTTCATACATCGTTCGAAGGGATACATCCACCGAAAGCATACAGGACCACATAATTTTACCTCCCTAATTAGGTGTACAGTCAAATGGACCATAATATCAAAAAAAGAGGGGGGAAAAGAACTTTTCGAGTAGGCACAGTGTGACACAAAGTTCTTCTTGCATCCTATCTAGTTCCTCTAATATGATCTCTTTGCTACATATAGATTTAAAGAAAAAGCAAAACCTGATAATAGCCTTGCGTGTGGGTTCGTCCATTATCGAACGTATTGCAATGGGCAAAAACTCCTGCATTAGCATGTGATAGTCATGTGATTTAAGGCCGATGAGCTTCCTATCTGTGAGGCTGACTAAACTAGAGAAATTAGAACAATATCCTTACGGTACCCTCATGTTGTATAACGTCTGACAAAAGATGTCCTTTTCGGCATTCGTTAGCGTGTAACCTGCTAGTGGTATTACTGTTATTTCTCGGTCGTCTTTCCTAACAAACAACTCTGGTTTGTCTATTCCCAACTCTTTAAGATCCAATCGAGCATTCTCTCCATCTTTCGTCTTTCCCGACACATTTAGCAGGGTAATCATTTATTGTCCATAACACCACCGCACGTAGATTAAATATTTGCTTTGTGGAAGCATCATATGTATCGACCCCTGTCTCGAATAAGAGTTGCAGATCATCAACCAACGGTTCTAAAAAAACATCGATATCATTTCCCGGGTATCCCGATATCAGTACAGATAGCATGATAAACTTTCTTTTCATACACAACCATGGAGGAAGGTTGTAGATGACAAATAAAACTGGCCACACACTGTGATGCCTATTTCCTCTGTTGACATCAACACCATCAGCAGATATTCCTAGCCTTAGATTCCTTGGATCATTTGCAATTTCGGGGAATTCGTTATCTATGGTTCGCCACGCCTGTGAATCTGCTGGGTGACGTAACACACCATCTGTTTTCCTCCTTGTCGCGTGCCATCTTAATTCTTCTGAAATACTTGTTATCTTAAAGAGACGTTGCAGCCTTGGTATTATTGGAAAGTACCACATTACGTTTGCTGGAGTCTTCTCATACACTTTTTTTGTCTTCTTATCCACCTTCCATCTTGATGTCCCATAGGTACGACACACGGTCAATTCCTTGTCCTCTTTCCAGTAAAAAAGGCAATTGTTGATACATACATCTATCTTTTTGTATCCTGATCCCAGCAATTTCAAAATTTTCTTTGCATGATAAGTGTTTTCCGGCAATTCGTTACCATCAGGTAGCATCTTTTTTAACAATCCTAGCAGTTCAGTAAAGAATTGATTAGAACAGCCATACTTACTCTTTAAGTTGAGTAGGTGAACTATGGCTGACAACTTTGTGAAGTCAGGACACCCACTGTAAAGTGGCTTCTCTGCATCTGATAGCAGTTCTAGAAGCTTGGCATGGTCATCCGGATCCTCATCATCAAAATTATCTTTTGTAGCATTAACCATTTCCACTGTTTCACTCGCATGTGTTGGGAGTTCTGCATCAAAATCCATATGGTTGTCACCATATTCTGTTGTAACAATTGGCTCATCCTTCTCTCCATGATAAGTCCATTGTGTGTAGTTTTGATCAATGTCATTGCTGAATAAATGGAAATGCACTTCCTCCGTTTTATGAACTACATGGTTTAAACATTTGGTACATGGACATGGGATTAGAAGATGTGGATTATTACCCTGTGGGTCGATGTTACTCATCTTCTTCAAGTTGTTTACCGCATAATCAATAAATGCTTCTACTCCGTCTCTATAAATTCTGCCCAGCCTGTTTGTTCCCATCCAAGACTTGTCCATTACTTAGGGTTTGAAAAATCCAATTAGATGTGTCGGCGTGTTATGTACTGTAATTGATTAGGGTATGAAATATTTTAGGAAGTTCCTTGATTAATTCAATTAGGGGAATTAATTTGGATCTCATAAATGCAATTAGGGAATCTGAGTTGAGGAGTGCCACTGTTAGGTATTTTACATACCTTCCCACTGTCAGTTATTCTTGACAGTGCCACTGTTAGTTCTATTTTCTAGGGATTGGCACTGCTAACAGTATATAACCTTAAAACACTTCAATTTTTCATTACGCTCTCATCTAACCACTGCAACTACAATTCAAAATACAACCGCCTCTTCTTCTACAATTAATTTGACGATCATGGCTTCTTCTTCTTCATCTGATTTGACCCTTAGTGTTCATGAAGAACACAATATGATCGCTTTTCTAATGAAACCCCCATCTGCACAGAATTTCACTCAAATAGTTGATTTTCTTCGTGCTAGTTATGTTTATCACGCGCTTACAGTATCTCCGAGGGTGTCAAGGGGTCATCTGAATGAATTCTGGAAGAATGCACGGTTAGAAGTGGTTGCTGGTGTAAATCAAGTGGTTTCAAAGGTTCAAGAAACCAAAGTGGTGGTTACTGAGGAAATTTTACGAGATGTTCTTTTACTTGATGATGCCACAGGTATAACTTCCTTAGATGACACAAAATTGTTTGATAATTTAAGATTAATGGGGTATGAGGGTGATTATACACGTTTTACATTTTTTAAATCACTCTTTAGCCCACAATGGAAATTTTTAATTCATACAATTCTTCATTGCTTGTCATCTAAGAGAACTTCTTACAATGAATTTGGAACACAATTAGCCTATTTTCTTGTGTGTTTGGCTAAGGGTCAGAAATATAATTTTTCCAAATACATACTTGATGGCATGATCAGAAACATCACAAAGGGTAAAAAGGATCTTTTTATAATGTATCCAAGATTTGTGCAACTTGTTTTAAACAAACAAATTACTGATTTGGTTGCACAAAAAGTTGTCATTGGTGTTGGTACTCTCTCTGCTAGAACATTCAAAGAGATGAGTAAAAATACCAATAAGAAGTTCTCAGGGAAGGAAACAGCATTGTTTCCAACAATGCTTCCTGCTCCTTCCACCATAGATGTAGTACCACCAACTACATCTGAACCACTTGGTGACAGGCCAGCAGAACCAGTTATGCCTGAACACACACCAAGTGGGGGTAAAAAGAGAAAACAAGGGACCAAACAGCCTACCACATCTAAGCCTAAGAAAAAGAAAGTTAAACAGGCAAGTGAGGCTCCTACTGCTCATTTGTCTCAGTCAAATGTACCACCACAGTAGGTGTCTCAGTCAAATGTACCTACCATTGAATTGGCGAATGTACAACTGACAGAAGCTGTGAATAAAATTTGGGAGAAATTAAAGAAAGAGAAACAGATCAATCGGGCTCAAGATGAGAAAATAGCAGAGCAGGCTGCTAAGATTGATGAGCAACAAAAAGTGATTGAGGATCTCAAAGACAGGCTTGCTGCACTTGAAGCTTTGCTGGTTAAAATCACTTTCAACAAGGGGGAGAATAATGATGATGATGAAGGCAGAAATGATGCAAGCAATGATGAAAAAGTGGTGCAGAATGATGATATGGCTGAGGAGACTGCAAAGGCACCTGAGGTCAATATGGATGATGTGCAGCCTAAGGATGTTGAAAGTGTTGAAAATGTTGATCAACCAAAGAATGTAGATGAAGGTAGTGTTGAAACTGAGAAGGTTAGAACAGAGCCTAACATGACAATGGGAAGAAAGAAATCAATACCATATGCAAGTGCAAAAGCTAGTAGAATTGAAGAACTTAAAAGGGCTAGGAGTAAACCTACCACTGTTATACCAACTGAACCTACCACTGCTACAACACCCACTACCACTGTTCCAACAGAACCTCAAGCCCCTGCTACCAAAGAACCAGAACTTCAACCGACTGTTATAAATCAACCCACTGTTGATATACCACAACCACCCACTGCTACAAAATCAACCACTGCTAGGAAACCTGAAGGACCATTTAAAATCAATGAACCTAGTAGTGTGCCTAAACCTGATTCCAAGCCACCTATTCAGAGGTCAGTGCCTATACAGAAATCTGCATCTGAATCTGATGCAGTAGATTTTTTGCTACCATCTGGAAGAATTGTGAAGATGAGTAGAGAAGCTAGCAGAGTGTATGCAGAAATGAAGTCAAAGGGTTTGAAAGTAGAGGATGACATTATGTATGATGCTTATGTTGAAAAGACCAAGGGTAACCCTCTGCAAGTTGCAATTGATAGGATCAGAAAGAAGGATGCTGAAGAGAAAGAAGCTAAGAGAAAAGCTAAGAAACTAACAAGAGGTGAATTGAAAAATCAATTGGTTTGCAAGTTAAGAGGAGTTAGATATTCTACAATGGAGTTGAGGAGAATGACATTAGAGGAATTGCAGGAATTATGGGATAACAATCCAATTGTTAATCCTGAGGCAAGAGAAAGAATTGAAAAGAAAAGGAGAGAGGATGAAGAGATACAGAGAAGGCTGAAATTAAGGTATCAACAGATTGAGGAGGAGCTTGAATAAAAGAAAATCGAAGCCCAAAAGGCTGAAGAGTTGAGATTAAAAGTTGAAAGTCATAGAAGGTCATTTCAAATGATTCAAGACTCTGATGATCAGATATATGATTTGGATAGAGATGAAGAAATCTTAGAAGAAATGATGATTGAAAATAGAGATAGGAATGAAAATACAAATCTTAATGATGAAGATCTCTCAGATATTGTTGAATGGCAAGGAATGTTCATAGAGTCAAACACTGTGTCTTATGAACTCAGAATTAAAAGAAGAAATGGAGATGTGAGTTTTCATAAGTCTATGGGTGATATTTTGAGAAAAGTAAAGAAAATGGATGTGTATGATATGTATAGAGTTGGAATGGAAAAGGATATGAAGCTTGTGAATATTCATATTGAAAGACATGTATGGGAATGGTTAAGAATGATGTTTTAACCAGAACAGTATGGTGAACTATTTTTGGGTATTGAAGCTGTTACTGATTGGAGACATTTTGCTAGAGCAGGAGTTCATTGCATACGACTGAGGAATGGTAAATACATCTATATGTTGGAAGAAAGAGATTATGTTCTGAGCCAATCACTGTTGAAACAGCTAATTGAAAGAAAGTTACTTGTAGCTATCAAAACTGATAAAGGAAAGGATATAATCTATAAAATCAGGAATCAGTACAACAAGAGGGTAGAATCAAGCAAGAAAGGGTCCAAATCTTCTAAAAAATCTGAGGCTGAATGAAGAAACTTAATGTAATTAACGATATATGATTACCACTATTAGTGTGGAAGTGTGGAAGTGCTTACCACTGTTAGTATATTGTGCTAAGTATATTGTAGCCACTGTTAGTGGAAAGCATGGCGTAGCCACTGTTAATGTAATTAATGATATATGATTATATGGCAATAAACGGAAAACGAATTCGATTAACCATAAGGATTCATCATTTTGAACACTTTTATAAACTTTAGTTATCATTAAACACATTTTATAAACTTTGGTAATTCTTGAACACATTGCGTATAGTTATGGTTTATTTACGTACAATTTTTTATCCGAGTTTAAATTGGTAGCATTGAATTGATTATTAATATTTTATTTGATTTTATTATTCAACCTAAAATAAGATTTAGGCGATTTGAGTTATATATATTTTTTTTTCGTAAGTTGTTTAGTAAATAATTATGAACTTTAAAGGAATATATCTTTAGACATTTGTCACATATTGTTTAATTATATTGTTCTAATAACAGAAAACTATGCCTCCGAAATCTCTATCCGGATCTGAAAAGCGAAAAAGGATTTACGTCTTCGATAAAAAGTTTTATCGTTTCATTTTTTACGTCTTTAACAGATTCGTCGTACTAAACCAAATGAATTTGATTGAACAGATTCTACGTCTTTAACAGATTTACGTCTTTATGTGACTTTAGCCTAAGTTTAATAGTGAAATGTATGATATATGGCTCTACCGGTATCACACATGAGGGTATTTAGGTAATTTCCTTTCCTACCCACCTTTTAAATCCCCTTTCTTCCCCATTCATTTACATCGTACAGTTGATATTTCCCTCCATTACCATCCCCATTTTATTCCCGCTCATTTTTCTCCCTGTAACATGGCGTCATCATCATCTTCTCAAAATCAAGTTTTGGAACCACAATTTTATTACTGTCATTGCGGAGCCAAGATGTATGTTCGCACATCATGGACTGAGATCAACCCGGCACGTAGATTCGTAAAATGCCCAGATGTTAGTTTTAACCTTATTTTTTAATTGTTGTTGGTATCTGCAATTGATGATGCTATTAGGTTAAATATTGACTCAAAAATGCTTTAATTTTGTTATTTTGTTGTGATTTAGGTTAAAACCAGTTTTTGCACAAGATATCGCTTTCTTGATTCGGAGCTTCCAGAGTATTACAGGAAGATTATGTATCAATTAAGAATGGAATGCAAAAACAAGTCCATCAGGAATGAAACGGAAAAAGATTCAGACTCAAAGATGGTGTTGATGAAGATGGTTGAAGAGTTGACTCTCATGAAGTCAAAATTGAAGATGTTTGACCAAGTGTTTGCACTTTTAATTGGTGTTGTAGTGATGTTGTGTGTAGTTATACTTGTTCTTGTTATGAACTAAGTTTCATTTAATGGTGTGATTAAATTTAGGGGTGTTCGTGGACGGTTAACCAGAGACTCGGTTAACCGGAGTCTCGGTTTGTAATATTTTTGAACCTAAACCGAAACCGAAAAAGTCGGTTAACCGGAAATCGGTTAACCGTTTTTTCGGTTAGGATAATTGGTTAACCAAATGAACCGTTAATTAATTAATACTTACTTAAAAGGTAATTAATAACACACATATAAATATTTATTTTTCAATGTTCACTATATTTAAAATACTTTGATAATAGAAGTATCAAACGATAACCATTTTACTCTTTATAATTGTGTATTTATGTTATACGTACGTAAATCATTTCAATATAATTAGAAACTTAGTAGAAGTAATTACCATATTAGGCCAAAATTTAACTAGTAAATTACATTAAAATGAGTGAAAAAGAAATAAAAATAAGTTTATCAAAATAAAAGTGTAAAACTATATATAAAGTTTTCGGTTTTTTCGGTTAACCGTTTATAACGTCCATCTCAAAATCATGAACCGAAACCGAAATCGAAAAACCGAAAAAAACTCGGTTCGGTTAAATAAATTATTATATAAATGTAACCTCAACTAATAATAAATAAATTAATCAAAGCAGAATGAACAAAAAACCATTTGTGAAATATTATATGCAAATTATATGTAATTCGACATTTCGGCATATGTATGTGACATTGCCCTAAGGTTAATAGTCAAATGTACGATATACGGCAGTTGCGGTATTACACACGCCACTATTGAACTTAGGGTGTTATGTAATTCGTCATTTCGGCATATGTATGTGACATTGCCCTAAGGTTAATAGTCAAATGTACGATATACGGCAGTTGCGGTATCACACACGCCACTATTGAACTTAGGGTGTTATGTAATTCGTCATTTCGGCATATGTATGTGACATTGCCCTAAGGTTAATAGTCAACTGTACGATATACGGCGGTTGCGGAATCACAAACGCCACTATTGAACTTAGGGTGTTATGTAATTCGTCATTTCGGCATATGTATATGACATTGTCCTAAGGTTAATAGTCAAATGTACGATATACGGCAGTTGCGGTATCACACACGCCACTATTGAACTTACGGCCGGGTGTTATGTAATTCATCATTTCGGCATATGTATGTGACATTGCCCTAAGGTTAATAGTCAAATGTACGATATATGGCAGTTGTGGTATCACACACGCCACTATTGAACTTACGGTCGGGTGTTATGTAATTCGTTATTTCGGCATATGTATGTGACATTGCCCTAAGGTTAATAGTCAAATGTACGATATACGGCAGTTGCGGTGTCACACACGCCACTATTAAACTTAGGGTGTTATGTAATTCGTCATTTCGGCATATGTATGTGACATTGCCCTAAGGTTAATAGTCAACTTTACGATATACGGTAGTTGCGGTATCACAAACGCCACTATTGAACTTAGGGTGTTATGTAATTCGTCATTTCGGCATATGTATGTGACATTATCCTAAGGTTAATAGTCAAATGTACGATATACGACAGTTGCGGTATCACACACGCCACTATTGAACTTACGGCCGGGTGTTATGTAATTCGTCATTTCGGCATATGTATGTGACATTGCCCCAAGGTTAATAGTCAAATGTACTATATACGGCAGTAATTGCGGTATCACACACGCCACTATTGAACTTAGGGTGTTATGTAATTCGTCATTTCAGCATATATATGTATGTGACATTGTCCTAAGGTTAATAGTCAAATGTACGATATACGGCATAATTCTACTTATTATAAGTATAAGATTTTCATACTTTTGTTTGTGTGTGTATAAATAAAAATAGGTTATTGTTAAATTGTGTACCGATTAAAAATATAATTTATCTTCTTACCATATTTGTTTATATAAATACATTTTTATAATATTGTATATAAATATGTTATTGTGAAATTGTGTATATCAAGAGTAAAAAAGTTTATCTTTTTACCACATTTGGTAATTACGTCTACTAATACTAACCCTTAAAGGTTGAATGACATAAATACCCTTAATAATCAATTACCAATATAATAAGTAGGATTTTAATAGTAAGGGCATTTAGGTAATTTACTTAAAGACTTGGAAGTAGGCGCGTGAGCCGTAAACTTTACGAGTAAAATTCAGACATCAGATCAACACCTTCCAATTCCCGGCGTACCAACTTCAAGAGAAACTCAAAACAGAGCATCAACAAATCATCTAAACAAGATATAAACTATGGATTCCCAAAGCTCTAAACGACAGAAACCTGCTATGGAAGATGATCGAACTCTTGCTGACCTTCCGGACGGTGTCGTTAGTCAAGTACTGGCCCGTGTCGGGGCTTGCAACGCCAAGCAAGTTTTTAAAATGAGGACTCTGTAAGTCTCCATACCCTAGTTTCTAGTTTGGATTCTCGTTTCAACCTAAGGTTATATTGACGTTTTGTCAGTATAAGCCTTGTATTTTCTGTAATTTTTAAAAAATGTAGCGCAATTATTAATTAGGGCTTGATTTAGGAATATTTAAATTATATTGTGCATGTACAGTATTTAAGAAATCACCTTTTAAGATCAAGGGACTTACATTGTGTTTATGACGTCGTTTATATATATGCATTACAGGTGCAAGACCTTCAGACGTGCAGTTGATTCAGATGAGGTTTATCGCCAGCTGGATGATGATTCCCTCTATCCTCTATTTTCTACGAACTTGCACAAAAATGATGTGCTATCAAAAATGAGGGAGAATCGAAACCCTAACATGCTGTTTAGGGACGGCATGGTAATGTTTATTTTACATTTTATTGAAGTTTTTACTTGTACTCTGTCACATACTAATTTACTTTTCTTAAATGTCTTGATCAGAACAAGTTCTTCTCATTTGGTGATGAGGCTGCTGGAAAGGAGATGATGCAACAGGCATCTAATTTGGGACAACGTGATGCAACGTTTGTGCTTGGGATGCTGGTGATGGGGGAAAGTCAAGAGAGACAGGCAGAGGCCAAGCAACTATTGACCTCTACCAGAACAAAGTTAGCAGGTCTGTGGGATGTGGCCCGGACAGCTAACAAGGTACGTCGATTGTTGGCTGATCCCCGTATCTTATGGCGATCAAAAAGGGAATACACTAACTGCATTCTTTGTTGTCCTAAGCACAAGGTATTGCACGGGCAGACGTTACGCGATGCCTTGTTTCACAGACGGGCTTGGCTGTTCGATTGTAATGTATGCTTGTGGGATGCTTGCTACATTAACTTTGTATCTACTTTTGGTATTTTTTACTTTTGATTAACTATATATAGTTAGTTATAGACAGATGTATGTCGGATACTTATAAATATGTACTTATTTTTTGTAGTTAAGTTAATGATGTGTTATATATATGTGCATTATATGCTTTTGTTAATGGAAGGTCAGGAAAGGAAACAAGATGCTAGGAACCTGTGGGTCATTTCACTTTAGGGTTTAGGGCTAGCGTTTAGGGTTTAACAACATAATATTATATATTTATCGTGGGAAAAGTAAATCAATTATATTCATAGCTGAGTTGGTCATTTCGTTGAGGAGCTAACCTAGCAATCCCGGGTTCGAGTCCGCTAACCTACATTTTGTTTTTTTAGCTCAATATTGTTTGATTTGCTGTTTTCCCCCCTACAATCGGAATTCACTAGTATAAAAACCCGCGCAATGCAGCGGAAATCAATAATAAAGTTATGTGATTCGATAATTTTTTTTTTCGGAAAAAACATAGTGAAATCGTTTTGAACGCTTTTTTTTATTAGCATCCTAGGTCATTATATGTCAATGTATTAGAAAGATATGAATATATAATTGGTAAAAGTACATTACATAGAAAGTAATTTGAAATATATTATGGTATGTATTAATGTACATTAGTGTTATAATTGACAAATTAAAAGTATGGGCATTTAAGTAATGATATCCTTCAATTTAATATTGATTATTCTTTGATTTAAGATTAAATACAGGGTAATATTGGTATTTCCCATATGATTTAAGGTCAACATACTGAAATGCTTAATAAGGGGTATAGATAATTAACCTTATTCATAATTTTAACTCTAAATATTATTTCATTCATTTTGGAGCCAAATTTTTCACCAAAAAATTTAAACTGACCAATTAGAGCCAGACAGAAAAATTTGAATTTCAAGTGACCTATTTACATTCCAAAACATCTTAATAAAGAATTTACAACTCTCAATTAATCTCCAACCAAAATATCAAAGAATTTACAACTCTCAATTAATCTCAATTAATCTCAATTAAAGTATATATCATGGATAACGAAGCCGATCATCCTCTAAATAATTATAATGATGACGACCACGATTTAGGATATGAATAGGAGGGTTATGATCATGTACAAGATGATGAAGCCGATGAAAACGACAACAATGCAAATCCCAAAATAGTTCCGCCGAGGGGCATAACAAGATTATTTGCGTTTCGCAACAAGTATGGCAGACCCGGTTCACAAAAGCTCAAGGTAACCTTCGATCAAATGGATCGGCTAATAGGGGACAATAGAGCCTTGTTTTTGAGTTTTTTGGGAGACATTGTTCGTGAGCATATTGGTTTGAAGATTCTATCCTAGAAGAAGGTCGATAAAGAAGAAAGAGATAAATTGTGGGATGAAATCATGGTATTTGTAACCCACTCCATGCTCCCTTGATTAATTTCCTTTATTAATTAAAATTGTTTACAATACATTATATATGCAACTGGATGTGTATATATATATATATATATATATAGATAGATAGATAGATTTAACTTGTTAATATTGATCTTGCAGTGATATTTTGATGTTGATGAGACACACAGAAAGCTAGTAATGAATCGTCTTGGTGCCCATCTTAGGAATTTCAGAAGGAAATTGAGGGAATCCTACATACTGCCCAACCTAAACACACCAGCAGTAAATAAAGTCCCAATGAAATATAGTGCATTTGTCCATGCCCCGGAATGGAACTCTTTTGTGGAGTATACGAGCACGGAGGATTACCAGGTTTAGTCATTTATATTAGAGTGCATATATATATATATATATATATATATATATATATATATATATATAAAATTTCAGATTATTGTGTTTGCACATTAATGCCATCTAATAATGATTTTGTTCTCTAATTAGAAAAAGTCAGATGCATCAAAAGAGGCGCGCTCCAAGTTTGTTTATCCGCATACCATGGGACGAGGTGGCTACGTACATGTGAAAAATAAATTGGTAATTACATTTACATATATAATGTATGTTTCTATTTTGTACATTTTATGTATCAATTATATATAAGATCAAAGTAAAATACACAGAAAGCTAGTGTACTTTGTTTCTGTTGTCAATTTTATATGCTTACATGTTAATTGGTAATTTGACTAATTTACATGTGTGTTGATTTGATGATTACAAGATGGAAGAAAAAGTAATTGAAGCACATGCAGAACCCCCACGTGGTATATTGTGGTTGAGAGGAAGGCAAAACAAAGCCGGGTTATTTCTAGACGAAATGACTAAATATAAGGGACAACAACTAGTAAGCATTAATTTGACATGCAAATTTTCCATTTAAATAGTTCATGTAGTTTACTTTCCATAAATCAATTAACTACTGGCTGTTGGAATCTATAATGCAGATAGACACTCACGAGAAGATCAAAACTGGAACCTTACAGCTTGCTCATGTAACGATGCAATGACAGAGGTATTTGGAAAGGAAAAGGGAGGGTATGCCAGAGGAGTAGGAAGTGGAGTGACAATCAACAAGTATTTTCATCTTCCAGCAACTCGAAGCAGAAAAGCAGCAGATGCCGAACAGATGAAATTACTTCAAGCAGAACTTGCAGCTGAGAGACGTGCCCGTGAAGACAAAGACAAAGTTATAGAAACGTTGTCCAACCAGGTGTCAGAAGTGATGGCCAAGTTGACTGCACAAGAGGCGAAAATTAATTCAATGTCAACTCAAAACCTGCCATCGGAGGAAAGACATTTAATTCTTGTATTAATTAAGTAATTATGCTAACATATTATTCATTAATTTATATTGCAGCTAACGGATATATGTATTTCTTTATATATATTGCAGGTGTCTCCATCAGTGGACGTTAATCCTAAAGCAACCATTGAAACTGCAGATCAGGAGTGCCAAATAAGGACATCAAGTGTGGTTGGAAGTGGGCAGGAAGCTAGTTTTGACAGGCCTAAAGGACTTGCAACTAGCATGATCAACCAAAAAGACAAAATGGTAATTAAGTAATAAAATGTTAGAATTACATTGATTTTGCAGTGGCATTGAAGAACTTAAAAGGGCCAAGTCATGTACTCCCACTGCTACTGCAAAATCAAGCTAGTTTTGCCACTGATAGTTGTATTCAAAGTACAGCTAGTAATTCAAAGCACTGCTAGTTCAAGAGTCACTCCCATTTACAATAATTACTTGTTTGCCTTGTTTTATATATGAGACTGTTGAAAAAGCAGTTAACAAGTCAGCAAACAGGACGCCTGATTCACGAGAGAACACGGTTGAACCTAACCGGTCGTCCCGATCACAAAATAAACGGTCTCCAACACCACCAATGCTGCAGGTATATATATGTATTTCAGCATGTTGAAACATTATTCAATTAAGTTTCATCTAATTCTGATATTGCATATATATATATATATATATATATATATATATATATATATATATATACATGATATGATGCTGCTGGAAAATATTGAAATCGGTAAATATGAAGTACGTGCTATTAATTATTTGTTGAAATATTGGTTTATACAATTCTGAATTTAATTAGAATGCAATTACAGGGTATTTATTGTGAGTTGTACTCTGTGCATATCTGAAATCTTCACCGTTTAAGACAGAGGCTTATGCTTTAGTTATAATTAGTATATATATTTATATTAATCGTCATCATTTCATTTTGTTTAGGTATTCAAGTGTAAACTGTGGAACCTAAAGAAGTCAAACACTATTGCTTTGGGTACCGTACACGTGTCGAGTGGAAAACAGATGCTTCATAGCAAAGTAATCCCAAAGGATTGCTACAAAGTGTCTGTTGGTACATCGTTGGTGGATGCAGCTTTTTTACCGGATGTTGGAGACAATGGTGTCAAAACTGCTTTGCAGGCAGTAGGTGGTTTTTATGCATGGCACAAGGAGCAAGTGGTATTTGAGGAGG
This sequence comes from Pseudognaphalium luteoalbum, assembly GCA_963422505.1. NCBI lineage: Eukaryota > Viridiplantae > Streptophyta > Magnoliopsida > Asterales > Asteraceae > Pseudognaphalium > Pseudognaphalium luteoalbum. Next base: position 111,407,588 of record OY730193.1, on the reverse strand, counting down.
AGGTACATACCGTACGTATACGTTTTTAACAACCTATATCTAGCTACGTATACATATATAATTCTTCATATATTAATATTGATGTTTGATACATATATATGCGGCTTTTGTCTTTTACAGGTAACACCACCTACTTCAGGTCAATTGGCATATGTGGAAAACAAAACTGCACCAGAAGTATCAAAGAAAAGGCGCAACAAATCGGTTTTTGTAACTAGTGATACCGTGCAAAAGCAAGCGAGGATGAAACTCAAGAGTCAAAAGGCCTTGCAAATGAGATCATGTATAATTACTTTATCATTTTGATACATTTATTCGGTTATTATTATCATGTAAAACAATATTCCAATATTAGTTTAGGTACATGTATGGAGTTAATTATGTACATATATATTATTTCAATTTTAATTTGTCGTGTTATATAATATATATATATATATATATATATATATATATATATATTATATTTATATTTATATATATATAATTCCAATTGTCATACGAAATATTGATTTGTTATATGTGACTAAATGATGCGCTAACATAATACGGTCACACTTTGATTGACTCGTTGTGTGACTAAATGATACCAAACGTCACACAAAAAAAAAATCATGTGGCCATTGGATGAACAATAGTCACACAAAAAACATGTTCACGTGACTTTAAAGATCATATGGTCACACATATTAACACCTACGGCCACATTTGGTTTAATTATATATATGTGACCAAATCCAAAAATAAAACACTTGTGTGTGTGACTAAATGATACCAAACGTCACGCAAAAAAAAAATTCATGTGGCCATTGGATGAACAATAGTCACACAAAAAACATGTTCACGTGACTTTAAAGATCATATGGTCACACATATTAACACCTACGGCCACATTTGGTTTAATTATATATATGTGACCAAATCCAAAAATAAAACACTTGTGTGTGTGACTAAATGATACCAAACGTCACGCAAACATAAAATTCAAGTGGCCATTGGATTAACAATAGTCACACAAAATACAGGTTTTACGTGACTTTAAAGATCATATGGTCACACATATTAACACCTATGGCCACATTTGGTTTAATTCTATATATGTGACCAAATCCAAAAATAAAACACTCGTTGTGTGACTAAATGATACCAAACGTCACGCAAACATAAAATTCGAGTGGCCATTGGATTAACAATAGTCACACAAAATACAGGTTTACGTGACTTTAAAGATCATATGGTCACACATATTAACAAATATGGCCACATTTGGTTTAATTCTATATATGTGACCAAATCCAAAAATAAAACACTCGTTGTGTGACTAAATGATACCAAACGTCACGCAAACATAAAATTCAAGTGGCCATTGGATTAACAATAGTCACACAAAATACAGGTTTATGTGACTTTAAAGATCATATGGTCACACATATTAACACCTATGGCCACATTTGGTTTAATTCTATATATGTGACCAAATCCAAAAATAAAACACTCGTTGTGTGACTAAATGATACCAAACGTCACGCAAACATAAAATTCGAGTGGCCATTGGATTAACAATAGTCACACAAAATACAGGTTTACGTGACTTTAAAGATCATATGGTCACACATATTAACAACTATGGCCACATTTGGTTTAATTCTATATATGTGACCAAATCCAAAAATAAAATACTCGTTGTGTGACTAAATGATACCAAACGTCACGCAAACATAAAATTCGAGTGGCCATTGGATTAACAATAGTCACACAAAATACAGGTTTACGTGACTTTAAAGATCATATTGTCACACATATTAACACCTATGGCCACTTTTGGCTTACTTTTGTGTGACCAAATCCTAAAGAAAAGCACTCATTGTGTGAATAAATGTTACATAACGCCACACAAAGATAGAGTTCATGTGGCCATTGGAGGCACAATAGCCACACAAAATCCACGTTTACTTGGCTTTAAGGAGCATTTGGTCACGCTTATTAACACCTATGGCCACTTTCGGCTTCATTTTATGTGACCATATCTCCAAATTAAAACACTCGTTCTGTGACAACATGTTACATAATGCCACACAAACATAGAATTCAAGTGGCCATTGGATGAACAATAGTCACATATAATACACCTTTACTTGATTTAAAAGAGCATATGGTCACACCTTTTATGGTTTTGGTCACTCTTTTTAAATGGATACCGCCACTAACGATTTAATGTGGCCGTATGCACCCTATGGTCGCTGGACCTTTAGTCACACACACGTTGAAAAACAAGCGTGACCGTAAGCATATCATCGCGCTTTTCTGGTGTGACCAAAGCCCAAATCTGTACTAGCGATAATCTTGCACCATCACAAGGAAAGGATTGAATAAAATATTTGTCTTGGGCCGAAACCCTGAAGGCTAGCTAGGTTCCTGCACAAGGAGCTGAGGATCTTCGATTACTCTAAAGGTTAATCAAATTCTCAAAACACATTTTACCCACTAGGGAGCCTGATATATTAATCGCACATCATTATAATATTCTTCCATCAACCTGAAAAACCGTGTAATTTAATCTGGAACCTCTTTCAGAAACCTAGCTAGGCTCGGTGTTGATCCATTGGAAAATATAATGGGTTTCCGATAGTATTCACGTACAAGTGTATATATATATATATATATATATATATACAATAAGTTTGACCATATATATATGGGAAGTTAATTAATTTTATGTTTAATATAGAGGTTTTCACTTAAAACCGCTATAATTTAACGTTGCGCTCTTTATACTCGTGTTTGTACTAGTGCCAAACCCTAATAATGAATACAATATCATAACCAACTTAACCATGCATGCATTAAGATCTTAGTTAAGTGAGAAGATGTTGAGACATAGATTGTGACAACAGATCTAGCTTGAAATAGGACTGATGTAATTATTATTATGTTTATGTATTGGTTTAGATTTGTAAATGAATATTTCGTTATTAAAAATAGACGAAATTTTGTATTTAATATATACATTAATTGCGAGTCGAGATCTCAAGTCGTAGCAAGTGAGTTGCAAAGTGAGAACTGAACTCGCAAAGCAGAGCAGAGCATAGTCTTAGCGAGCCGAGTCCATTGTTGGGCTTGGGCTGCGAGTCGAACTGGACTCGCAAGCCCATGCGAGCCGAGACGAATTGAACTATATAATGTGTTTCATCTCGTGAAACATAAGAACTTTTGGAGAACTTTTGCCATTCGAAGAACACACCTGCGAACTCAATATCCAGAGAAAACAAAACCTAACGGCTAGGCTTTGACATTTATTTGTTTAAAGCTAAGTATTAGATTTCTAAAACGCGAACTTATTCGTTGTTAGTAAGATAACATCGTATTAAGGAATTCCGCACCTTAATACTACAGATAACGAAGTTATCGATCCTAGAACTAGGGACTTACAATTTGTTTAAAGCTAAGTATGAGAAAACCGACAAGTTTATTGAGGGTTTACCGTCTAAGTGGGAAATGCATGGCATAATGCTTAAAGACAATGATGAGAGGTATGCAACTATGACCTTAGAGTAGGCTATTGATAAGCTCAGAGGTTATGATTTCACCAAGAAGACTAGAGATACTGATTCTGATCAGGCTCAGGATCCGGGACTATATCACGGAAAATCTACTATCTCTACTGCTTCCTCGAGCTCGACCACTGCTTTGTTTGTTGGTAATGCTAATGGAAAGGGTGAAATGATTACTGATGATTTGTGTCTTGTTACCTCATCTGGTAGTGAAGCAAAGGAAAAACCAACTGAGAAGTCACCTCAAGAGCATCAAAAGATGCCTATGAGTATGAAATATGTTGAACAACAATTATCTATTCTTGCTTCCTTTATAGCTTCGTATGAAAACTAAATTCAGGGTAAAATCAATGATCCAATTATGTTTGACGAAGATTACGATCAGATAGACCCTGAGTATCTTGAAGAAATAGAACTTCGGGATCAACTTGCTATGTTGTCAAGAAGAGTAAAGAATTTCTTGAAGAAAACTGGTAGAAAGGTAGTTGGCAATCGATCAGGGTTTGATAAGACGAAGATCAAGTGTTTTAACCCTCATGGTTATGGAGACTTTGCTCGAGAATGCCAAAGACCTAAGGTAGAAGCTAGCAATGGTAAACAAGGTTCGGGAAGCACTCTTGCTTCCAAAGCCTTGGTTGTGAAACAGTTGGATGGCTCTTATGAATGGAAAGCTCAGTCTGAGGAAGCTTTCATGGCTGAGATTGATGAGTCTACATCCTACATGCCTACTGATGCAGAGTGTGATGTCAAGGTGCCTGAGGTTGAAATGAAAGCAAGTGATGAAGACGTGTTGTATATGGATTCAACTGAAAATATGAATCCTGAAGACTTTGTAGCACGCATGGCTGAAATTCAAACAGACAAGAAAAGGGTATGTATTGATATTCTTACTCTTGCTAATGTCTGTTATTTAGTTACTGATTTGCAGTCACAGGTTAGTGTTTTAATTGTAGCAAACAAAAACCTGTCTTCTCAAGTTAGCATATTAACTGAATCTAATAAGACTGTTAGATCTGAACTTGAACTAGCTAAGATTGATGTGCGTAGGTTAAGTGACGATAAACAGGACTTAAAAGATAAAATTAAGTCTGATGCTTCTGATAGGATTGCACTTAGAGATACCATTAATGAAAAAGCTGTTATCATAGATGGTCTCTATATGAAAAAGCTGTTAAATCAGACAATTGCTAATAAGGAGAAAGAGTTAGCTGATTGTAAAATGAAGCTAGTTGAGCAAAACCGAAAGATAGAAAATTATAGAACCACTGAGATGGATAAGATACTTGATGCTCAACGAAGTGTAAAGGATAAGTCAGGATTAGGTTACAATGAGACACCTCCTCCTTTCAATTCAAATTACACTAGGCTTCCAGAAGATACTGAGATGACTGAAGTATGTTCTGTAGAACCAGTAGCTAAACCTGATCAGTCAGAGGCACAGAAGAATGTTATTAAGAATCCTTCATCTGATGATAGTAAGAAAGTTCCTCACACCAAAGTAAAGTTTGTACTGGGTGGAGTAATTAATGATACTAAGACTGGTGAAGTGATTAATAAAGAACATGTTATTGATCCTTTAGTGCCTAAGACGCTGACTGCGGATGCAAAAGTTGGTAAGTCACGGAAACAGATATCCTGCTTCAAATGTCACCAAAAAGGACATGTGGCTTCTTGTTGTCCAAATAAGAAGTTGGAAGCATCACATAAGTTAGTGAATACTGAAAAGACACTAACAACTTCTAGTTCAATTGTAGACAGGTTAGGCTCCAAACCGAGATTAGGCATCAAACCTGTAAACATTCTGAAAAGAGATGGTAATCATAGTGTCTCTCCACCTAAACCTAAAAGGCCTTATACTCTGAATGAAAATACTTTCAATAAGCCAAGAGATAAGACACCTTCGAGGTTTAGGACCCCCAGTAGAAACCATAGTCAGTTTGAAAATGGTTCTACTTCAAGTGCACAAGGAACTAAGTTTGTGCCTAGGAGATTTTCTACTCACTCTCCTCATAGGCCTAAAACTACAGATCATCAACAATCTCAAACTCCTGTGAAAGTTACCAAGACTCCCGATGGGAATAGTTATGGTTACTTTAAGGAGGTTCAGATTGTAGATGATCAGGGACAAACCAAGACCGTAATGGCTTGGGTCCCTCTTGAAAACTAACTGTGCATAACTTGTTATGTGTAGGAGCAAACTGTGAGAACAAGGACAGCTGGTGGTATGTAGACAGTGGATGCTCAAGGCACATGATAGGAGAACGAAGTCTACTGAAGGACTTCAAAGAAGGTTTCAAGCAAAAAGTTAATTTTGCAGGAGCCAAAGGAGGAGTAATTACTGGGAAAGGAAAAGTTTCAAATGGAACTTTGACTCTAGAGGATGTGAATTATGTTGAAGAACTAACTCATAACCTAGTGAGTGTTTCCCAAGTCTGCGATTAAGGTCATCCAGTTCATTTTAATGAAAAGGAGGCTTTAGTTCTAAAGCCAGGCTTCACAATTCCTGAAGAATGGATATTGATGAGGGCACCTAGGAAGAAGGACATCTATGCTATCAACATGGGTGTTTCTAACTCTTCAATGGTGTCGACATGCTTACTATCCAAGGCTTCAGAAGCAGACGCACTCTTATGGCATAGGAGAATGGCACATCTGAATTTTAGAAAAATGAACTACATAACCAAGTATGGATTAGTTCTAGGTGTACCACAGAAACATTTCGAGTCTGAAGACAAGTGTGTTCCTTGCCTAAAAGGAAAGCAGCACAAGAAACCACACAGGTCTAAGACTGAAAACTCAATCTCCTCGCCATTTGAACTGCTACACATGGACCTCTTTGGCCCAATAAGCAAGAGAAGTCTAGGTGGCAAGTGGTACTGTTTAGTTATCACAGATGATTACTCTAGATTCTCATGGGTATTCTTTTTGGGATCTAAGAATGAAACTCCTGGAATATTAATGGAGTTCTTAGATCTAGTAAAGAATGTCTATAAAACGAGAGTAAAGCGTATTCGTAGTGATAACGGAATGAAATTCAAGAACTCAACGTTGAATATCTATTGCTTAAGAAAAGGGATACAACCTCAATTCGGTGCACCATATGAACCTCAACAGAACGGTGTTGCTGAAAGGAAAAATCGAACGTTGATTGAAGCTGCTAGAACAATGCTTGCAGGTTCAAAGCTTCCGGTCATATTTTGGGTAGAAGCGGTGAATACAACATGTCATGTTCTAAATAGGGTTCTTACGGTCAAAAAGCGTAACAAGACTTGTTATGAATTATTGAATAATAAGAAACCTAATCTGAAGGGATTTGAACCCTTTAGAGTTGCATGTACAATATTGAAAACAGGAAATCAAGCTAAATTTGGCGAAAAGGCTGACGAAGGATTTTTCCTAGGTTATGTGCCCAATTCTCCTAATAAAAGAGTTTTCAATAAGGTCACGGGATGACTGGAAATCGTTTATAACATTGAGGTTACGAGCTATGTACCTGCTGTACATAAGGGATTAGATTGGCAATTTGATTATTCAGATCTCTTTCAGTCATTTAAAGTTCCCATAAGTGACTTTGTCAGTGATTCAGAGATCTCTGAGCACTTATTGTATGAAGATTCGGACAATGGTCCCTCTCCAACATCGAGTGTTCCGAAATCTAGAATCAGGATAACAGATGACTCAAATGAAGCTTCTTCAAGTGGGTCACAACAACCTTCAAAGGATAAGTGTCAAGAAACAGAAGATTCTGAGGATGATCTTCAAACACAGTTTGATGATATACTTACTCCTTTGAACCACTTAAGGTTATCTTCAGCTAGTTCAGAAGATATGCCTTTATTAGAAGAGATTGGTACTAACTTAGGAGATGAGTTAATAGTTGACCCTATACCGGTTACAAGAACGAGTAAGAATCATCCCGTTGAAAACATCATCGGTGATATTAATACTCTTGTTCAAACTAGGACTCAATCTAAAGCTAGTACATCTGAAAATTTAGAAAACTTGTGTACTGCTATGAAAGAGACAGGGATTCCTAATCAATGTCTATATTCATGCTTTATCTCACAAGTTGAGCCTAAAAATGTGCAAATGGCTCTAAAAGAAAGCTCGTGGATTGAAGCTATGCAAGAAGAACTGTTACAGTTCTCAAAACTACAAGTATGGGAGTTGATTGACCTTCCAAAGGGAAATTATCCAATTGGAACTTGATGGGTATTTAAGTGTAAGAGAGATTACCGGGGAGTCATTACTCGCAATAAAGCCCGTCTAGTGGTTCAAGGGTTTAATCAACAAGAAGGAATAGATTACAACGAAGTGTTTGCACCAGTTGCTAGGCTAGAAGCAATTAGAGTATTCTTAGCATTTGCCTCCTTTAAAGGTATAAAATTTTATCAGTTGGATGTTAAGAGTGCCTTTTTGTATGGCAAAGTTGAAGAATTGGTGTATGTTTCACAACCACCAGGGTTTACTGATTCTGACTATCCAGATAGAGTATATCGCTTGAATAAGGCTCTATACGGATTACATCAAGCACCTAGGGCATTGGATGGAACACTATCAACGTATCTACTTGAGAATGGATTTACAAGAGGATCAATTGATAGTACACTTTTTGTAAAGTGGAACAAAAATGACTTTCTACTTGTACAAGTGTATGTTGATGACATTATCTTTGGATCTTCTGATGAAAAGATGTGTCAAGAATTTGAGAAAGTCATGAGAAAAAGGTTTGAGATGTCTGCAATGGGAGACTTAAACTTCTTCTTAGGATTGCAAGTTGATCAAAAGAAGGATGAATTCTTTATTCATCAATCTAAATATACATATGAGCTATTGGAACGCTTTAAGATGGATGAAAGTAAGGTCTACAATACTCCAATTACAGTCAATCATAATCTTGGACCAAATACATCGAGTGATAACGATGTGGATCCAACTCTTTATAGAGCCATGATCGGATCACTAATGTATCTAACTGCCTCTAGGCCTGACATTATGTTTGCTGTTTGTATATGCGCAAGATATCAGGAAAATCCGAAAGAGTCACATATGCAAGATGTGAAATGGATCTTTCGTTACCTCAAAGGGAAACCGAAGCTGGGACTTTGGTATCCGATTGATGGAGACTTAGATCTCATAGCTTATACTGATTCGGATTATGGAGGATGCAATCAGAATAGGAAATCTACAACCGGAGGATGTCAATTCTTAGGAGGTAGATTAGTATCCTGGCAGTGCAAGAAGCAAAACTCGGTAGCCATTTCTACATGTGAAGCTGAGTATGTTGCAGCTGGCAGCTGTTGTTCTCAAGTTCTTTGGATCCAACAGCAACTGCGGGATTTCGGGTTAAATATAACCAATACTCCTATGATGATTGATAATGAGTCAACAATGTCGATCACCAATAATCCGGTGAAGCACAGTAAAACTAAGCACATTGATATTCGACATCATATTATTAGAGACTGTGCTGAGAAGAATTTGATAAACTTAGTTAAGGTTTCATTTTTGGATAACTTAGCAGACTTATACACCAAGGCGTTCGACAGAGCAAGATTTGAGACGTTGGTTCAACTAAACGGAATGAGAAATCCAGAGTGATTAGTCTTTCAAGGGTATTTTTGTAATAGTTAGTAATAAGTTATATGCTTTTATAAAAAAAAAAAAAAAAAGGGGGGGGGGGGGGGGCGTATGGCATTCATTTGCTTGTTACCTGAGGGGAATCGCCTCCAATAAAAGAACAACTGAAGTTTTTTAGAAAAGCTTTAAGTTTTGGCTGTAAAAACTTGGGAAATGATAGTACATTAGGAGAATCAGCTTAAGAATAATAAACCTAAGTGCTAAGATTGATGTGTTAGTAGATTCCTATAAGTTTCATTAGAATTGCATACTTACCTAGGAGTTTACTTATATTTATCTGATTATACACCTATATCCACTGATAATAACTCGTGTCCTTTATATAAGTGCTAAGAATAACTAAAGTCTATTCAGATTCATTAGATGATATACTGGTAGGCAAATTATTCTTAGATTTCTGAGTAATTAAGAAATTCTAATTTTGCGTGTCATATCTTTTGTGAACTGTTAGATAATGTATGACATATGTCTTAATTGATGAATGATGGTACTGCCATATACTGTTATCTTGCATTTATCTACAAATGACAAATAGTTACAAATATGGTTATTAGTGAAACTAACAGATAACTCTCTGTTGTACGTGAGTACAGACCTGTTGCCTTTAGTTTTGCCAATAGTCTCAAACTTATTTTAATTATACTAAGGGATCCTCTGTTGTATGTGAGTATAGATCTGGAACCACTAGTATCATTAAAGGATGTTTGATATTTGTCAAAATTTTAACTCAAGTGTATGTTATATGTTTCGAAAAGATACATCATTTAGTAACCTCTACCTTGAAATTAAAAGATGCAGTGTTATGTGTTTTACTTAAGTTCCTCAGTATATTATATAACAGAATACTTTAGATATTGTTCACATTAATAATAACAGGTTTGCTCATAAATCTATGTCTAATTTGATTTTGTGGATCATAATACCGGTAATCGTCTTGAACTGTTTAAGACATTGGAACATTCACTTTTTGTGAATAATTGGTTCTAAGTACATAAGAAGTTATTTTAATATCAAAGTTATGTTGTGTGGATAAAGGTAAATAAGATATAATTTTATAAATATAAGTTAATTACGGGTTAAGTTGTGATTTTATTGTACTTATATGAATTTTATGAGGTATGCATACTAACAATCGTCTTGTTCTTATTAAAATGTAATATAAATGGCTTCTCCCTCCTAATATGATCCCTAAGCAGTTAAAATTTTAAGCATTTTAATTTTAAATTTGTTTGCTTTCATAGGATGTTAGTACTCTAAAGTTTTATTTCTTATTTTGTATTTATGTTTAATGATTAATAGAAGTTTTATTTTTTACATTTGTTACCCTTTGGAATTAAATTATACTGGATATTTATTATATGTTGAACAAACGTAATTTGACAAATGAAAATACTATATAGGTTACGTGGAATGTTAATCGAAAGTCTTCCGACTCACATGTAGTCGAGCAGCGTGTCCTGATTTTATATCGACGGTTAATTTTTCTATTATAACTTATATATATATATATATATATATATATATATATATATTTAGACTTGTCTATATAATTAAGACCATAAGGTATATAAGTAAATAATTTTAGCTCGAGATTTTTCTTTATACACGATTAACTATATCACGGGTTTAGTCGGTTAATATATGTAAGAAGATTATCATTAAGGAAAAATTATGCGAAAACATTTTCTTTAAAATGTTTAGGCTACATAGTTACAGAGTTAACTATATAATTGTGAATGGGTTTTACTTCATACTTAAAATTCAGTTCGCATTTTTATTTAAAAAACTTGCGAGTTTGACTAGTCAATGCTGCGAAGCGAGACTAGTGCTGCGAATTGAATTTAAATTTGAGAATCGAGTAATCCGTATAAAAGGGTGGTCAAACGAGTCAAACTTTCCACCGAACCCACTTCTTATTTGCGAGTTCACTTTCCCTTGTGCGAAACGAGACGAAACCTATTTTCGTTTGATTTCGATTTTACGAGTTACAAGGATGAGTTTTTGATCCGTAGCTTTTATACACTTTCGAATTGTGATTATTTTGAGGTATAAACCAACGGATTTCACCGTATAATTAACTCGAAATCAAAAGTTTTATAAACTTAGGGTTTCGTTTTAAAGTTTAAACGATTAACGTAGATTCAAGGTGTTATTTAACTAGAATCCTGAGGGTTAATGTTAATCGAACCTTAATAAACGTAAATCAATCGATAGATCGCATTAAAATTACGAGATTAATCGATTTTAGTTTCAACCCGCAACACCAGTTCATGTTGCGAATTGAACACAGATTCAATTCGTAGATTCACATTAGCGAGTTGAGTTAGATCTTGATTTGCAGATCTATCTTTGCTAATTGAAAACTTGTTTGTTGACTTGTTGACTTGCGGACCGAGTTGATTAGCGAATCGACTTGTGAGTCGACCTGCGGATTGACTTGGTTAGCGAGTTGACATGGCTGCGAATTGAGTTACGAGTTCAGTTTTGATTTTTGCGAGTTGAATATAACTTGTAAAACTAAAATGTAACTTGCGATTTAAACTTTTAATGTAATAAGCTACTTTTATATGCATCTAATAGAAACTTACGACTTTAAAAGTTTATTATAATATGTTTTGGCGTAAGGATTTTATATTAATACTTAATGACATATGTATTTTTATATATATATAAGACTTTGGTTTTAAATTAACTATAAGTTATATATATATATATATATATATATATTATTAACTTATGACTGATTAGTAATAAGTTATATTATTATATACGACTTGAGACTGCAAAGTAACAAGTTATATATAATTTTAAGCTAAGATGTTTGATGAATTTTCATTCATAGTACGTTATAGTTTAAAATTAATTAACGTGCATTAATTGTTGTTGTCATTTGTGTTCTTACAGATATGGCATGACAATTCGATAAAGGTCACAACATACTTGCTGATCTTGATCTTTCGGCATGCGGAGCAAATAAAGTTGCTCAAGTGCTGACGTTCTTTGCACATTCATGCATTAGGTATGCGATTACAGAGTCTCCTCAGATCTCTCAGACGATACTGAATGATTTTTGGACAGATATTCAGTATGATCAGACCGTCAACCCACCGGTGATACGCACAACTGTCAATCAGAGACCGGTTGTCTTTTCTGCATCCGATCTTCGTCAAATTTTACGACTGGGGACAGTATACCAAGAAGATGGTCCGACTGAGTACTCTAGTGATTTTTTTGAGGGTGCATTAGGCCGTATGGGGTATACGGGTGAGAGAAGAGGACATCAATTCCTCAAGGCCCTAGTTATTGGGAAATGGATATTCTTGTGGCATGTTATAGTCACGATTTTTGGACCGAAGAAGGGCGGTTTTGACGAGTTAAACCCTGCTCTTATATCGGCTGTACTGTCATTGGTTAACAAAAAACAATACAGTTTCTGTGATTATATTTTTGGAGAGCTGGTACGCCAGATATCGAGAACTGTTAGATCGAGATTTTTGATCTACCCGAGGTTCTGCATGCTGATCATCCGTTCTTGGATTGCTGATCTTGTTATCCTTGAGCCGCATTTACGCGTTGATACAATAGCGCTCAGAGGATACAACGCGGTGTTTCGGCAGACTATTCGTCGGGAAGAATATGTCAAGCGTGAAATTCGAGATCTTTTTGGCTATATTCTTGATCCTGCTTATGTGACGCCACCGAACAATGGTTGGCTAGATGTTGGTGCTGCTGCTGCTGCAGACTCAATAGCTGATGTGGTTCAACCTGAAGATCCACAAGAGCTTCTGGAGGATGTTTTGGAACAGGTTGGGGAACAGGTGAACCCAGAGGTAGCTGCATAGCTGGTGCAAGAGGTGCTAGGGAAAAATGATGATGCCAATGATCCGCTTCTTCAAGCGATTGATCAGTATATTGATGTTGCACCTGCTGAGGTATAATTTTAATTATATAATAATATAGGTACTTAGTTGATAAATAATCAATAAAATTTTATTATATAACGATAATGATATAGATAATTAGTTGAGTAGATAATATTTCTAATTATAAAATATTAATATCATTATGATCAGGGAGCTGATACTGCAGACCCAGAGGTCACTCGACCTGAGGGTGAGCAGGGACAGCTTGATGGATATGAGGGTTTACCTTCTAAGGTAATATATCAGATTAATCTTAAAAATATATAGAACTTGTATGATAGAGCTTCTAGCTAATCATAAATGTTTAATATATTTAATATTTAGGATTCTGATGTTGGTCCATCTGGAGGCCGTGATGGTGAATCGGCTTCAGATGATGATGATAATAGTACTCCTTCTCCACCTCCAGATGCTGGTTATATTAGATATCGATCTAGGATGATTCCAGATCCATCACTGAAGGAGAAGAGAAAGGCTAAGAAAGTCGACCAAGACTTCAGTATTCTTCATGAAGGTCCTGAGGAAGAGGATACACATCTTATTTCTCAATGCCATAAGCGTTCTAGGACTTTGACCATTTGGGATGGTATGTTTTATTTGGAGTTAGATAATCTTAACTTGTTGATTATCAGGAGTTCAACTGAGACAGTTAATTCTGTGACAGTTTCTCGAGATACACCACAGGTAGAGATGATGATACCGGTGGTTGCTGAACCACTATCTGTACCATCTGAGGTATGAGATAAACATTTAGTACTACAAGTGTTATATATTTAATTAGAGATTGAGACAGAGTTATCTGTAACAATTACTTCTTTAATTGTATCTAACTTTACAGGCTGAGAAAATGCTAGAGTCAGTGGAACCAGAAATGGTCTCCAGGACTATTGAGAAGGGAGTTGCTGAATAGTGCGTGATGCACGGTTTCCAACTGCTAAAGCAAGTAGATTTGCAGCTAGCCTTCTCACGCAAGCTTTATCTCATGCTATTCCATCGCTTACACCTGAGTCTCACATTGCTTCGCTTACACCACCTGGACCATCAACAATTTCTGTCATTCCGACGACTGATGCTGAGAGGATTACATCCTTAGAGTCAAGAGTCAAGGAATTGGAACAGATTACATTCAAGATTCCAGGGTTGTTAGCTGAGAATGTTTCTCTTGCTCAGCAGATGGTTCATATCAGTGAATCCCACGTGACTCTACTGAAGACTCATGATACTTTGCTTGCTGATTTTACTGCCCAAAGACTGAAGCTTGAACACTTAGAACGCTTAGTGTTAAGAGTGCATTCAGGACAGTCAGCTCAGGGGGAGATATTGATATATCAAGAAGCCTGCAAAGAAGATGAGCTAGCAAATAAGAGAAGAGATGATAAAGATGATGATCCCAGTGCACAGAAAGATAGTGAGCCGACTGGTCCTTCAAAGACTCTGGTAAGCAAACTATGATCCAGGGGGAGTCTGCTGGTGTTAGTGCAAGTGGTGATGGTGCTGGTACAAGTGCTGCAGGTACAAGTGAAGCTGGTAAGATAGCTTAGACTTGTGTAGTTATTTGTATTTAGGATTTAGTTGAATTATGATTGTAAATTATAATTGTAACTGAATAATTGTAACTTAAATGTTTTGGTAATATATTCGGCTTGAGATTATTATTACAAGTTAAATATATTAGAAATTGTTTAAGTTATTTGATTATGAAAAGTTAAATAAATTAGTGATCGAAAGTCTTCCGACTCATTGAGAAGTCGAGCGACGTGTTCTGATTTATTTCAGCGGTCAAAGTTTATTTTAACTTAGACATTTTAGACTTTAGAGTTTTTATAACTAACAAGTTAAATATGTGTAATTTTTAACTAGACAAATGATATATAATTTAAAGATATAATTGAAAGTTAAGTTTTTATTATATAACAGTTCAATTAAGTCTTGGAAATTATATAAGTTACTTAATTGTAAACATAAATGTTTGGTGATTATTCACAGTACATTAGAGTTTAAATTTAATTAATGTTTGTTAAATGTTTGATATAAGACTTGGGAAATCTTAGGTTGATTCAGGGTAATCAATAAAAGATTTATAAGTTATATATTTCGCGTTTACATTAATTACACAAAAGGATTAATATTGGAATTCTTAGATTGATTCAGGGAAATCAATAAGAGAATTTAAATTATTAATTTATTTGTGTTTATTTGTTTTCTCTAGGAATGGAAATACTAGATCTATCAGATTCAGAAAATGATATCTTGGATGAGATAGATGAAGAGATTGATTATGATCTTGAAGAAGGAGAGTTTCAACCACCTACAGATTGGACTGCTGTTTCTGAGATTGTGCAAGACATGAGTGTAGATCTAGATGAACATATAGATGAACATCATGTGAGCCCATCTAGGACAGAGGTTGTTATTGATAATGATACAGGTCCAATAGTTGTCGATATAGATGAAGATATCGATGATTCAACCGAGTCTGAAACTGAAGTTCTTATTCATACGAATAATCCTGCTGTGAAGTATAGAAAACTTCCGAAACAATAGAAGAAGATTGGAGTTTCTGAAGTGGATATTACAGGAAAGCGAGAACCACGTAGAGGGATTATAGGTTGGTACTTTGACTCTGAGCTGAAGCTTTTTGCTATTAAAAGATTTGACGGAGTTCAATATTTTGAGCGAAAGCTTGCAGTGTTTAGTTCTTTGCCTAGATTTGAAATTCGAGATTTGGCTCGATTACCATTGAAGAATCCAAGTGATGATTTTGTTGGGAGATATGTTGAACATATAATCAAGACTGGGGTTCGAGCTGATAAGTTTGAAAAGATTAAGCCAAGAAAAGGAAAGACTATTAAGTTGGCAGAGAGAAGTCAAAGGACAGGAAGAAGAAGAAGAAAGAAGGTTTATCCATCTGTCAAGTGTGTACAACAGATTCCACTGAAGACAATGCCACAGGATATTTTGGGAAATATGAAATGTTGGTATGTGGATTCAGAAACTGGAGAAGCTGTCATGGTTGAAGCAGATGATGAGGTTGAAAGTGGTGAGCATGAGATTTTTAAAGTTTATGACCATCGACACCTAATGAATATGTCGAAGAAAGATTTGTTAAAGTTACAAGAAAATAGAATCTTGACGACAGAAGCATGGGGTGATTTAGCATGAGATTATCAAATGATGGTTAAGACTTGTATCAAAATGAAGATACATGCAGGAAGTAAAATTTACAAATAAAGACTAAAGACAAAGCGTGAAGATAAAGACGCTAGAGCTATTGTCAAGGGGGAGTCTGTTGAGACATAGATTGTGACAACAGATATAGCTTGAAATAGGACTGGTGTAATTATTATTATGTTTGTGTATTGGTTTAGATTTGTAAATGAATATTTCCTTATTAAAAATAGACGAAATTTTGTATTTAATATATACATTAATTGCGAGTCAAGATCTCAAGTCGCAGCAAGTGAGTTGCGAAGTGAGAACTGAACTCGCAGAGCAGAGCAGAGCATAGTCTTAGCGAGCCGAGTCCATTGTTGGGCTTTGGCTGCGAGTCGAACTGGACTCGCAGGCCCATGCGAGCCGAGATGAATTGAACTATATAATGTTTTTCATCTCGTGAAAACATAAGAACTTTTGGAGAACTTTTGCCATTCGAAGAACACACCTGCAAACTCAATATCCAGAGAAAACATAACCTAACAGCTAGGCTTTGACATTTATTTGTTTAAAGCTAAGTATTAGATTTCTAAAACGCGAACTTATTCATTGTTAGTAAGATAACATCGTATTAAGGAATTCCACACCTTAATACTACAGATAACGAAGTTATCGATCCTAGAACTAGGGACTTACAGAAGAATTAATAAAAGTAAAAATAAAATACCCTACTTTTAAATTTAATTATACGAGTAGTACGTTTATTCTCTTTTTACTTAATAACAACGACATCATCGTTCTAAACAAGCCGAAAATATTGGCCCCAAACGGCGTCGGCATGATGGCCGGATGGTAACATTGGTTGGAGTTTCTTCACCTTCGAGTAACATCGTTAGTGGTGACACCGAGGAGTTATCTCTATTTGTTGCTGTTTCGACGCTATGAATGAATTGGCCTGGGTTGTATTTAACACTTAAATATTAAACTTTAACGGATGAGGGACGTACTAAACGCGCAACAACTTTTAGGTTTTTGGATTGCCCTTGCAAAAACTAAAGTATAGGGACAAAGTGTGTTAGTGTGTTTAATCCATAGGGACCATCCATGCAGTTAACTCTAAAACCCTACTAAACTTTTGTTAGGGTTTATTAGAGGTCAAGAGTTGAATTGATTGGAAAAATCAGACATACTTGGACATTTATAAGTTTAGTCGATTGAGAAAGTAGCTTTGATTTTACGAAATATATAGCAACACACCCGAGAAGAAACATGCCTATAGCATGATTCACTTAATTGCCAGGCAAAAGAGAGCGGGAAGTTGAAGTGCAGGTTGTGCGGAAATTGAAAAAGCACCAGAGTAGTTAGGTTAAAGTAATTAAAAATTGAATTTTCCATATAAATTATGTACTTCGTAGTACATGGGTATTTTGGGAAAGAACAAATAAATGTGTTTAAAAAAATAAAAATAAAAAATGTGTGATGATATTGAATTAATGCATGTACGTACTCCAAATTTATTTTTATTTTAATTTGCATAAAATAAATTAGTATATATGTTAGCTTACGTGTTAAATATATATATTTATATATAGCTTCAAGACCCGCGACAACGAAAGCGACTAAATTGAAATTGTTATAATTATTCAATTGAATATAACTGTAATATAAAAATTATCACATTTTAAAAAATTTAAAAAATGTCTATTTCACTTCCATTACTTCAATTCATTTTAGTACTAAACTAGCATTTACACCCGTGTATACACACGGACCATCGAATGCATATTTCATTTTCTTAGTTACACAGATAATTGATAGAAATTATCACATTTTGTATGAAAACACTAAATAATGAAAGATCAAAAGAGCATATTAGATCATGTATATTGTAAAGGTTTTAATTATAACTGACGAATTATATGTTGTATATAATAAAAAAAAAATTCATTATAGAATTTTAGTTATTATATTCTTAATATAAAAATATTAATACTTTGATGATGGACTATCATTTAAACGCATATCTACACACTCGACATTTAATCTCTTATCATTGATAAATTACTGTGGTATATTATTATTATCATTGATATTTAAACGCAAAACAATAATAATTATATTATAATAATTCATTCATAAATTCTTTTGATATACCATCAACATGATGAACAATATTTGAAGAAAGACATATATTCAAGTCTTTACTGAATTCGATGATAATTGTAAATTAGAGCTATTATATATGTGTTAACCTATAATAACATATATTGTTTTAAATTAAATGGGTAAAATAGAGAGCTACATATGGACGATTGAAAGTTTGAAACTCAACCAGACTCTTTGATATATTTACGAATAGTTACTCAAACAGTTACTTATTTATCATGGTTTGTTTTATAGGGAAGCGTGGTCAGTAACTTGCACAGACTTTAGACTAGACGCCTAGAGGGAAATATATTGGCGCCTATATATGACCATGGTTACTTTATGACCACGTTTAGTTTATGGGCAACCGTGGTCACTATTAAAGCAGTGAATTGAATTAACGTTAGATTGTTTTAGTCTTCTGTGGACTGTGGTTACTTTATGGTTGTGGATAATTTAAAAGTAATTAGAAGATATAGAGTAATATTAAATTTAATACAGTATACGTCAGGTGCATGTAATCTTTTAAAGACATTTGAATCCAATGTCTTCCATTAATACGTAATTCAAATTTGGAAGGTAAACTCTATCATCATCATTATCATTAACCCTTAAGTGTTTAGAGATTTTCTTTGGAGACTTTTAAAGATCGGAAATGATGAGATTACCCTTGCATACCAATAATAGGAACGAAAAAACTACCCATCCTTAAATTTGGAAAGAATCTAATATTTAAAGCAATATTTTATATTAAACAATATGTAGTATATTCCATAAATATATAATTGGAATTTTGGAAGCAACTTTAGATGTCAACTATTAATATATTATTTTTTTGGGTATTATTAAATAAATAATGGAGCAATTACTATTTACTTGAAAAGACAACGGAAATTGGAGTCTATATATGATCACGGTTACTTATTGACCATGGGTTGTGTTGTTATTGGGAAGCGTGGTCACTATTGCATGCAGTATAACTTGTATTATACTCCGTAAGTATAACTTTATAAGACATTACATGACCACAGTTACTTATTGACCATGGTTTGTGTTATTGGGAAGCATGGTCACTATTACATGCAGTATAACTTTGTAGTATTAATAAGACTATATAGACTAGACGGAAATAAATAGGCGATTTGGCGCCTATATATATGATCACAGTTACTTTATGACCGCGGTTAGTTTATGGGGAACCGTATTCACTGTTAAAGGAGTAAATTGAGTTGACGTATGAAGATATGGAGTAATGGAGTAATACTAGATTTCATACGTACAATATCTCCAGGAGTCCAGGTGTAATCATTTTAGATTTTTCATTTTTATCATTTTAAAGACAGTTGAATCTCTTCCATTAAAACTAAACAGTAACTTGTATATATATAGAATTATAGATAGATTGACGGAAAAAAATTGGCGCCTATATATATGACCACGGTTACTTGATAACCGCGGTTAATTTATTGGGAACCGTGGTCAATGTTAAAGAAGTAAATTGAATTGATGTACGGTTGTGGATAGTTCCAAAGTAATTATGAAGATATGGAGTAATATTAAATCTAATACGGAGTACTTCACAATATCTTTGTTTCAAGTGTAATTCAAATTCAAATTCAAATTTAAATTTAAATTCAAATCAATCAATCACAATTTTATAATTCAATATATAGATCTCATCTGTATATAAAATTCCCATGTTTCAAATTCATTTTTTGTTTTGCTTCATCTTTATATATAACTCCCATGTAACAATTTGATTTAATATACTATAACACCCCACAATGACACCATAAAATTACATAACAACGTACTTATAGTACGTACAATATAATACTGTATGATTGAGTAACATTTAACCTAGCTAGCTTATAATTATAACCACGTATTGTTACATACTCGATCTATTTTGATCTCCAATTGAAGAACTCGAACGAATTGCAAGATATACCTTGCAAGGACTTCTGTAATGCTAGCACATTTCACTTGTTTGAAAAAAATATGTTTTTGAAGGAATCAACAAAATTGTCAGGCTTTTTTCCAGAGTAATAGAAAATGTGAATACGTTTTGAGAAAAGCATAACAGTGACCTTAAGGAATATTTAATTCCGTTCGTGGAGATTTGATTCGGCCATGATTAACATAAGATTTAAATAGAGAAATTGTGGTCGTGAATGAATATTGTTCTAAAAGAAGATCACCAAAACGTGAGAACTTCGTATGGGACTGCTTCATTTTGTATGGATGATGCTATTGTTACTAATTTAGGTGATTGTGTCGGATGTTTGTATGCAAAAGTGAGTATTTATAATTGGGTATGTCGTATGCCCTAAATTCATTCACTGATCGAGGTCTTGGACTCTT
Source organism: Pseudognaphalium luteoalbum (assembly GCA_963422505.1). Lineage (NCBI taxonomy): Eukaryota > Viridiplantae > Streptophyta > Magnoliopsida > Asterales > Asteraceae > Pseudognaphalium > Pseudognaphalium luteoalbum. The sequence continues at coordinate 111,386,812 of OY730193.1, read as the reverse complement.
TGGGTCTTTGGCGATACATATTCTCAAGAGAGAAATACAAAAATCGTTCTTATGGTTTGACCTGAATTGCACATTCAGTCCTTTAATTAATTTAATTACATAGATGATCCTTTCTTTTGAAACTTTTTACGTAAATAGTCCTTTACACTAACGATTGTTAAATCTTTGTAAAAGGACCATGCTTGTAAAACATTTAATTCTTTATATGATGCACATAACATTGTTTTCATTTCACTCATTTTGTTCATTATCAAATTTAATCATATTCTCCTCTATAACTAGGATTATTGACGAACCGAGTCAATTCGAGATAAGAAGAATGAGATAAAAGCAAAAACTAAGTAATAATGTAATACCAGCATCAGCATCATATCGGCATTGGAACCGCAAACCGAAGCCTGCAAACCGCATTATATAAAAACATATCTATTAAAAACTACAACATCTTAAACTTCTATATTGATTTTACCTAGATCCCTTTAAATATCTACTTAAAACTAAACAGTTTACAAAAATATTTCCTATCAAACTCTAGACATCAACTACCCATCTGTTCTAATTTTAATACTCTACAAATTCCTATCAGGGATCATGTCCTCGGTTCAAAAGATGCTCGTTCATGTCGAGCTTTGGTCTATCCTCCATTTACGTCTAGGATTACGTACACCTTCTCCTCGATCCATCGACATTGAGAGTTTCAACTCGATCTCCTGACTGGCGCCGTTGTAGGTATATATGCTCCTAATTGACGTCGTTGTAGGTCGATCTCCTCCTAACATGTGAAAGCTGAAAATGATGTTGTGCCCCTAACAATATATATATACATATTTTAAATTTTATAATTTATATCCACTCAAAAATTATAAAATTTAAATGAATAAAAAACCTACACACGTGGTCCCTTTTAATGGAGAAATAACAATCGTTAGTGTAATGGACTATTTACGTAATAAGTTTCAAAAGAAAGGACCATCTATGTAATTAAATTAATTAATGGACTGAATGAGCAATTCTGGTCAAACCATAAGAATGTTTTTCGTAATTTTCTCTATTATCTCTATTCTCAATTTAAAAAAATAAACAGCGGTTGATATAAATATATGTGTATTGAATAAATTACTAATTAGTAATTATTTTTTTTGAAAGGCAGAAGAATCTAGAATATGTATTGCAAAAGTGACTGCCAAAGCTAATGGGTGTTTACATTCAGAACAGTGTATTGATATATGTACTTTCAAAAAAAAATAGACCACGGTTCTACTTTCAAACCGTGGTCCATTACTTTTTTAAGATTTTGGAAAAAAACTAGCTCCATTACTTTATTCGTACCATTGTGTGTCAACTGTCAAGTGTCAACCATTATGAGTTGATATTTCCAACTTTCAATTTGATAAATCCAACAAAAGTATGCATTAACAGGTTGTACTGTACAACCTGTTAATGCATACGTTTGGTGGATTTTTCAAATTGGATGTTGGAAATAAAGGGAAGTTAACTCTTTAAAGAAGTTCTGTATTGGTGCCATTCATTTCATTCGTTATGTATACTCCTACTATATGGCTATATTATACGGAGTAATATTATAAAGGCATACATACAACTAACTATACAAGTTTACAACAAAGTAATAAACCCATATGATCTTTCTTTTTATTTTATATAATTATAATATATATCTAAACCCTACAAAACAAAATGATCATCAAGTTCCCCAATGTGATCATCAAATTCCTTTTTTCCAACAGAACTTACAATTATCTTTCTCACCCGCTATTTCTCTGTTTAAACTTTTCTCCACGCGTGAACAAGATAGATCTAGTTGACGCGCATGTCCAAAAATTGTATCTTCGTGAAAAAGTTTTTGTATGGTGTATAATCCGATACAGATACATTATCTATAATATTTTAAGACAATGAAAAGATGGATTCTCGAAGGAAGACAAAACGATGTACACGCTGTACATGATCAGAAATGCCCAATTGCCCATCAAGCAGGGATGACCATGGTCACCCGATCCATCACTTAATGACCATTGTACCCTTAGACTTAACTGAAAAAACTAATGGACGTTAACGTAAGGGACTACTGGTGAAAGATTTAGCAATCACGGGAATGACGAGTGCAAGGAAAAAATACGAGGGACGATGAGTGCAATTTGAGACAAACCACAGGGACGATCCGTGAAATTTTTTCCATCTATAAATACACAAATTAGCCATGACCTTTTTGCACATAAACCAACAAAGTAACAACATGAGACTCCCTTTTCTATGATCATGTCTTTCTTAATTCCCATGATGGTTCCTTCCCAACCGGGATTTCTCTGTTTATGATCATCTTTTATTATTATAACCATTAACCACACAGATTAGATTGTGGAGCTTGCTCGCTTTTCTGTTATCAGTAGGTCGTCCAGTTCCTCCGATTGAACTGGCGTCTCGAGTTGAATCTGCATTCGTTCCTCCAATTGATTAGGTTTGCTTTTGTTGCTGAACGTGTCTTCTTTGCCACACAAAGTAGAATTGCTATTTTAGTTTTGGTTGCACGGTACGTAACTCGCCACAAAATATATGTTCGTTGCTGGGTACCTAATTAACTCACTACAAGATATCACCTCTCAAGCGAATTGAAGATTTTGTAGGGGAAGGGTTCAAAGTCAGGACATGTATGGGTATGACTCGTCACAGAATTAAATTATACCAAGAGTGTCAAGACCTTGATAATCTCTAGATACTCGACTCTAGCTTGATGAACAGGCCTAATGATGTTAATGATATTATTGGAATCAAAATATGCTAACGTACGGTATATCTTGTCACCCACAATCCGTGGTCATTTGTTATTATGGTGGCTTTTGTTGTTACATATATATGTATTCTTTTGCTAAAAAAAGTAGAATTAAATTATACCAAGAATGTATTATACTGTATATTGTAAGGACGGAATCACATAAATCTCCTTCGCGAATGAATGGTAAATTGTTTAATGATATTATTGGAATCACTGTGCTATCGTATATTTTGTCACTAACAATCCGTGGTCATTTGTTGTTATGGTGGCTTTTGTAATATTATGAAATTATTTAATTATGAGTTTATCCCCTCTTTCAGTTTTTTACTTCTTAATTCTTATAGATTGGGGTGTAGTTTTTTACATGTTGTATAGACTTTTTTCGGTAATAATATTTTCTATGAGAGTATCTTAAAAAAAATAAAAAAATCCGTATAAATATGCAAGTATAATATTAAAATTTTACTATGATAAAAAAAGAAAGGGAAGTATGTGCTTTTTCATGACTCATGAGAAGTTTAGAACCGTGTATATAATCTGGTTATATGGATCCCCAAATATATATAGTCATACACATTATTCTGGTCATAAAGTTAAAGTTGAAGATTTAATTTATGACCCTTAATTTATAAGTGACTTCAGCAAAAAGAAATTTCACTTATTTAAACCACGGTTATTGTACGAGCTGCGGTTGAACATTTCACACTACTACCAAGGTTTATATGTAATTATATCGTCATTGGGGTAGTTAGTAGTAAATGCATGCTCCTGCTATTATATATACTTATAATAAAGACATGGGGCTATACATAAAAACTTACACTAACTACTTATATTACTTTTACAATTACGATCGATATGAAGCAGTGGCATCATCATATCGATTTCATATCTATTTAATGTTCATATTAATTAGGGTCTCCTTTCTGGCTGTGATTTCTCCGTTTAAATACTCCATCATCCGTAGACAATTTTTCTAGGGGACGGAGTAGGATACTACCATAATTGGGCAATCCATCCAAGTAGCCCTTTGTTTGGATGCGACGACTACACATCCAATCCAAAAAAGAGGCCCTTGTGTTCGGTCCTAATGTAGGGAGGCTAAGAGTCCCAAATACTCATGGCTTCCCTGCTACCGGGAGTGGAGGCTAAGTGGTTCAGTGTTAGTACCTTCTCGGAGTGGATAAACCAAACTTAGTCATGTAAAGACTTAGTCATGTAGCTTTGGGACAAAACATGCACCCAAATAGTAAAAAAAGGGGGTGAAAAAAATGAAGTAGTTGATCGATCACTTCCCCCGCTTAAGGTAAGTTTGACAAAAGAAGTACTCCGTATCAATTACTTAACAATCGATATTTCCCTGTTTAATAAATTTGTTTGTTATTGGGATGATAAGTAATTTATTTATTTAAATTTTGTTTTGGATGATGATGACGATATAACACTTGATGACTTGAAGCTTTAAATATCACACTATGTGACTTAATAAAAACTCTTTCATGTATTTTTTTATGTGGGTGCAAAACTAATTCAATACAGTACAATATGTAGTGATCTAAACAGGTTACATCTTGGCCCAAAACCCACACCCCACACACCACACCTCACAGCCCAGATGGTAATGAAACAATTGGACATTAATTTGTTTGTTTTTACTTTTTATTTACCGATCATATTTTCAAAGAACCACGGTTTGTTTAAAAAAACCGTAGTCCGATTAAATTAACTACGGTTTGTAGTTAGGAACGGTGGTCCCTGTAAAAAACATAGACCACCCCTCGTCAAATGTAACCGTGATTTGTGTTTACCAAGAAGTGGACCACGGCTTTGTAAATAGATCCGTGTCCCGCTAAATCTTAGAACCGTGGACAATGGAAAGGAAAGTGAAAACGCGCGAGTTTTTGCAAACGGATCACGGGTTTTACGTGATTTTCATCATTTCTGTGGTCTATTAGGGGTGGGCTATAGTGGATTGTGTAGTAGTGATATATATAAATATATATAATTTCTAATTAATTTAAAATTAATTATACAACTTACATAAGTTGGACTTCTTTCTTGGGACCCCATGACCAATGTAGACATATTCTTCATTACATAATAACCACATTCCCAATTAGAAAGTTGTTGGGGACCGTTCACCACCATCCATTTCCAGGTAGCCATGCCACTCCTAAAAAATTGCATTAATAATTAGTATCTTCAAAACATTCATATATAACGTGATATATATATATATATATATATATATATATATGTGTGTGTGTGTGTGTGTGTGTGTATCATGTGTTCAAAAATTCTTACCCGTTCACTCGAGCAACAAAAAGATATTTGGAGGGCCGTTTAGTACCTTGGAGGAATCTATGATGTAGTCGACATGATCGATAGGGTCGAGAACAAAGAGGATCCAACGGGTACTACACAATATATATATATACACGCATGTTAATAAATTGATATAAATAAATCATACTTGTTGTCATTATATGGAGCCAGGAAGAACCGCTTGTCACTATGCAATTGTAACTGCGCGCTCGGTGAGGTGATCGGTAAAAACTTGATACCCATCATCACTAGCCTTTTCGCAGTTATGTGATTGGCATACACCAGGATGTAAGAACGTATATTTGTTTGGCTTTCCATAGTAACTAATGTCTGTGTCCATAGTTTCCTAGTTAATTAATATTAGAATTAAGATAATATGTTATGTATATGTATATGGGTGTGCATACAATAATAATTAACACACACACACACACACACACACATATATATATATATATATATATATATATATATAGAAACAATATTATTATATTATTAATATACTTACGTCACCCAATATGAAATGATGGTGACATCAAGCCACTCATTACACAGCCAAGTTAGCAAAGCATTGTACTCAATCGATTCAAAAATATTATCTTTGTCTTCTTTGATGCCGGCATACAAACCTTTAGGCAGTATATGTTGAATTGGATCGGGGTTAACTACAAAGTGGTTGCCAATACACTCGCCCAACTCTCTTATTCTTTGATTTCTATTCCTTAGAATTCCCTCCAAACGAACAATATCTCTGACAGCCGCCTCAGAGAACTTTTGTGCAGGTGATTGTGGTTGCGGCGGTGCATCCATGGATACAAACTACATATATTATATATTAACAACATTAATAATTAAGCAGCTATATATGTGTGTGTATAATATATATTTAAGTACGCACATATGGCTCCAATGTTGAAGTTCGATGACTAGTGGAGGTCTGCTAATCATCAAGCATGTCCTCTCCAAGCTACACATTACATGCATTTTTTTAGTTAGTATATATTAGAAGTTAATATATTCTCATATATGATTTGTTTAATTAGTGTAAATTTAAGAATGATATATATATATAAGAAATTTGTATACAGTGATAAAACATATATATATGGTAATCAAAGGCGTTCAGTATATTAAAACCATATCCTGTAATGGTTCATGTGCTATTGATGGTCATCATGATTGTATTTATATACATATATATATATATATATATATATATATGATCAATTTAATTAACAGAATCTTATAAAATTAACAAATTCATTACCGAATCCCCATGTGATGGCATGACGTTATCATGACCATCATCATGTGCATATCCATCGCCAACCTACATATTTAACAAAACTAGTTAATAATTAAACAATTAATAATATCGCATTTATTAGCATATATATATCAACTCATTACCGAATGTCTAGGTGAGTGACAGTTGAGTGGCAACATGACGTCTTCAAGCAACATTAAGTTTATTTAAACATACAATTAATTAACTATATATATATATATATATAGATATATATATATAATTAGTATAAGTACATAACATACAATTTCTATCTTACAATAATTAACACAAACATGCATATGCATGCATAATAATTCACACCCTAGTCCAAATTAAAGTATATATATATATATATATATATATATATATATATATATATATATACTCAATTTAATTACCTTGATCGCGTTGCGTGGCCACTGAATAGTTTCACTTCTTGCATAACCTAAATATTTAACTCTGCATGTGACAACCGGGACAGGTAATTCTTCACAGCCCTCTTCAACGATAAGTACTTTTATAAACACATTACCCGGTTGTAACCTTCCTTTGCATTAGGTTGTGTCAACCCTCTCGCCCATGTATCGACATAGTCATCATAGGGCTTCGTAAGTTGACATGGGGCAGACTCCTATACATGAATTTTTTAGTAAGTAATAATTAAATGTTGAATACAACAGTTAATTAATTAATCAATTAATTAGGAGTTTAATTTGATTTTTTGAATCTGGATATATATAAATAGTTTATCAATAATTACCTCATCATCATCAGACCCAATCGGCTCTCCACCAGCTCCTCCGGCCATGCATGCTTCAATTGCCTGTATTTGGCATCTCTATTCTTCGAGTTTTGAAGCCTGATTTTCGTTGATGGCTTTCACTTCTTCTAGCATGCGTAGTTGATCTCCAACCAGTTGCTTCATAAAAGCATCTAAGTCTTCAACAAAGGCCATTTTTCTCTTTTGACATGTTTTATGGCCAAGGGCCTTTTTGACCCCAACAACACTAGAGACTGCCCGAGTCTGCCCCTGTGCTCCTTGCCTTTCAACTTCTCAAGGGGTTCATGCCCCGCCAAATAGTATGTACCATCATCCATCATCTCCTGCTCGTATTTCATCGGTTAATCATGAGATAATTAATAAAGATATATATATGTGTGTGTGTGTGTGTACAACTATACATGCATGAGCATGTTATAACAGTTAACGGGAGTTTTATAAAATTAATTAAACATCACATATTATTTACATACATATATATATATATCTATATATATATATATATCCAAAAATATTTCACCAAATCGTTTGCTGCCTTCTGTAGGACATCCATAAAGTTCTTCACTCCAGTTTCATTGTTTTCCCATAGTCTGGCCAAAATATACAAAATCAAGCGCTCACACTGCATATCGTTAAATAGAGGGTATCTCTTCTCCAAATTGGCTCTCTCTGTCCGATAATACTCCAGCAAACCAGCATATCCCGACTGTCCAACTCGGGCAGGGTCCGTATTCTTAGCGGCGCTTTCCTTGGCTTTAGCACTTTTTTCCTTCACAAATAAAGAGGAAAGAATCAAAGTAATTAGTTAGTAAATCTTGTCGAGTAATCAAATCTAACCACAAACGTTAACAATTTAAAGTTATTGACATATATGTGACAAACCAAGAACTCAGTTGAGTTTCGCGATAAAACAAATCTATCCCAATGCTCTCTGGGCATAAAGGTGTTTGTTTCGACAGGGGATATCCCTTTCCTTATGAACTTTGTAGTAAGCTCACTCTTAAACCCCCTCCATAATTTTATGACCTTTCTCAGCATGGTAGCTTTGGTTGCATCATCTGTAATATTCCAGTGAGCTTTAGTACGTTGCCATAGTGTGTCTAACATTTCTGGAGTTACTAGAGTCTGGTCATTCGGATCAGCAACCAGCTTTTTATTCCATTTAAAATGGTAAGGAATACAAACTTTAATCGCATTACCAAACCAAGTACTAAAATCTGCACGTTTTGGTCCAAATGGTTCACCTTGTGGTGTGAATTGGATGCGATGGTGAGGATCATACCTGTTGACATCATTTGCCCTTGCCACCCCTCTTCTACCTCTACCTCTACCTCTACCACTACCTCTACCTCTAGTACCTCTACCTCTACCTTGACCACCTGATCCACCTCCTTCTCCTTGAGCTCTTGCTTCCATATCTATATATATATATATCTATATATATATATATATATATATATATATATATATATGTTATATTTTACCCTACAAATTATCAAATATAATCATAAAAGAGTATGTTTTGGTTAGTCTCAGGGAATCACTTTCTAATATTTAAACCCAAATCCCATCAGTCGTCTATGATCAACCAACTTATATATAGATTTAACACGTGCGTCACCTAATTTATCTATATCAAGTCTATGATCACAGGTCCAATATTGATTTCCCCTACCAGACATGTTAATATTACAACCTATCATTCCCTAATTAAACCCATATATATATATATATATATATATATATATATATATATATATATATATATATATTTACAAGTGTAGTGACACAATTACTAATATATAAAATTATTCAACTATATATATACTACAGTACACGTGCAAATTTGCAGTCTCAAGATTAATAATATACATAATATATATATATATATATATATATATATATATATATATGCACATAACGATTATATATCAACAACCCACATGTTCGGTTCATTTCATATATATATTCCATCAATTTCTGCACATATGGGCCACACATGAATCACTTTCTACACACGCGCGAGGACAATAATAGAGAATCAATAAACATATGGACATACATCACTTTCTATAAAAAAAGATACTTTAAATAACGATAGATCTCAGCAACATTTGCATAAAATGTACAATATCTGTCGGATATTCATATAGCAATTACTACTATTAAAGCACCAAAAGACAAACATCAACTTTATATCTAACCACTATATATATATAACCCAGCAGATTTAAAGATAAATATCGAAACCTTCAAACGATGATATGATAATCGACTTTCTGAAAACAACGGAAAGAGTGGATCAGGATTTCACAATGCAAAGCTCTCGAAACCCTAAACAATCTCCTAGACGTGTCAAAATAATATACCCTCAAAAAACAAAACAATTGTCGCACTTTTAACCCTAAATATGATGCTTTTGTGTGTAGTTGATTAATCGCGAAAGTCGTCCACTGTAATTTTCAACTGAAAAATTGAGAGTGATAATGAGAAGACAGTCTAATTAATCAAAAATTTTGAATTAAAAAATAAATCAGTTCATTAATAACCGCCATATTTTTGTTATATAAAGTAGTGGATTGTTCATCTACTTTGACCAATCACCGCCTTACTTTATTTGACCACCGACAAAACAATTCAACGAAAATTTTTAAAAAATTTATTGGTGCATATATATGTTCATTTTGCCAATTTGGCAGGGTATGAAAAAACTCAAATATTATAATACACATAATATCATATAATAATAATGAAAAATGATAAAAAGAGCCCTTAGGGATTTACTAATGATATTTCCACAAAGAAAATTGATAAATCCACCACAACAGTGCGTTGGGATCCAGTGCGAAGCTCTGATGGGATCCAGTGCGTTGGGATCCAGTGCGTTAGTTTAGTAACTATATGGTCGGTATGCATGCATGCTTAGTTAATTAACTGTGTAAAGATCTGATAGGATCTGGTGCCTTAGTTATATATATATATATATATGGTACGTGTATATGTATATATCACATTTAATTATATATATATATATACACACACACACACACACACATATACTATATTACCAAAAGCTTAGCAACAAGCTACCAGCTCCAGCTAGTTGCGCCAAATATACCCAATACATTTAAAACTCTCTCTCCTAAATTTTTGTAAGACTAAGTAAGTGGGTCCCACTATCCCACTATCGTTACTACTTATTCTCCACTAACTACTATACACTTTTCATCAATCAAATATTAAATCTACCGACTATATTTTTATTTTACAACATTCGTTCAATTCGCACCTCAATCCATTGTCATCACTTTCAATGCGTGGGTACGAGGCTAGTGTATATATATATATATATATAAGGGTTTTATGGTTAAAACGCCAGACTCTAATTAGGGCATATGGTTTAGGGGTTAGGGTTTATGCGAAAAATAATTTAGGGTTTAGAGTTTAGTTGTGATTTGTTTTCAATTAATAAATTAAATATAGCTATACATTATTGATTATTCCCGGTTTTTGTATATATATATGTATCATTCAAAAGGGTAAAAGAAACACCACACATTAACATTACCACACCAAATTGAATATGTAGTACATCTTCTACCTTTCTTTTTATTTGATCAGATCGATCACTCTTTACGATAATCTTTTTCACAACGAAGGTAAGCATTTCTTTGCGATGGCAATTTCTTTGTTTAAATCCGCTTTCATCGTTTCACGATTATAGTCTCGTTGATGGATGTGAGTATTGAAAAAAATTCAAACCCACAACGAGATCACCAATTCAGGAACTCTGAAAGTTAAACCATTGTTGACTAACCTCACCAACCAGGTCAAAAAAAAGGATATCTTGTCCTTTTAATAGTGTAGTTATGGAACTCGAAGATCGTCTTTATAATAACTTGATCTTGCGTAAGTGTGTTAATGTCAACATGCTCAATATGTCATCAGATACCGAGAGTTAACAAAGGGTTACCATTTGGGAACCAATGAAGATGACGGAGTATATATATCTATTGACTATGTAATTTTATTTTTATAGTCGTTAATTTCACATAACTAGCAAATTTATCGTACGAATTCCGTGCAAATCTATCGTAATTAGCAAATCTATCGTCGTTAATTTCACGTTATTTTTATCATCATTAATTTCTCTAGATTTAATTTGTAAACTCATAAAACAAAAAGTTTGAATATATGTATGCAAGAGTTTTTTATATTATTCAACAGACTAAACAAAAATAGTTTGATGAATATATGTATGGTAGAACTTTTGATTTCCAGATCTGAAGGATATATGTATGGTAGAACTTTTGATATCAGATCTGAAGGTTTTAATTGTAAGAATAAACAAAAAAAAAGATTAATTTTTTTATGAAAGCATTATCAAAGGCGGTCCTTTGCAATCCGCTTTATTCGCTATGAGGTATATATATGAGTAGTGCAAACCATAAGGCGGTTCTTTTCACTACCGTGTTATATTCATAAATTGAGTTCTCCTACAATTTTCTCGTTTTTCTATGTACGCGTTTTAAGATGGTGAAAGGAAAAACCGTCATTAGATACGAATGTAAATGCAAATGCAATGATCTGTCTATATATACTACGGACTTGTATTATTTTGTTATCGATCAGTTAAACAAAAGTATCCAAAAACTATGGTCTACTTAAGCTTTCTTTTTTCATTTCATTACATTTCTAGTAGCAAATTTTCTAGGACTCCAATTTCCCTGTTTATATCTAGTAGGTTTTTTATATTACTTATGATCAGACGGTGTAAAGAACTTTTTTTGCGCTCTTTGTTTGGACGCAGCTGCAATATCTCTGTTAAATTGTTTCCGGATATCCGATCCCAAAACTCTACTTGGTGACAGTGTTAAATTCGGCTAAAATGCCTCAACACTTTGATCGGAATATTACAAAAAAAAATCGTGATTCCTTTTAACATGATTTCTTTTTCAAGTCTTTACATAGAAAAGCAATTGTGTTTACAAGCATGCTTTTTTTTTTTTTTGAAACCCTTCAGGTTGTTTGTGATAGGGTTCCAAATAAAATCACTCGGGTAGATTTAAATGTTGCTAGCTGCCATTGACGTGAAGCGTTGCATACAAAAGCTATTCTCTTCATTTTTATTCTTAACACCTTTTTCATCATTGCAAAGAGCTCTTTGTTTGAACGGATTCAATTATAATTTGTAATTTTACCTTAGGTCAAGATTGTTATCTTCAACTGTAATGTTATCTTTTGTCAAGATTGTTATCTTCAATTGTAATGTTATCTTTTGTTAAGATTGTTATCTTCAATTGTAATGTTATCTTATGCTAAGATTGTTATTGTTATCTTATGTTAATTCTTGACACACCTTGTATTTCATTAAAACATAAACTTGCACGTACCTAAATAATATAAAATTAACCATTAACAAACAAAAAAAGGGAAAAAATTTAAAAAAGAAAGAAAAAGAAAAAAAGGTAGAAATATAAAACCCTAATCATCATATAAACTAGGGAGATCCTCGTTCATCCATTTCTCTTTTTTCCGATCATCTTATCAAGCCCTTCCACCATTTTTTGCCATTATCTAACATCTTCTTTTCTTGGTTAATCAATTCATTGAGAGTCTGCATATACGAAGATTCAATTATATGAATCATCATCTCTCTTCGTTCGATCGATATTATTTTCTGTGCTTTTTCGTGGATTGAATGATTTATGTTTACAATCATCGTTTTCAATTTCTCTTTTTTCTTTTTATCCTCTTCAGCATCTGGTTGATCAAATCTGTGTTTTTTGAATAAATTTTAAATCGACTATCTGAAATAAAACCTCTTTTAGAACGTGGTTTCGATGAAGCTGTCGATTCTTTCATTGTAAAGAGTAAAAATGTAAAATGTGTATGTTCAATGTACGTGTTTGTTGGAAAATTGAATCTTAAGTCCAATCATTTATATGCTCTCGAAGTAGATTTTATATGTATATTAAATTAATTAAACGCCCAACCGAATAAAACGCCCTTAATTGCATACGTCGGGTAGAGTTATATCATGAAAGGCCTGTCAAACACCACCACATTGCATGTTATGTAAAAGCGGTTTATCGTAAACCGCCACCATTTACTATTTGTAAAGCGGGTTCTTGTTACCCGCACTAGTTACCTATCGAAAACCGCCATTAATTGACATTTGTCCCCACCTTTTTGGTCGACAAGCGGTTTTCTATCTAGGACCGCCTTTTTCTAGCGCCTTAATAGCTTACTTTTGTAGTAGTGAGAAGTTATTGAAGCGTAATAGGTTTACCCGTCACTAAGGCAATTCAATTGGGGTGGTGTTTATCTAACAGCTACTAATTGTTGCTCACAATTGAAGCGGGATAGTTTTACCCGCCTTAAATTAAATATACTAGTGGCGGTTTAGAAGTAACCGCTAGAGTTGTTTCTCACAATTGAAGCGGGATAGTTTTACCCACTTCAAAATGAATTTACTAGTGGCAGTTTAGAAGTAACCGCTACAAATTGGTTACCCCTATTGAAGCAGGTTCTTTTACTCGCCATAAATGTTATTACTTGAGGCGGTTTAACCTTTATGTAGTTGGGACCCCACTTTTTGACTGATAAACCCCTACAATTTAGATAATTGGATCCACTTTATAATCAATATAGCCGTTTTCACTAGATTTTGCTATAATATTGCGCTCTTTTTACTCGTTTTTGTACTAGTGACACAACACCACCCCAACCCCACTACCATTGGGAATACCTATGATTATTACATGCAAAAATAGGGAGTCGGCTGGAATTTTAGAGGAGTGGGACTAAACGATCTCACTCATAATTAATATTTATATTTTTAATTAAATGCTTCCCCATTAAATTTATATGATCCTTAGAAAACCCTACCCAATGTTTTGATACATGGTGATTTTTAAATTATACACCATCTTATTTTCTCCATACACCGCTAAACAACTTATAGAATATGGTGATTTTTAAATTATACACCATCTTATTTTCTCCATACACCGCTAAACAACTTATAGAATATTGTACATTACAATAACCGAAAACGTGTATAGTGAAGTGTGGAATAATTTAGGTTGTGTATCAATCACTGCCATTTTTCAATATATAGGTTAATTGTCAACAAAAGAAAACATAAATTACAATAAAATAAAATTAGATGTAGGTAACTTATAAATTTTGCACATTAGTAGTATATAGTAAATTTAATTTTGCTAATATAAGTATAACATGATATACAAATTTTCATGTAGGTACTCAATTAACCTTTTCTAATTTATTTTGTTTTTTGTTTTTTGTTTTGATCTTTCTGAAATTATCTATCCTACAAAACTTTTCGCCCTTTCAACACCCAAATCAAGTTCATTATAGTTCAAGTACTCCTCCCTCGAGTTCTTTGACACATGAGAATGATCACGATCCACAAAACAAAGAGTTAAAACCACATACAGATCTATAATACGTATAATTAATGAACGACCAAATTATTTTCTTTTAATTTCTTCTTAATGAAAAACTTATAAAACAGCGGAAAAATTCCGTTTAACTTATAACTTTTAATTAGAACATTTTTAATGAGGAAGCTGGCCCTCTACGACCCTCTACGCATCTTTTATATCTGCCTCAGATTAAATCCAAAATCAAATTTCTTCATCTTTTTTAATTGGTCAGTTTGATATATCAAATGCCAATGGCTCCCGTCTTTTATTGAATTGATCTATTTAAAGTTGGGTCTAGCGGTCAAAGAGGCTAATGCATACATGCATTGAGAATATTAAATAACAACATGCATTAAGGTGTTTATTGTTTATCATACTACAGTACCACCTCGTAAAAATATTTATATAAATTAATTTTTATGATAGCTAGCTAACCCATGTTTAGTTGCAATAATATATATCTATATATATATATATATATATATAAACTAATTGTATTATCTTTTATATAAAATGCAACACGTATATAGCTTTGAAAGTCAAGAGTCGGATGTGATTTATTTAAATATTTTGAATAAATTATAGAATGGAATTCACATGTTCCAACGTCTTTGCATGATGCAAAGAATATACATAAATACATCCCTGAATATAACTAAAGGAATATCGGAACTATGTTATGTGTCACCCCTCTCCATTCAATAAATATGCTTTTTTATTAGGTGTCATCTCCAAATTGTTCCAAGACATATTTGGTGATATATTTTTTTAAACGCGTTTAAAGTTACTTGTAAAAACGATGGTGGCTAGGAATGCAAACGAATTGAAAGTTCAGCGATCAATTCGTGAAAATGCAAACGAATTGAAAGTTCAGCGATCAATTCGCGAACCGTTTGACGGGAAGTTCGTTTATATTCGTTCATTATATTATATAAACAAACAAACATGAACAAAGTTTTATATTCGTTTAATTATATGAACGAAGATGAGCATATGTCTCGTTCTTTCATTTACGTTCGTGAACATTCGATAATAAATTCATGATAATAAGTTCATGAACGGTCGATAACATCTTCATCGTTAACTAATAACTTAATTAAATCAATGAATATTTGTAACTTTAATTTTAATCTCATCTACCTTCTAAATATAATAGTATTAACCAATTAGATATTTTTATCTCTCACATTTTTCCTCCATTTCCCACACACTTACATTAATATATATAGGGTTGGATTCTGCTGAGAAGAAGAGGATACCGCAAACACGGTGAGAACAAATCATAGCCACCCATTTAAAATCAAGGATCCAAAATGGATGTGACATTTTTGTACTTATTAGGAAGTCGGAAAAGGGGGTGACATTTTTGTGAATAAGTGAAACGACCTTAATTTTTATTCATAATGTATCTTTAATGTGAATCATTTTTTTTGCTTCACAATAATTTGAAATGTTCACAACAGTTTTCTGAATGACGAATCTAAAATATAACATTCACAATAAAAATAACTTGTGTGAACTAATTATAATCATAAACTTAAACCCTAAATTTAACGTGCTCAATTCAATACCTTGTGCGAACTAGTTGTAAACCCAAAACCTTAAACCATAAACCCTAAATTTAACATTCACAATTAAAATAACTTGTGTGAACTAATTAATAATTCCTAAACCCTAAACCTTAAATTTAACAATCAATATTAAATAACTTGCGGGAAGTAATTTTAACATTCACAATTATCATTATTGTTAATAAAATAAATACGATTATTCACAACACACACAAAACACACACACGCACAACCTTAGTCTAATATCTCTCTTTTTCTTTTGTGTGTACCTAAACCTTAATTAAAATAAATAAGTAATCTTCTTCTTTGTCCTCATCGTTGCCATTCTGACGGTTTTTTCTTCGACGGTGGTAGTGGAGGTGTTGTTGCTTTTTGGCTGGAGTTTTTTTGCATCGTCATCGTTAGTTGTCGTTGTCTAGGGTTTGGGATGATCATCTTCGTTTTGAAGGGAGTACATTTGGTTCTTTGTAGCCGTTGAGCTCTGCCATTGCTAATGGCTTCCGAGAAAACCCAGAATTTTCTTAACACTACGTGTTACGAGTACATTTGTGTTTGTGTGAACTGTGAAGCAATAAAATGGAAAACATTTATCCTTCAAATCAGATGTTAAGCAAAATCAAATAAATCTTAACATTATAGAAACTTGTTTGAAGCAAAATAAAGATTAATAAAAAAAATAAGTTGTGAATAAAAACTGAACTTCACTTTAATTACAAAAATACCACCGTGTCAGAATTACGTCAGACTTTATTTAATTCTGAAATTGCCACCCCCGCTTTATAGTTTAGATTAAATCAATGGTTGAGATGCGTTCTCACCGTTCTCACGGAATCTCTTTATTCTCACGTGATCCCAAGTCTCTCTCTCTCTCTCTCTCTATATATATATATATATATATATACGCGCACACACATGTTCGTTTGTGTGTGTTTGTGTTTGCGGATTTGTTAAATGTATCAACAAACAAATGCATAGAATTATATGTTTGTTCTTTTACGTTCGTTTACATTCGTGACAAATAAATTTTCTTAGTGAACGAACATAAACAATAAAATATGTTTGCTTATATGTTTGTGTTCGTGTTCGTTCGTTTGTTCGGTAAAACCTTGAAACGAACACAAACAGGCTTCGTTTGTGTTCGTTATCTTCGTTTACAGGCCTAATGATGGCTATATGGCAAATGATGATTATCAGGATATATACTCTATGAAACCTGTTATATAAAACGTAATTCTTTGTACATATTTGAAATTGTCTGTCCTATAAAATCTTTCACCCTTTCAACACCGAAATCACGATCACTATAGTTCAAAGTACTCCTCCCTCGAGTTCTTTGACACATGAGGAAGATAACGGTCCACAAAAGAAAGAGTTAAACCCACAAACGGATCTATAATACATATATAATTTATAAGCAGGAAATTTTTTTCTCTTAATACATATATAATTTATAAGCAGGAAAAAATTTTCCCTTCTAATTTCATTCATAGAGGCATAACTTATAGAATATCACTTATATCTTGGAAAAATTTCTTTTTACTTAGAAATTTTAATTAGAATTTTTTTAAGGAGACAGCTGACCCTCTACGCTTCTTTTAAATCTACCTCTGATTAAATTCAATATCAAAGTTGTTCATATTTTAAATATTGGTCAGTTTGATATATCAAATGCCAATGGCCTCCGTCTTTTATTGAATTGATCTATGATAAGCTGGGTGAAGCCGTCAAAGAAGCTAATGCATATATGCATCAAAAATATTATACAACTACATGCATTAAGGAGTTTTATATTTGGTGTTCTCATCAAAATAATTTTTAGTATTTATCATACCACCCTCATAATAATGGTTAATAAAATTAAAATATATGACAGCTAGTTAACTAACCATGTTTAGTTGCAATAATATATATAAAAGATAATAATTGTATTCTGTTTATTTAATAGGAAAGTCAAATCATTTATCTATAATCTATAATAATATATAAAGCATCTTCATATTTTTTTTTATAGAAATTCTTAATACTAAGACTTAACATTTCCATAATTAGTTATTTAATTCTCATTTAAAAAAATCTATCATTTTCACATATTTTTACTTTTCACCAACTATTTAAAAAAAGCGTCTTGAATATTAAATTATACATACGAGAAAGAAAACTGCTAGTATCTTATAATTATGGGTAATTCACTAGTGAATAAAAAATATATTTGACTATCTTTGAGTAACTGTTTACAATCAAAATACTAAACTTCGCTACATAATGCGGATATTACGGTAGTTAACTTCAAAGTTTGAAGATAAAATTAAAAACTTAAAAAGCAACAACTACGTACCTTTGAAAGTCAAGAGTCGGAATGTGATTTATTTATTTATATACTTTGTATTAACTATAAAACGGAAATTACTTGTTAGCCCAACGCCTTTGCATGATACAAAAGTGTATACATACATACATACATCACCCCTCTATATATATATAAAAAGGAATATCATAATTTAGTTATGTGTCAACCCTTCCCATTCAACATATCAGCTTTTTTTTCTAGGTGTCATCTCCGGATTGTCCTAAAAGTAATTAGTGTCACGTCAAATTTTAGGGCTAAGCTGGATTAACGGGATATATAGTTTTAAGTGGTATATTAATTAATTATATCCCTAAAGAAAGGGCTTTTTATTTTTTAGATATTAGCATCTTGGTTTTTATTTTTTTGAAATTCTTAATATTAAGACACAACATTTCCCTATCTAATTATTTAATTCTGATTTTTTTTTTCAAAAAAAAAAAAAAAATCTACCATTTCACATATTTTTACTTTGCATCAAGTGTATCCCGAATCTCAAACTATACATATGAACAAACTACTTTTATCTCACAATCACAGTGAATTAATTCACTGTAGAATAAAAAAATATACGACTATCATTGAGTAACGGTTTACAATCAAAATATTAAACTCGGCTACATAAGCGCGGGTTAGGGGTGGCAATTCGGGTTGGGTCGGGATCCTGGGTTCGGGTTGGCGGATCAGAAATGGTCAACTCGAACCCAACCATATTTTATAATCGGGTTGAGTATTTCAACCCAACCCAAAACTCGCCAACCAGACCCCAACCCGACTAACCCGATTTTCTATCTAATCAATAAATTTTCAAGCTTTTTATGAGATTTCAGGTCGGTTTCGGGTCATTTGGATCAATTAAGTCACATTGTTCAATCCTTTCAAAATAATAGCAAATCATTTTTACGAATTAACACTACTACATTTTTGCTTATTTAGACCCCCATATTTAGACCGGTTATTAAATGAAACCGGTCTTCATAGCATTTTCCGCCAAACAAAAGACGGGTACCCGGTCTTAATATGTCAACACGTCTAAATAGCAACCGGTCTTAATGTGTCAACACGTCTAGATGTCAATCAACCGGTCTAGATGTCAATGAAGATGTTAACCGGTCTTGATGGCAACTGGTTTCGTAGCTGGGTCAAATTATTATATCCATTTGAATTCATCATCAAAACATCATTAACTCACTAGCTTATATCAAAACGTAAAGATATCAAAGAAAAAGCTATAAATCACTAAGTGAAAAGGTCTATTTATTTGTCATATTTAAATTAAAAGAAATTTATAATGATATTAAAAGAATTTTGGGTTGTGAGGTTCAACCCAAAAATTCATTTGCTAACTCAAATCCGACCCAAAAAAATACCGAGTTGCCAAGTTTCGGGTTGACAGGTTGGCACCTCAAAAATCCCAATTCTAACCTTATAATGTCCGAGTTAGGTTCGTGTCAGGTTTCAAGTCGAGTCGGAAATTACCAGCCCTAGCGCGGATAGTATGCTAGTTAACTTTGAAATTTGAAGATAAATTTAAAAAGCAACATGTACGTACCTTGAAAGTCAAGTGTCGGATGTGATTTATATATGTATTTTGTATAAAGTCAAAAAAATGGAATTTACTTGTTAGCCCAACGCCTTTGCACACATAATACAAAGTATATACATACATACATCCATCTATATAACTAAAGGGATATCGGAATTTATGTTATATGTCAACCCTCTCCATTCTGCAAATCAGCTTTTTTTCTAGGTGTCATCTCCAAATTCTCCAAAAAATAATTTGTGTTACGTCAAATTTTAGGGTTAAGCCGGATTAATGGACCTTTATTTGTAAATGGTATATTTAATTAATTAAATCCCTAAAAGAAGGGCTTTTTGTTTTCGGATGGTACATCAATGCCTATATACGTTGGAGCTTAGTGTCTACAAATGTATCCGATTTTGACAAAATGTCTATTCTATGTATCCACCTTTAAACGTCCATATTAAATGTATTTAACTTGTAAAAACATCAAATTAGTGTATGCTATCGGATATAGCAGGTAATTTCAAATTTTTAACTGGTTACTTTCAAATTTTTAGCCGGTTACCACACTTTTCCGGTCATCTTCTCCGGTAAGATCAAGTTTTCAGTCATCTTTTTCGGCGAGACTAATTATCCGATCATCTTCTCCGGCAAGCATTATATTGGGGTTGTATTCTCCGGCGACAACATCTTTAACAAGTTATATATGTATTATATGTGTGTACAAAAAACAAACCGAGATTCTCGTGAACTCCATTTTCGGAAATACTTACTCCGGCAAGCTCCATTAATTCCGGCGAGCTCCATTGATTCCGGCAAGCTCCATTAATTCCGGCGAATGTCCCATGCATTCTTAGCGATGGTAGCAGCGGCTATTCGAGAGAAACTGCGATCATGAACAGCTTGTTGGATGAGTGCTAGAGCACGAGCATCCTTTTTGTAATTTTCCCGTAGTCTAGTAGCGTCATCATCATCTTCGGTGAACCCCCTGGAAACGATCTCCCAGAGTCCTTGTGATCGCAACACCATCTTAACTCGAATGCTCCAAAACTCGTATCCTTCTCCCTTGAACATTGGAAGAAGTACTTGACTATTACTTTGAATTATTCTTAACATAACAATGGGTGAGATGCGATGATAATAGAGCAAAGAAATGGAAAAAATCAAACCTTAATTTCATGTGGCCGGAAAAGATGTCAATTGGCCGGAAATTCACCTGAGAAGATGACCGGAGATAAAGTAACCGGTTAAGGTTTTGACAGGTCACCCAATACACTAATTAGGTGTTTTTACGGGTTAAATGCATTTAGTATAGAAGGTGAATACAATAGACATTTTATCAAAGTTGGATACATTTGTAGACACTAAGCCCTCTACATTGTATACCCTCTTGTTCCTAAATGTATACTTCCACGATCGGGATTAATTCGTTAGTCCATTATCACCAATCTTTTTAATCAAGCCATAATCAATATTTTATATATATATATATATATAGTGCAGTGATCAAGAGAGAAGTGTCTTTTTTGGGGGAAGGGGGAAACGTTAGTATTTATCAAGAAGCATGTTACAATTATCGATCAAAACGTCAACCAAAAAATATTTTTACCGGTAAATAGTAATCAAAATCGATGCTATAAAGAATATTTTAACGAATGAATTTCATTTTTAACACTAGTACAAATTTGGGCTTTCGTCACACATGGTCTATTTGAAACGGTCACACATTCCAATATTTATGTGACCAAAGGGCAAAAAAAAAACTGGACGTTATTCTTTAGCCACACATGAACTCCAATCGTGTGACCATTCTGAAACGTATTTGCCACACCTTCGAACATTTATGTGGCTAAAGGGAACTGCAATTTTTTTGCATTTCATTTAGTCACACATGAAGTTGGAACGCGTGACAAATCTTGTCACACACTTGAACACTGTGACCAAACGCCACTATATGGTCACATGGAGTAATTGTTTATGTGACTAAAGCATAGAGTCGATTTTGTCACACATGATTAAAGTGTAGCCAAAGCCAGGTACATATGGTCACATAAGTTATTATGTGACCATATGTTTAGTGTCTGTTAGAATGGCAAAAGGTAATGTGTTTAGTCACACTAATTTCTAGCCCGATCATGTGACTATATCGCATTAGAATAGCCACACCATATCACAAATGTGTATCGAAACGATGTTTATGGCCACATGTTAGGTGATTATATGTGACCAATATATTCACAACAGTCACGTTTTTAGATATTCATGTGACTATTTTTTAAAGCGAAAATGGGCAAAGATGATTATCATTAAATTTGATATTAGTCACATTGAGTGTTGTTTGTGTGGCTATATCATGAGACCTTATTGGTCACATGGAGTAATGGTTTGTGTGACTATAGCATAGAGTCGATTTTGTCACACATGATTTAAGTGTAGCCGAAGCCAGGTACATATGGTCACATAAGTTATTATGTGTGTCTAAAGTTTAGTGTGTGTTAGAAACTTAGAATGGCAAAACGTAATGTGTATAGTCACCCTAATTTCTAGCCCGATCATGTGACTATATGGCATGGTAATAGCCACATCATATTACAAATGTGTATCCAAAAGGATGTTTATGGCCACATTTTGGGTGATTATATGTGACCAATGTATTCACAACAGTCACGTTGTTAAATATTCTTGTGACTATTTTTTAAAGCGAAAATGGGCAAAAACGATTATCATTAAATATTATATTAGTCACATTCAGTGTTGTTTGTGTGGCTAAATCATGAGACCCTATTGGTCACATGGAGGAATTGTTTATGTGACTAAAGTATAGAGTCGATTTTGTCACACATGATTTAAGTGTAGCCAAAGTCAGGTACATATGGTCACACAAGTTATTATGTGTGTCTAAAGTTTAGTGTGTGTTAGAAACTCAGAATGGCAAAACGTAATGTGTATAGTCACCCTAATTTCTTGCCCGATCATGTGACTATATGGCATGGTAATAGCCACACCATATCACAAATGTGTATCCAATAGGATGTTTATGGCCACATTTTGGGTGATTATATGTGACCAATGTATTCACAACAGTCACGTTGTTAAATATTCTTGTGACTATTTTTTAAAGCTAAAATGGGCAAAACCGATTATCATTAAATTTGATATTAGTCACATTCAATGCTGTTTGTGTGGCTAAATCTAACGTATATTGTTATATTAAAAAGCATTGGAATTCTAACAGATATAACATTTAGCTGCATTGGTTAACATGTTTCTTTGTAGGTGTATTGGCTGGGACCCAAGTTCGAACCCCACTCTCAGAATGTTTTTTAATATAAATGTCATTTTGACCAAAAGGTTTAATGTATGCAAGCAGAGTTAGTGGTATGGTCAAATTAAATGGTTATTGTAATATGCCCGTGATTAGTTATTGGTTACGATGTTATATATGACATTTATCCATAAGTATTTATGTTGTAATTTACAAAGTTAATGCATGTACTAAAAAAAATGGAAGTCATAGAAATTAAGATACAAGTAATCGTTCCATAAAATATTCAAAAGGTAATTTACAAGGTTACTGTACTAAAATTAATATAGCTAGTGTTCCAGCATTACATATATGTTGATCACTTGGACTTTGGTATAACAATACCCAAACTCTAGTTGGTTCGAAAGTAATCATCTCGTGATTCATTACCCAAGTCACGTTTATCCACACCTGGCAATATGTTATCATTGTGCGGGTGAATGACCGTGCTAAATTCCTCATCGATTTCATCATATGTATCTCTGTAATTCTTGGGAGGTGCTTTAAGGACAATAGATAAATTCCTAGTTAGTTGGTCTTTCACATAAAACACTTGTCGTGCTTGTGAGGCTAACACGAATGGATCAACCTTGTGGCCTACATTATTCAGGTCAACCAATGTATAACCAAGATTAGTATCGCGTTGGACCGCGCCATCTTTACGGTTAACCCAATCACATTTGAAAAGAGGAAGTTGCCTGAAGCGGTAATCCAGTACCCATATCTCTTGCAAAACCCCATAATAAAATGTGCGTCTAGTGGTTGCAACTTCTTTGGATATGTGAATATCTTCTGTCTCAACACTAACCCCACTGTTTTGGTAAACTCTGCCATCACTACATTTTGTACGAAATGTATAACCATTGATGTTATATGCAGTGTATTTCACTACGCTGGCTCGTGGTCCATATGAGATCCACCTTACGGTTTCGGATACACTGTCTTTGGAGATCGCTAACTCTCTCTCAACCTGCAGAATCTCATTACAAGTATATATATATATATATATATATATATATATATGTGAGCTTGAAATTGAACGAATTAACAAAACACAAATAGTGATAGAAAAAAACAATTGTCCAGCTTTTAGTTTGACTTTATTCTTCAACTCTGACAGTACATACTAACAGGCTTAATAGTAGTAACTTTGGTTAATGAAACTACAGTTAATTAAGTCAATCTCCAATTGGTAATAACTGGACAATTGTAAGGAGTAAATAATATATGATTAAATAACAATTACCTCTTCGCGTAACCACTTATCAAAAGATTTAACGTGCTCATTCTGCAGCCATGCTTTTCGTTTACCCGGGTTTTTTGTTACCAAAACCTCCTTGTGTCGCCTGAAACAAGGTATTTTGTTATTATATTTGATAGAACATTAACTAAAGTAACGAAATAGCTAGACATGTGTTAGTAATTAATACTTACTCGATATACGGTACAATCTCATCTGTATTCAGTATTACATACAAATGTGCTTTCTGAAAGAGTTTTGCAGAAACTTCACTTGATTTGCCAGCCGACAGTGGCTTTCCGTCCTCGTTTTCATCAGTTTCATGTGTATCATTTGGGATACCAATAGTTTTCATGGATTTTTGATATTCTCCGAAAAACTCTATTGTTTCTTCTGCAATAGTCTCCTCAGCAATGCATCCCTCTGGTCTATTTCTGTTTCGCACATGTCCCTTAATAACCTTTATACATCGTTCGAAGGGATACATCCACCAAAAGCATACAGGACCACATAATTTTACCTCCCTAATTAGGTGTACAGTCAAATGGACCATAATATCAAAAAGAGAGGGGGGAAAGAACTTTTCGAGTAGGCACAGTGTGACACAAAGTTCTTCTTGCATCTTATCTAGTTCCTCTAATATGATCTCTTTGCTACATATAGATTTAAAGAAAAAGCAAAACCTGATAATAGCCTTGCGTGTGGGTTCGTCCATTATCGAACGTATTGCAATGGGCAAAAACTCCTGCATTAGCATGTGATAGTCATGTGATTTAAGGCCGATGAGCTTCCTATCTGTGAGGCTGACTAAACTAGAGAAATTAGAACAATATCCTTGCGGTACCCTCATGTTGTATAACGTCTGACAAAAGATGTCCTTTTCGGCATTCGTTAGTGTGTAACCTGCTGGTGTGTTATTTCTCGGTCGTCTTTCCTAACAAACAACTCTGGTTTGTCTATTCCCAACTCTTTAAGATCCAATCGAGCATTCTCTCCATCTTTCGTCTTTCCCGGCACATTTAGAAAAGTCCCGACTAGACTCTCACCAACATTCTTTTCTATATGCATGAAATCGATACAATGTTGAACTTCATTGTGCCTCCAATACTTTAGCTTTCGATACCAAATGTTGAATTTCTTCCAATACGCACCATTCTGTTCATTTGATTTGCTTGAAGTACCATCTTCTTTTCCTGATCTTTTCCTCTTCTCCTTTTGGATCTTCCCACCTCTGCCTCTGGCATCTTCTTGGTTTGCTTGTTTTACGCGTCCCCACTTATTTTCAATATGTTTTACCTCGTTGTATATTTGTTCACCGGTCATTGGAATTGGAGCCGTGCCAAATTCTTGATTTCCATTAAACGCCTTCTTTTGCTTTCTGAACGCATGGTTATATGGTAGATATCTTCTATGACCTACATAGCTCTGCTTGGATGACGTAGGAAGTCTAATACAATATGTATCTTTCTCACATACCACACAACCTTTGTATCCACTGGTTGGGCAGCCACATAAAGTACCAAGTGCAGGGTAATCATTTATTGTCCATAACACCACCGCACGTAGATTAAATATTTGCTTTGTGGAAGCATCATATGTATCGACCCCTGTCTCGAATAAGAGTTGCAGATCATCAACCAACGGTTCTAAAAAAACATCGATATCATTTCCCGGGTATCCCGATATCAGTATAGATAGCATGATAAACTTTCTTTTCATACACAACCATGGAGGAAGGTTGTAGATGACAGATAAAACTGGCCACACACTGTGATGCCTATTTCCTCTGTTGACATCAACACCATCAGCAGATATTCCTAGCCTTAGATTCCTTGGATCATTTGCAATTTCGGGGAATTCGTTATCTATGGTTCGCCATGCCTGTGAATCTGCCGGGTGACGTAACACACCATCTGTTTTCCTCCTTGTCGCGTGCCATCTTAATTCTTCTGAAATACTTGTTATCTTAAAGAGACGTTGCAGCCTTGGTATTATTGGAAAGTACCACATTACGTTTGCTGGAGTCTTCTCATACACTTTTTTTGTCTTCTTATCCACCTTCCATCTTGATGTCCCACAGGTACGACACACGGTCAATTCCTTGTCCTCTTTCCAGTAAAGAAGGCAATTGTTGATACATACATCTATCTTTTTGTATCCTGATCCCAGCAATTTCAAAATTTTCTTTGCATGATAAGTGTTTTCCGGCAATTCGTTACCATCAGGTAGCATCTTTTTTAACAATCCTAGCAGTTCAGTAAAGAATTGATCTGAACAGCCATACTTACTCTTTAAGTTGAGTAGGTGAACTATGGCTGACAACTTTGTGAAGTCAGGACACCCACTGTAAAGTGGCTTCTCTGCATCTGATAGCAGTTCTAGAAGCTTGGCATGGTCATCCGGATCCTCATCATCAAAATTATCTTTTGTAGCATTAACCATTTCCACTGTTTCACTCGCATGTGTTGGGAGTTCTGCATCAAAATCCATATGGTTGTCACCATATTTTGTTGTAACAATTGGCTCATCCTTCTCTCCATGATAAGTCCATCGTGTGTAGTTTTGATCAATGCCATTGCTGAATAAATGGAAATGCACTTCCTCCATTTTACGAACTACATGGTTTAAACATTTGGTACATGGACATGGGATTAGAAGATGTGGATTATTACCCTGTGGGTCGATGTTACTCATCTTCTTCAAGTTGTTTACCGCATAATCAATAAATGCTTCTACTCCGTCTCTATAAATTCTGCCCAGCCTGTTTGTTCCCATCCAAGACTTGTCCATTACTTAGGGTTTGAAAAATCCAATTAGGTGTGTCGGCGTGTTATGTACTGTAATTGATTAGGGTATGAAATATTTTAGGAAGTGCCTTGATTAATTCAATTAGGGGAATTAATTCGGATCTCATAAATGCAATTAGGGAATCTGAGTTGAGGAGTGCCACTGTTAGGTATTTTACATACCTTCCCACTGTCAGTTATTCTTGACAGTGCCACTGTTAGTTATATTTTCTAGGGATTGGCACTGCTAACAGTATATAACCTTAAAACACTTCAATTTTTCATTACGTTCTCATCTAACCACTGCAACTACAATTCAAAATACAACCGCCTCTTCTTGTACAATTAATTTGACGATCATGGCTTCTTCTTCTTCATCTGATTTGACCCTTAATGTTCATGAAGAACACAATATGATTGCTTTCTAATGAAACCCCCATCTGCACAGAATTTCACTCAAATAGTTGATTTTCTTCATGCTAGTTATGTTTATCACGCGCTTACAGTATCTCCGAGGGTGTCAAGGGGTCATCTGAATGAATTCTGGAAGAATGCACGGTTAGAAGTGGTTGTTGGTGTAAATCAAGTGGTTTCAAAGGTTCAAGAAACCAAAGTGGTGGTTACTGAGGAAATTTTATGAGATGTTCTTTTACTTGATGATGCCACAGGTATAACTTCCTTAGATGACACAGAATTGTTTGATAATTTAAGATTAATGGGGTATGAGGGTGATTATACACGTTTTACATTTTTTAAATCACTCTTTAGCCCACAATGGAAATTTTTAATTCATACAATTCTTCATTGCTTGTCATCTAAGAGAACTTCTTACAATGAATTTGGAACACAATTAGCCTATTCTCTTGTGTGTTTGGCTAAGGGTCAGAAATATAATTTTTCCAAATACATACTTGATGGCATGATCAGAAACATCACAAAGGGTAAAAAGGATCTTTTTATAATGTATCCAAGATTTGTGCAACTTGTTTTAAACAAACAAATTACTGATTTGGTTGCACAAAAAGTTGTCATTGGTGTTGGTACTCTCTCTGCTAGAACATTCAAAGAGATGAGTAAAAATACCAATAAGAAGTTCTCAGGGAAGGAAACAGCATTGTTTCCAACAATGCTTCCGGCTCCTTCCACCACAGATGTAGTACCACCAACTACATCTGAACCACTCGGTGACAGGCCAGCAGAACCAGTTGTGCCTGAACACACACCAAGTGGGGGTAAAAAGAGAAAACAAGGGACCAAACAGCCTACCACATCTAAGCCTAAGAAAAAGAAAGTTAAACAGGCAAGTGAGGCTCCTACTGCTCATTTGTCTCAGTCAAATGTACCACCACAGCAGGTGTCTCAGTCAAATGTACCTACCATTGAATTGGCGAATGTACAACTGACAGAAGCTGTGAATAAAATTTGGGAGAAATTAAAGAAAGAGAAACAGATCAATCGGGCTCAAGATGAGAAAATAGCAGAGCAGGCTGCTAAGATTGATGAGCAACAAAAAGTGATTGAGGATCTCAAAGACAGGCTTGCTGCACTTGAAGCTTTGCTGGTTAAAATCACTTTCAACAAGGGGGAGAATAATGATGATGATGAAGGCAGAAATGATGCAAGCAATGATGAAAAAGTGGTGCAGAATGATGATATGGCTGAGGAGACTGCAAAGGCACCTGAGGTCAATATGGATGATGTGCAGCCTAAGGATGTTGAAAGTGTTGAAAATGTTGATCAACCAAAGAATGTAGATGAAGGTAGTGTTGAAACTGAGAAGGTTAGAACAGAGCCTAACATGACAATGGGAAGAAAGAAATCAATACCATATGCAAGTGCAAAAGCTAGTAGAATTGAAGAACTTAAAAGGGCTAGGAGTAAACCTACCACTGTTATACCAACTGAACCTACCACTGCTACAACACCCACTACCACTGTTCCAACAGAACCTCAAGCCCCTGCTACCAAAGAACCAGAACTTCAACCGACTGTTATAAATCAACCCACTGTTGATATACCACAACCACCCACTGCTACAAAATCAACCACTGCTAGGAAACCTGAAGGACCATTTAAAATCAATGAACCTAGTAGTGTGCCTAAACCTGATTCCAAGCCACCTATTTAGAGGTCAGTACCTATACAGAAATCTGCATCTGAATCTGATGCAGTAGATGTTTTGCTACCATCTGGAAGAATTGTGAAGATGAGTAGAGAAGCTAGCAGAGTGTATGCAGAAATGAAGTCAAAGGGTTTGAAAGTAGAGGATGACATTATGTATGATGCTTATGTTGAAAAGACCAAGGGTAACCCTCTGCAAGTTGCAATTGATAGGATCAGAAAGAAGGATGCTGAAGAGAAAGAAGCTAAGAGGAAAGCTAAGAAACCAACAAGAGGTGAATTGAAAAATCAATTGGTTTGCAAGTTAAGAGGAGTTAGATATTCTACAATGGAGTTGAGGAGAATGACATTAGAGGAATTGCAGGAATTGTGGGATAACAATCCAATTGTTAATCCTGAGGCAAGAGAAAGAATTGAAAAGAAAAGGAGAGAGGATGAAGAGATACAGAGAAGGCTGAAATTAAGGTATCAACAGATTGATGAGGAGCTTGAACAAAAGAAAATCGAAGCCCAAAAGGCTGAAGAGTTGAGATTAATAGTTGCAAGTCATAGAAGGTCATTTCAAATGATTCAAGACTCTGATGATCAGATATATGATTTGGATAGAGATGAAGAAATCTTAGAAGAGATGATGGTTGAAAAGAGAGATAGGAATGAAAATACAAATCTTAATGATGAAGATCTCTCAGATATTGTTGAATGGCAAGGAATGTTCATAGAGTCAAACACTGTGTCTTATGAACTCAGAATTAAAAGAAGAAATGGAGATGTGAGTTTTCATAAGTCTATGGGTGATATTTTGAGAAAAGTAAAGAAAATGGATGTGTATGATATGTATAGAGTTGGAATGGAAAAGGATATGAAGCTTGTGAATATTCATATTGAAAGACACGTATGGGAATGGTTAAGAATGATGTTTGAACCAGAACAGTATGGTGAACTATTTTTGGGTATTGAAGCTGTTACTGATTGGAGACATTTTGCTAGAGCAGGAGTTCATTGCATACGACTGAGGAATGGTAAATACATCTATATGTTGGAAGAAAGAGATTATGTTCTGAGCCAATCACTGTTGAAACAGCTAATTGAAAGAAAGTTACTTGTAGCTATCAAAACTGATAAAGGAAAGGATATAATCTATAAAATCATGAATCAGTACAACAAGAGGGTAGAATCAAGCAAGAAAGGGTCCAAATCTTCTAAAGAATCTGAGGCTGAATGAAGAAACTTAATGTAATTAATGATATATGATCACCACTGTTAGTGTGGAAGTGTGGAAGTGCTTACCACTGTTAGTATATTGTGCTAAGTATATTGTAGCCACTGTTAGTGGAAAGCATGGCGTAGCCACTGTTAATGTAACTAATGATATATGATTATATGGCACTAAACGGAAAACGAATTCGATTAACCATAAGTATTCATCATTTTGAACACTTTTATAAACTTTAGTTATCATTAAACACATTTTATAAACTTTGGTAATTCTTGAACACATTGCGTATAGTTATGGTTGATTTACGTACAATTTTTTATCCGAGTTTAAATTGGTAGCATTGAATTGATTATTAATATTTTATTTGATTTTATTATTCAACCTAAAATAAGATTTAGGCGATTTGAGTTATATATATATTTTTTTCGTAAGTTGTTTAGTAAATAATTATGAACTTTAAAGGAATATATCTTTAGACATTTGTCACATATTGTTTAATTATATTATTCTAATAACAGAAAACTATGCCTCCGAAATCTCTATCCGGATCTGAAAAGCGAAAAAGGATTTACGTCTTCGATAAAAAGTTTTATCGTTTCATTTTTTACGTCTTTAACAGATTCGTCGTACTAAACCAAATGAATTTGATTGAACAGATTCTACGTCTTTAACAGATTAACGTTTTTATGTGACTTTAGCCTAAGTTTAATAGTGAAATGTATGATATATGGCACTACCGGTAGCACACATGAGGGTATTTAGGTAATTTCCATTCCTACCCACCTTTTAAATCCCCTTTCTCCCCCATTCCTTTACATCGTACAGTTGATATTTCCCTCCATTACCATACCCATTTTATTCCCGCTCATTTTTCTCCCTGTAACATGGCATCATCATCATCTTCTCAAAATCAAGTTTTGGAACCACAATTTTATTACTGTCATTGCGGAGCCAAGATGTATGTTCGCACATCATGGACTGAGATCAACCCGGCACGCAGATTCGTTAAATGCCCAGATGTTAGTTTTAACCTTATTTTTTAATTGTTGTTGGTATCTGCAATTGATGATGCTATTAGGTTAAATATTGACTCAAAAATGCTTTAATTTTGTTATTTTGTTGTGATTTAGGTTAAAACCAGTTTTTGCACAAGATATCGCTTTCTTGATTCGGAGCTTCCAGAGTATTACAGGAAGATTATGTATCAATTAAGAATGAAATGCAAAAACAAGTCCATCAGGAATGAAACGGAAGAAGATTCAGACTCAAAGATGGTGTTGATGAAGATGGTTGAAGAGTTGACTCTCATGAAGTCAAAATTGAAGATGTTTGACCAAGTGTTTGCACTTTTAATTGGTGTTGTAGTGATGTTGTGTGTAGTTATACTTGTTCTTGTTATGAACTAAGTTTCATTTAATGGTGTGATTAAATTTATGGGTGTTCGTGGACGGTTAACCGGAGACTCGGTTAACCGGAGTCTCGGTTTGTAATATTTTTGAACCTAAACTGAAACCGAAAAAATCGGTTAACCGGAAATCGGTAAACCGTTTTTTCGGTTCGGATAATCGGTTAATCAAATGAACCGTTAATTAATTAATACTTACTTAAAAGGTAATTAATAACACACATATAAATATTTATTTTTCAATCTTCACTATATTTAAAATACTTTGATAATAGAAGTATCAAATGTTAGTTTTACTCTTTATAATTGTGTATTTATGTTATACGTACGTAAATCATTTCAATATAATTAGAAACTTAGTAGAAGTAATTACCATATTAGGCCAAAATTTAACTAGTAAATTACATTACAATGAGTGAAAAAGAAATAAAAATAATTTTATCAAAATAAAAGTGTAAATATTTATATATAAATATAATATGTACACTATATATACATATATTTAAAACTATATATAAAGTTTTCGGTTTTTTCGGTTAACCGTTTATAACGTCCATCTCAAAATCATGAACCGAAACCGAAATCGAAAAACCGAGAAAAACTCGGTTCGGTTAAATAAATTATTATATAAATGTAACCTCAACTAATAATAAATAAATTAATCAAAGCAGAATGAACAAAAAACCATTTGTGGAATATTATATGCAAATTATATGTAATTCGTCATTTCGGCATATGTATGTGACATTGCCCTAAGGTTAATAGTCAAACGTACGATATACGGCAGTTGCGGTATCACACACGCCACTATTGAACTTAGGGTGTTATGT
Organism: Pseudognaphalium luteoalbum; assembly: GCA_963422505.1. Lineage (NCBI taxonomy): Eukaryota > Viridiplantae > Streptophyta > Magnoliopsida > Asterales > Asteraceae > Pseudognaphalium > Pseudognaphalium luteoalbum. The sequence goes on along the minus strand of OY730193.1, from coordinate 111,353,831 downwards.
ATATCGTCATTTCGGCATATGTATGTGACATTGCCCTAAGGTTAATAGTCAAATGTACGATATACGGCAGTTGCGGTATCACACACGCCACTATTGAACTTACGGCCGGGTGTTATGTAATTCCTCATTTCGGCATATGTATGTGACATCGCCCTAAGGTTAATAGTCAAATGTACGATATACGGCAGTTGCGGTATCACACACGCCACTATTGAACTTAGGGTGTTATGTAATTCGTCATTTCGGCATATGTATGTGACATTGCCCTAAGGTTAATAGTCAAATGTATGATATACGGCAGTTGCGGTATCACACACGCCACTATTGAACTTAGGGTGTTATGTAATTCGTCATTTCGGCATATGTATGTGACATTGCCCTAAGGTTAATAGTCAAATGTACGATATACGGCAGTTGCGGTATCACACACGCCACTATTGAACTTAGGGTGTTATGTAATTCGTCATTTCGGCATATGTATGTGACATCGCCCTAAGGTTAATAGTCAAATGTACGATATACGGCAGTTGCGGTATCACACACGCCACTATTGAACTTACGGCCGGGTGTTATGTAATTCGTCATTTCGGCATATGTATGTGACATCGCCCTAAGGTTAATAGTCAAATGTACGATATACGGCAGTTGTGGTATCACACACGCCACTATTGAACTTAGGGTGTTATGTAATTCGTCATTTCGGCATATGTATGTGACATTGCCCTAAGGTTAATAGTCAAATGTACGATACACGGCATAATTCTACTTATTATAAGTATAAGATTTTCATACTTTTGTTTGTGTGTGTATAAATAAAAATAGGTTATTGTTAAATTGTGTACCGATTAAAAATATAATTTATCTTCTTACCATATTTGTTTATATAAATACGTTTTTATAACATTTTTATAATATTGTATATAAATATGTTATTGTGAAATTGTGTATATCAAGAGTCAAAATAGTTTATCTTTTTACCACATTTGGTAATTACGTCTACTAATACTAACCCTTAAAGGTTGAATGACATAAATACCCTTAATAATCAATTACCAATACAATAAGAAGGATTTTAATAGTAAGGGCATTTAGGTAATTTACTTAAAGACTTGGAAGTAGGCGCGTGAGCCGTAAACTTTACGAGTAAAATTCAGACATCAGATCAACACCTTCCAATTCCCGGCGTACCAACTTCGAGAGAAACTCAAAACAGAGCATCAACAAATCATCTAAACAAGATATAAACCATGGATTCCCAAAGCTCTAAACGACAGAAACATGCTATGGAAGATGATCGAACTCTTGCTGACCTTCCGGACGGCGTCGTTAGTCAAGTACTGGCCCGTGTCGGGGCTTGCAACGCCAAGCAAGTTTTTAAAATGAGGACTCTGTAAGTCTCCATACCCTAGTTTCTAGTTTGGATTCTCATTTCAACCTAAGGTTATATTGACGTTTTGTTAGTATAAGCCTTGTATTTTCTGTAATTTTTAAAAAATGTAGCGCAATTATTAATTAGGGCTTGATTTAGGAATATTTAAATTATATTGTGCATGTACAGTATTTAAGAAATCACCTTTTAAGATCAAGGGACTTACATTGTGTTTATGACGTCGTTTATATATATGCATTACAGGTGCAAGACCTTCAAACGTGCAGTTGATTCAGTTGAGGTTTATCGCCAACTGAATGATGATTCCCTCTATCCTCTATTTTCTACGAACTTGCACAAAAATGATGTGCTATCAAAAATGAGGGAGAATCGAAACCCTAATATGCTGTTTAGGGATGGCATGGTAATGTTTATTTTACATTTTATTGAAGTTTTTACTTGTACTCTGTCACATACTAATTTACTTTTCTTAAATGTCTTGATCAGAACAAGTTCTTCTCATTTGGTGATGAGGCTGCTGGAAAGGAGATGATGCAACAGGCATCTAATTTGGGACAACGTGATGCAACGTTTATGCTTGGGATGCTGGTGATGGGGGAAAGTCAAGAGAGACAGGCAGAGGCCAAGTAACTGTTGACCTCTACCAGAACAAGGTTAGCAGGTCTGTGGGATGTGGCCTGGACAGCTAACAAGGTACGTCGATTGTTGGCTGATCCCCGTATCTTATGGCGAGCAAAAAGGGAATACACTAACTTTATTCTTTGTTGTCCTAAGCACAAGGTATTGCACGGGCAGACTTTACGCGATGCCTTGTTTCACAGACGGGCTTGGCTGTTCGATTGTAATGTATGCTTGTGGGATGCTTGCTACATTAACTTTGTATCTACTTTTGGTATTTTTTACTTTTGATTAACTATATATAGTTAGTTATAGACAGATGTATGTCGGATACTTATGAATATGTACTTATTTTTTGTAGTTAAGTTAATGATGTGTTATATATATGTGCATTATATGCTTTTGTTAATGGAAGGTCAGGAAAGGAAACAAGATGCTAGGAACCTGTGGGTCATTTCACTTTAGGGTTTAGGGCTAGCGTTTAGGGTTTAACAACATAATATTATATATTTATCGTGGGAAAAGTAAATCAATTATATTCATAGCTGAGTTGGTCATTTCGTTGAGGAGCTAACCTAGCAATCCCGGGTTCAAGTCCGCTAACCTACATTTTGTTTTTTTTAGCTCAATATTGTTTGATTTGCTGTTTTGGCCCCCTACAATCAGAATTCACTAGTATGAAAACCCGCGCAATGCAGCGGAAATCAATAATAAAGTTATGTGATTCGATAATGTTTTTTTTCGGAAAAAACATAGTGAAATCGTTTTGAACGCTTTTTTTTATTAGCATCCTAGGTCATTATATGTCAATGTATCAGAAAGATATAAATATATAATTGGTAAAAGTACATTACATAGAAAGTAATTTGAAATATATTATGGTATGTATTAATGTACATTAGTGTTATAATTGACAAATTAAAAGTATGGGCATTTAAGTAATGATATCCTTCAATTTAATATTGATTATTCTTTGATTTAAGATTAAATACAGGGGTAATACTGGTATTTCCCATATGATTTAAGGTCAACATACTGAAATGCTTAATAAGGGGTATAGATAATTAACCTTATTCATAATTTTAACTCTAAATATTATTTCATTCATTTTGGAGCCAAATTTTTCACCAAAAAATTTAAACTGACCAACTAGAGCCAGGCAGAAAAATTTGAATTTCAAGTGACCTATTTACATTCCAAAACGTCTTAATAAAGAATTTACAACTCTCAATTAATCTCCAACCAAAATATCAAAGAATTTACAACTCTCAATTAATCTCAATTAAAGTATATATATATCATGGATAACGAAGCCGATCATCCTCTAAATAATTATAATGATGACGACCACGATTTAGGATATGAATCGGAGGGTTACGATCATGTACAAGATGATGAAGCCGATGAAAACGACAATAATGCAAATCCCAAAATAGTTCCGACGAGGGGCATAACAAGATTATTTGCGTTTCGCAACAAGTATGGCAGACCCGGTTCACAAAAGCTCAAGGTAACCTTCGATCAAATGGATCGGCTAATAGGGGACAATAGAGCCTTGTTTTCGAGTTTTTTGGGAGACATTGTTCGTGAGCATATTGGTTTGAAGATTCTATCCTGGAAGAAGGTCGATAAAGAAGAAAGAGATAAACTGTGGGATGAAATCATGGTATTTGTAACCCACTCCATGCTCCCTTGATTAATTTCCTTTATTAATTAAAATTGTTTACAATACATTATATATGCAACTGGATGTGTATATATATATATATATATATATATATATAGATAGATAGATAGATAGATAGATAGATAGATAGATAGATAGATAGATAGATAGATTTAACTTGTTAATATTGATCTTGCAGCGATATTTTGATGTTGATGAGACACACAGAAAGCTAGTAATGAATCGTCTTGGTGCCCATCTTAGGAATTTCAGAAGGAAATTGAGGGAATCCTACATACTGCCCAACCTAAACACACCAGCAGTAAATGAAGTCCCAATGAAATATAGTGCATTTGTCCATGCCCCGGAATGGAACTCTTTTGTAGAGTATACGAGCACGGAGGATTACCAGGTTTAGTCATTTATATTAGAGTGCATATATATATATATATATATATATATATATATAATTTCAGATTATTGTTTTTGCACATTAATGCCATCTAATAATGATTTTGTTCTCTAATTAGAAAAAGTCAGATGCATCAAAAGAGGCGCGCTCCAAGTCAGTTTATCCGCATACCATGGGACGAGGTGGCTACGTACATGTGAAAAATAAATTGGTAATTACATTTACATATATAATGTATGTTTCTATTTTGTACATTTTATGTATCAATTATATATAAGATCAAAGTAAAATACACAGAAAGCTAGTGTACTTTGTTTCTGTTGTCAATTTTATATGCTTACATGTTAATTGGTAATTTGACTAATTTACATGTGTGTTGATTTGATGATTACAAGATCGAAGAAAAAGTAATTGAAGCACATGAAGAACCCCCCCCCCCCCCCCCCCCCCCCCCCCCCCGTGGTATATTGTGGTTGAGAGGAAGGCAAAACAAAGCCGGGTTATTTCTAGACGAAATGACTAAAGATAAGGGACAACAACTAGTAAGCATTAATTTGACATGCAAATTTTCCGTTTAAATAGTTCATGTAGTTTACTTTCCATTAATCAATTAACTACTGGCTGTTGGAATCTATAATGCAGATAGACACTCATGAGAAGATCAAAACCGGAACCTTACAGCTTGCTCATGGCAACGATGCAATGACAGAGGTATTTGGAAAGGAAAAGGGAGGGTATGCCAGAGGAGTAGGAAGTGGAGTGACAATCAACAAGTATTTTCATCTTCCAGCAGCTCGAAGCAGAAAAGCAGCAGATGCCGAATAGATGAAATTACTTCAAGCATAACTTGCAGCTGAGAGACGTGCCCGTGAAGACAAAGACAAAGTTATAGAAACGTTGTCCAACCAGGTGTCAGAATTATTGGCCAAGTTGACTGCACAAGAGGCGAAAATTAATTCAATGTCAACTCAAAACCTGCCATCGGAGGAAAGACATTTAATTCTTGTATTAATTAAGTAGTTATGCTAACATATTATTCATTAATTTATATTGCAGCTAACGGATATATGTATTTCTTTATATATATTGCAGGTGTCTCCATCAGTGGACGTTAATCCTAAAGCAACCATTGAAACTGCAGATCAGGAGTGCCAAATAAGGACATCAAGTGTGGTTGGAAGTGGGCAGGAAGCTAGTTTTGACAGGCCTAAAGGACTTGCAACTAGCATGATCAACCAAAAAGACAAAATGGTAATTAAGTAATAAAACATTAGAATTACATTGATTTTGCAGTGGCATTGAAGAATTTAAAAGGGCCAAGTCATCTACTCCCATTGCTAGTTCAAGAGTCACTCCCACTGCTACTGCAAAATCAAGCTAGTTTTGCCACTGCTAGTTGTATTCAAAGTACAGCTAGTAATTCAAAGCACTGCTAGTTCAAGAGTCACTCCCACTGCTACTGCAAAATCAAGCTAGTTTTGCCACTGCTAGTTGTATTCAAAGTACAGCTAGTAATTCAAAGCACTGCTAGTTCAAGAGTCACTCCCACTGCTACTGCAAAATCAAGCTAGTTTTGCCACTGCTAGTTGTATTCAAAGTACAGCTAGTAATTCAAAGCACTGCTAGTTCAAGAGTCACTCCCATTTACAATAATTACTTGTTTGCCTTGTTTTATATAGGAGACTGTTGAAAAAGCAGTTAACAATTCAGCAAACAGGACTCCTGATTCACGAGAGAACACGGTTGAACCTAACCGGTCATCCCGATCACAAAATAAACCGTCTCCAACACCACCAATGCTGCAGGTATATATATGTAAACATAAAATTCGTTGTGTGACTAAATACAGGTTTACGTGACTTTAAAGATCATATGGTGACTAAATGATACCAAACGTCACGCAAACATAAAATTCGAGTGGCCATTGGATTAACAATAGTCACACAAAATACAGGTTTACGTGACTTTAAAGATCATATGGTCACACATATTAACACCTATGGCCACATTTGGTTTAATTCTATATATGTGACCAAATCCAAAAATAAAACACTCGTTGTGTGACTAAATGATACCAAACGTCACGCAAACATAAAATTCCAGTGGCCATTGGATTAACAATAGTCACACAAAAAACATGTTCACGTGACTTTAAAGATCATATGGTCACACATATTAACACCTATGGCCACATTTGGTTTAATTCTATATATGTGACCAAATCCAAAATTAAAACACTCGTTGTGTGACTAAATGATACCAAACGTCATGCAAACATAAAATTCGAGTGGCCATTGGATTAACAATAGTCACACAAAATACAAGTTTACGTGACTTTAAAGATCATATGGTCACACATATTAACACCTACGGCCACATTTGGTTTAATTCTATATATGTGATCAAATCCAAAAATAAAACACTCGTTGTGTGACTAAATGATACCAAACGTCACGCAAACATAAAATTCGAGTGGCCATTGGATTAACAATAGTCACACAAAATACAGGTTTACGTGACTTTAAAGATCATATGGTCACACATATTAACACCTATGGCCACTTTTGGCTTACTTTTGTGTGACCAAATCCCAAAGAAAAGCACTCGTTGTGTGACTAAATGTTACATAACGCCACACAAAGATAGAGTTCACGTGGCCATTGGAGGCACAATAGCCACACAAAATCCACGTTTACTTGGCTTTAAGGAGCATTTGGTCACGCTTATTAACACCTATGGCCACTTTTGGCTTCATTTTATGTGACCATATCTCCAAATTAAAACACTCGTTCTGTGACAACATGTTACATAACGCCACACACACATAGAATTCAAGTGGCCATTGGATGAACAATAGTCACATATAATACACCTTTACTTGATTTAAAAGAGCATATGGTCACACCTTTTATGGTTTTGGTCACTCTTTTTAAATGGATACCGCCACTAACGATTTAATGTGGCCATATGCACCCTATGGTCGTGGGACCTTTAGTCACACACACGTTGAAAAACAAGCGTGACCGTAAGCATATCGTCACGCTTTTCTGGTGTGACCAAAGCCCAAATCTGTACTAGTGTAAGTCATAACATTAGTTGATGAATATTTATTTAATAAATTGTTAATATTCACTGTAATGAATATTAACTAATATGCATCACGATGCATATTAAAACTTCACATTATTTGAAAAATATTTTTATTGTTAATATTATCACAATGCATATTAACTAATATTCATCACGATGCATATCAACGGATTTGGATCTAATATTCATAAATCGATGTTATAACTTGCATACATAATTTATCAAGGAAGCTTAACATTCATAGCTTCGATTCTGATTAACATTTACTAAATTTCAGTTTGCTTTTGTCGCACCCCCAAATTCAGGTTGCAGAAGCGAATCGGGTCGGGGCGCGACTAATCAATAATCACAGCACAGAGATATAATGAACGACTCTATATGCGTCGTTGTACAACTTGAATTGATAAAATCAAAGTTTACATCAAAATAAAGTTTACATTAGCTCAGTTTGAAATTGAGAGATTTACATACATACTTAATTTATACAAAATATAATAATGCAGCTAAATCTCTGAATGTTTGTATGCTGACATGAGCTAATGATTCCTGAATGCAGTCCAACCTACTGCTGAGTACCTGTGATACATGCTAAAATGGATCAGCGAAATGTTGGTGAGCTCACAGGTTTGTATGTCATCACACATATTGTATAAACCGCAAGATTTATTTGAATTTAAGTTGCAATTAAGCAAAATAAAAGTTTTACAGCCATGAGCACATAGTTTGAGCTTAACTCGAGGTGTCAGGTCCACATTTAAGGTATCCTGATCGAGGTGCCTCCCACGAGTGCCTAATCTACACTCGTCTGAACAAATATTAGTACATCCGTTTACCCAGTTAGTGCATGCTAACCCGGACGAGGAGGATCAATCCTATATGGTACCATATACTAATATTCACGCTACAACGTATTACTAAACTATGCTGAGGAGGGCTTGAAAGATTAGTGAGATAACTCATGTATTAATTGTTTATTTTCGTACTTGCGTTCATATAGTTAAAATAAAACGAGCAATGATACCACACCCCTGAGTAAAGCAGTAAAATAGGGGCTATGAGACTCACCTGAGTATTGAGAGTTTAACTAAATAAACCTGAGTTGATTAGCCGAGTAGTGATGTCCGAAGACTTGTAACATGAGGGTTTCCACGACACGCGATGGTTATTAATTTTTAGGTATCTTAAAAAACTACCTTTGTAGTTGTTCGTCCAACTAGAATGTCCAAATGACTACGATTTGGTTGATTAACTTGAGTTTTGAAAATGTATACGGCGCGTTGGTGATTGTTTGTAATAATAATCTCAACTATTATTATTATGATTTCGAAGTGTTATACTTAAAAGTATGTTCCAATGTGTTTTAGAAGTCGTATCGTATTCGTGTTTGATGTTATACAAATTTGACACTTGGTGTGAGATGTATTTACAAACTCTAAGTGACGGGGGTCCGGGGGCAGCGCCCCTGTTAGCAGGGTCCAAAGGGTGGCAACCCCTGGTGGGGTCCAAGGGGCAGAGCCCCTAGCTGGGGTCGAGCTTGGAAATTTTTTATTTCTACTATATTGTTATAGTGAAAAACGCATCTAAAATTTGAATCTGGGTGAAATCAAGTGATAAAATTTTAGGTCTGGACACTTAGTAAAATCTGTGTTTTCTAGGTTTCGTTTCATGCGACACTTATAGCGACACTCAGGGTTTATGACATAAAATTGTGATTTTAATACCAGTAGCATCACTTGGGGAAATGACGTATCAAGGGCGACACTTAAGCGAGTGTCGGTCGCAAGTGTCGGATAAAGGTGTTAGGCGTCACTAGATAAGTGACGGATCAAATCAGAATTCGGTTGTAGGCGTCACTTAGGCAAGTGACGCTAGAAGTGTCGGATGGGAGTGCCGAGTATTGAATTTGCGACACTTAGACAAATGTCGGGAAAAAGGGGTTTTATGCGGCACTTAGGCAAGTGACGCAAAATTAGGGTTTTTAGCGACACTTAGTGCGTCACTTAAGTGACGCATTAAGTGACGTTACGCTGCACTGGTCTATGCGACACTTACGTCTGTTGGCCGGATTTTGTGCCGAAAACGTGTTTTTCGGTTTCCGTTTGGTCTGAAACTTTTACCCAACCCATATTTGGACATTTCAAGCTTAAATAAATAACTTTTATGAAAAATAAATGAAATTTGAGAGTTTTCGGGATTTGTCGGGAATCTTACAAGTTAACGCCAGGAGAAACCGGAAATATGGAAACGTAGATCGTGATGCGATGAACGTTTTTCTCCAAATGAGTCTTGAAATCCCAGGTCGTTTGATGGTGTTTTTAGGTGGTTGAATGAGGTGGTGGTGTGGTGGTGAAAGAGATGAGAGAAAAGAGAGAGAGAGAGAGAGTGTGAGATGAGTGTGGGTGACAAATGAGGTGAGGGGGTGATGACCCTCACCTTTTGGCTGATTTTCGGTGGGGTCCACAAGGGTGGGCTTCACCAATTTTGTTATCCTGTGTTTGCGTTTCGTGCGATGTTCGTTTCCCTGATCGTTTAAATGTTAGATAATTATTTTATACGTTTAAATCTCCGTTTTAAAATACAAATGTTTATTCAATATTTTTGTTGAAATATTTTACCGAATACCTGTAGTTGAGTTGTAAAATATATCTTAAATTGTTTCGTTTATTTGCGCATTTAACATTTTAATCGCGTGGACGTTTATTTGTACAATACGGAATAATTACGAAATATTATCAAAATAATATTTTGGATATAATAGCGTTATTAAATAATGTTATATTATTTAATAAAATTGTTCATCAACGTCCGTATTAATTGAATCGAATTACATTCGATTTGAATTGCGTACGATTTAATCAAATCGCATAGTGTATATATTCATCAATATATATTTCGATACATTAATTAGCCTAACACGGAACTAATTACATGTATTAACAGTTGATTAGACACTACTTACTAGTCCTAATTTGGTGGGTGTCATAGCTTTTTTCGAGATTTGTATGGGTGAATGTAATATGCTTCTTGATGAATACTAACGCTTCCCCCCTTCCCCCAAAAATTGCACTTCCCTCTGGATCATTCCAATATATATATATATATATATATATATATATATATAAATATATATAGGGATGAGTTCTGGTGAAAACAAGGAGATAAAAAAAACCCCGTGAAAACACTTCTCTACCCTCCATCTAATATAATATATATATATATATATATGTGAGTCCCTAATCACTATTTAGTTAGTGATTATGAATCGCTAACAGTTGTTTAATTGTAGAAAGGGGGGTTGAATACAATTAAAACTTTTTCCTTTTCAATGTGTTAACTGATTAGACAAGTTTTAATTATATTACGATAACAAGCAATTAAACTAATGCATAAAACTTACAAGCAGATCAATCACTGAGGCACATCTAGATGAAAGATAAATTCTATTATTCATAAAATCTATCAATTGTTGATTGCGGAATAGATTAGCCAAGGCTAATCTAAATCAAACAATACAGCTATTACAGACTGAGATAAATAGGTAGTGGACAAACACGCTACTGTTCACTCGCTGGTGATGATCGTATTTTAGACAAACTAGTCACTAACAAACAAGCGACAATACGAACGATCGACGAGAATGAAGTACAACATATTACGCTATTTATAGACATCGAGTCCCTTGAAATCTGGATAAAGAAAAACACGCGTCGCTACTTGATTGGTTAGGAACAAATGATGTGATATATCATTGTTCCAACATTCTGGTATAAACACGTGTTGCTGCTTGATTGGTTAGGAACAAATGATGTGACATATCATTGTTCCAACATTCTGGTATGGGGAAAGATCACCTTTTACCTTGAAACCAATCACTTGCTGCCACGTTAGTTTCTATGATGGACCAAGTTACGAGGAGCACGCGTGGCGCCGTAATAACGTCGAATATGTCAACTCCTTATTAATGCAACATTTAATGCTGCAGTCACTAAAGTAATAGAGGCTCTCCTTACTCACTGCGAACTAACGTGCTCTTGAAGAGTAACTTGAGCTACAGTACTTGAGTGACTTCTTTTATTCAGCAGAAGAAGTAACTTAAAAAGACTTGGAGACTCTCGCTGGTAGATGAGTATCAGCGACACACAAAGTTGAGTCTTTTATCTTGATAGGTTCTTTATCTTCTAGCTGGAGAGATAGGATCAAAGACTAAAACTTTTGCAACAACAACTTCAATTACGATCATTTCCAAGAAGTCTTTCAGAGAGAGTATCAGTGACTTTATATCAGCGACTAATGAGTTGAGATCAGCGACCAGTGACTCAACAATCTCCCCCTAAATGATTGTGATTGAAGCTCTGTGAAAATTCTTGAGTAACATTTGTTGCAGAGAGGTTTCAGTTGTCTAATAGTTGTTTTGGTCGTTCAGAGACTTACACTTGTAATCTTTTCTAACAAGGAAATATCAAAAGAGAGCATTATATATATAAAGGTTTACAAATGCTATCTATTACAAGGTAGTCTATACTACTTATCTCTCCACTTTTCCTCCTCCTTCACAGTTCCTAGTTCAGCTTCAAGCTCGTATTTTTCTTGAGAGGGCAGGTATCTGACTTTTCTTGCTAAAGCTTCATCGAGAATAGCTTTTCTGATCTTTGAGCTCTTTGAAAGTATGCTGGCTGACCTGATTAGGTGAACGAGTTGATTCTGATCAACCTTCTCAAGTTCAGCTTCTCTTTGAAACCTTAGGACACCATTTAAGTCCCTGTATACCAGACCCTTCTCCCCCTCAGTGACCTCATGTCCTTCAACTCTAGGCACACCAATAGGGATAGACAGATTTAACCTTGAGGTGTTGGGGATTCGATAAACATTGATGGTGCCTAACCTATACCTTGGGTTTGATGACTGAACAATCTCACTGAGGTGCCCTCCACCTTGGCTTCATCATCCACAGCCCATTGATTTATCAATAAATTATAATTTAAGAGTTCTTCAGCACAGAACTCAGGAAACCTATCAACCTCAGCAACTTCATCACCATCAGTTACATCCATATCCAACCATGACAGCTCAGCAACTGCAAGGGCTTCCAAGTCAGGATTCTCAGGGATTGGGCGAAGAACATATCCCTTCAGCACTATTTCCTTATGAACTTTGTTTGTAAGCGGATCAGTCATAGCAATAGGCATGTCAGGATCAACAGTAGTGATTTCTTCTTCATCTTCACTCTCCCCCTGACTGGTCTGCACAAACTGATCCACTACCCTGTTGATCTCTTGAAAGTATTCAGCATTCTCTTCTCTTAGGGCAGTGACCTCAGCTCTTGTAGAGGCTAGGTGAGAAACCAACTGTGGAAGCACCTTAACAATTTTGTCAGTGTGTTGGAGGTAGTTGGATACATATGTAGTTAAGGCTTGTTGGCTGGTGGTTAGCTGGGTAATGGCTGTGTCATGAATGATAGAGGTGGAGGCAAGCTCACTGAGGGTAGTGGTTAGGGTTTGCACCTTCTCACTGACTGAGGAGCTCCATGGTTCAAAGGAGTTGTAGACGTCAGTGAGAGAGGTGACAACTTTGGTGAGTGTGGAGACAGTGCCAATAAGTGCCTCACGGTCGTTAGTGAGCATCTTAATCTGGGTTTGGGATGTGGCAATGTACTCCATCAGTAGTTGATTGGAGGTGGAGGTATGAGGTGGTGGTGAAGTGTGAGTTGATTGGTGTGGTGGAGATGTAGGTCGACTAGAGAAGGAAGTGGGGGAAATCTCCCTGATGGGTGAGGTGGCGATGTTGATTTGGTGAGTTGGTGGAGCAGGTATGGTATCATCAGAGGTGTCCATGGCTGTGGCTTCCTCACCATCAGCTTGTGTTCTAGCTGGTGGTTCATTGGAAACAGAAGAAGCGACCTATATCTCACCATGTGACAGTGGTGAGACATTGACGACCGGTGCAGTGATGAAGAGAGGTTAGCCCGGGTCTGTAGCCAGTGGTGTGACATCAGCAATGAGTGTGTTATCACCCACTGATGTCACTAGCCCTTTGTCTAAAATGTCATCCTTTCGGGAGGATGACAAGTGGCTGATGGGTTGACTCGATAGAAGGGTGTGGGATGCACCCGAATCACTGCTAACAATGGTTTGAGCCACTGCAGCTGTCTGTTGGTTACCCTTGTTAGAATCACTGGACTTTCGGGAGTCCAACGAAGCAGTGGACGGTTTGGGTTTATTAAGGGTGCCCGCAGGAGCTGAACGTTCAGTCACTGCTTCACCCTTCTTTTGGCTATGTCCCTGATCCTTTAATGTCAGGGACCCTAATTTGGATTTTTTCTTGGGAGCAGTAGGTGGTGTCTTGACTGGTGGTTGACCACTAGTAGTCACTGGGGGTGGGATCAGTGACGTTGTCGATGGTATAGCAGGATCGGACGATGATACCATGGTTACAGGCTGGGGTGCAAGTACCCCCTAATGTTTCATAAAATTTGGCAAAACCGCAGTCGCTGGTTTTGAAAAGATTTGAGATCCTACTAGGGTTGGCGCAAAGCCTTCAAAAGATACCTTATCATAGGCCTCAAACTGATCTCGAAAGATCAGTGATAGAAACCTAGGATATGGCACATATTTAGCCCTATAAGGCTCATCGACTCGGTTGACCAGCTCAGAAAAGATCACACTTGCATAATCAACTTGTAAAAAGTTGATTAGTGACCAGCTGATCTGGGCTTCCAGGGAGCTCAATTGATCAAAGCTCCCAGTTTTTGTGACCAAAGATTGAATAAAGTTTGTAAAAATGGCATTCCAAACACCATCCATATGAGATTTGTGCACAGTGGAATACTTACGAGCACCACTCCCATCAAGAGTGAATTTACACTCGATCCCAGTGAGATCGACTATGCCTCCCTTGGCAACGTCACTCTCAGGGAGTGGTTCGTAAGTATCATGTGCAGGGAGTTTTAAAACTGCACGGATGGTGTTGGTGGTGATGAAGATTGGTTGGGTTCCATTATCGATGAAACCCTGGAGTTGTGAAACACCATTGACAACAGAGTGAGTGCAGGTAAACCAGAACTCACTGAGCCATTCAGGGTTCATATCTCCAGGTGATAATGTTAGAGCAGGGAGGATGAAATGGTTGTTTAAAAATTTTATCACCTCCGCATACTCAGGTTTCACACAAGAAACATTTCCCAAATAGTTAGATTTGGGAACTAAGACTATTAGTGTCTCACTGACAGTAGAGGCTCGAAGAGCTTTAATCTCTGTGGTCGGTGTGTAAGAGTTGTTGAAAAACTTTGATCGAGCCATGAAACAATTTACGCTTAATTGTTTTAGGGTTTTTAAGAAAATGAGAGAATTTTGGAGAAGAAGATGAAGTTTTGAAAATCAAGTAATCGTAAAAAGTGAAATGAAATGTCGACTCGCTGTTTAAATAGGTTTGAAGGAATATGAATCATGTGGTTGAAATTGAAGATGCGTGGTCAATGGTGGTGGTGAGAGGTAGACAAATAGGGCAATGATGGTTTAATGGGGCGGCATTAAATACGATGGAAATGACGCGCCGTAAAAGTGTACCTTGTCAGAGAAAAAGGTAACTTTTACGGATATTAATAAAACACTTTTTAAGGAATATAAATCGTTACACATTGAATACAGAATGTATTTAATGTATCGAAATATATGTCGATATAAATGTCATATTAAATGAAATAAAGGACAAAAACAAGCAAAGGAAAAATTAAATACATAAGGTAGATCATAGAGTAAGATAAGTATTATGCTTCACATTTGATTTCGCTGCTTAAGTTACAACTTAGAATACTAACTCAATCAGCTAGATGAAATGTGAGATATAATACGAGCTTAGTTTATGTGAAAAAAAATAAAAATTTTTTTATAGAAGATCAGCGAGACAATTTTTGAACATATATATTTAATCATTTAGGTTCAGCATCCCCAACTCGCTGATGAGAAAAGTGAATCTTTTCTCATCTAAAGGTTTTGTAAAGATATCAGCGAGTTGGTAGTCAGTTGGAATGAAATGCAGTTCAATGTCACCTTTCATGACGTGTTCCCTGATGAAGTGATATCTGACATCAATGTGCTTTGTCCTTGAATGCATCACAGGATTATTTGCTATAGCTATTTCACTTTGACTGTCACAATAAATTGGAACATTGCAAAAGGGAAAACCATAGTCAGCGAGCTGATTCCTCATCCACAGAATTTGAGCAGTGCAAGCTCCAGCAGCGACATATTCAGCCTCAGCAGTAGAAGTTGAGACTGAATTTTGTTTCTTGCTTGACCAGCTTACAAGCTTTTCTCCAAGAAACTGACAGCTACCAGAGGTACTCTTTCTGTCCATCTTGCATCCAGCATGATCAGAATCTGAATATCCCTTCAGCAAGAAATCTGAACCAGATGGGTACCAGAGACCAAGGTTTGGTGTACCCTTCAGATATCTAAATATTCTTTTGACAGCGAGCAAGTGAGATTCCTTTGGATCAGCTTGATACCTAGCACATAGACATGTAGCAAACATAATGTCTGGTCTACTGGTAGTTAAATACAGCAGTGACCCGATCATTCCTCTGTAAGCAGTGATGTTTACAGATTTACCATCAGAGTCAGCATGTAATTTTGCTGCAGATGACATTGGTGTAGCAAGGGATGAGCAGTTAGTGAATTCAAATTTCATTAATAAATCTTTAACATACTTTCCTTGATTTATAAAAATACCAGTCTTGGTTTGCTTTATTTGCAGACCAAGGAAAAATGTTAGTTCACCCATCATGCTCATTTCATAACTTTTAGTCATGAGGTCAGAGAATTCCTTGCACAAGTCATTGTTAGTAGACCCAAATATAATATCATCAACATAAATTTGGACCAATATAACATCTCTCTTATCTCTTTTGATAAATAGGGTACTGTTAATTTTGCCTCTGACATACCCACATTTAATTAAGAAAGTAGAGAGAGTGTCATACCAAGCTCTAGGAGCTTGTTTTAGTCCATATAAAGCTTTTTCCAGCTTATAGACATAACCTGGATGCTTGGGATCAGTGAATCCAGGTGGTTGCTTAACATACACTTCCTCCTGCAGCTTTTCATTCAAGAAGGCACTTTTTACATCCATCTGATATACTTTGAATTTCTTGTGAGCTGCATATGCTAAGAACAACCTGATTGCTTCAAGTCTAGCAACTGGTGCAAAGGTTGCATCGTAGTCAATTCCTTCTTGTTGACAGTAACCTTGTGCAACCAATCTGGCCTTTTTCCTTATTACCACACCATCAGCGTCCATTTTGTTCCTAAACACCCACCTTGTTCCAATCACTGACTTTCCAGCTACCTGAGGAACAAGTTTCCAGACCTTGTTTCTTTCAAATTGAGATAGCTCATCTTGCATGGCAGCTACCCAGTGATGATCAGTGAGTGCCTCATCAATCTTTTTGGGCTCCATCATTGAGACAAAGCTAACAAATAGACAGAAATTAGCAGTCGCTGATCTGATCTGAACCCTTGAAAGTGGATTACGGATGATCAGTTGATTATCAATATGTTTTGTCCACTTTGTCATTCGCTGAGGTGCATCAGTAGCTTGTGTACTTGTTGATGGCATAACTGATGAGTTTGGATTAGAAATGTGAGAGTCATCATTTTGAGTATCTTGACTCTGATGATGAGTTGATGTTGATGGAGATTGAGAAGAGTGAGATGATGTTGTTAATGTATTTACTGTTGATGTAGATTCAAGATTGATATCAGCAACATTATCTTCCTTTTCTGAATCTGATGAATGAACTTCATGCTTGTCATCACTGATTGTATTAAACATGAGATCTTCATAGTCTTTTGGAACAGTGAGTGATTCATCATAAGATTCATCAAATGTAACATCCATAGATTCTTCAATGCATTCTCTCCTTTTATTGTAAACTCTGAAAGCTTTTGAAATGGTTGAATAACCAACAAATATTCCTTCATCAGCTTTTGGATCAAACTTTCCTAAGTGATCTCTTTTGTTTAAGACAAAGCATGTGCTGCCAAAAACATGAAGAAAACTTATGTCAGGTTTTCTCCCCCTTAACATTTCATAGGCTGTCTTATCATGTCTTTTGACAATCAGGGACCTATTCTGAGTATAGCAGGCAGTGCTCACTGCTTCAGCCCAGAAGTAGGTCTTAAGACCAGCATCTATGAGCATTGACCGAGCTGATTCAATCAGAGTTCTATTTCTTCTCTCAGCAACACCATTTTGTTGGGGTGTTCTGGGAGCCGAGAAATTTTGAGAGATGCCTTTGGAATCATAGAAGCTCTCCAGATCAACATTTCGAAATTCAGTGCCATTATCACTTCTCAAGTGTTTCACTGAACAATCATTTAAGTTTTCCATCTTTTTGATAAAAGATATGATTTCCTGTGCTGCTTCATTTTTGGCTTTGAGAAAGAATACCCAAGTGTATCTGGAGTATTCATCCATAATTACCAAGCAATACCTTTTACCACCAAGGCTGGGAGAACTCACTGGACCAAATAGATCCATATGAAGCAGATGAAAACATTCAGTCACTGAAGATGTTTGTTTACTTTTGAATGAAGAGTTGTGATGCTTTCCCTTCTCACATGCTGAACATAGCTTGTCTTTCTCGTAAGATAACTTTGGCAGACCATTGACTAGGCCATACTTGCTGAGCTTGCTGATAGCTTTAAAGTTCAGATGAGAGAGTCACTTATGCCATAACCATTTTTCTTCTGAAACGGTTTTGGAATAAAAGCATGTCCCTGATTTTGCTGAGTCCATGTTGACTACATAAGTATTACCTTTTCTTTGAGCAGCCAGGACAACACTACCATTCTTGTTGTAAACAACTCCAGCTTCACGATCAAATAGCACTTTATTCTTGGCATCACAGAACTGACTGATGCTAAGCAAGTTATGCTTTAACCCTTCAACATAAGCTACTCGCTTAAACATCACATTCCCATTTGATAGGACACCATAACCTTTTGTCTTTCCAATCTTGTTATCACCAAACACTACAACAGGACCCTTTTCATCCTGGTAGTCACTGAGCAGGGACTTACAACCGGTCATATGTCTGGAACAACCACTGTCCAGATACCAGATAGTCTCTCTAAGAATGCCCTGCATCATACACAAACAATTAGTTCAATTGATGAACCCATCCTGAGATGGGTTCATGGTGGCCAGGCTTTGGTTCAGGCTTCCACTGGTTTGCATCAATAGTATCTGAATGCTCACTGATTATTTGTGGTTTTGAAGATGATGTAGCTGAACATTCGGATACCAAATGCTGACACACTAATGATGGTTGGTTGAATGAAACTTGTGATGATGAACAATCTGATGACACATGTTGTCTACTTCCACATTTGTAGCATTTTTTATTTGTGGATTTAGATTTCTTTGACTTATTGTTCAGACCTAATGAAGACTTAGAAGTTCTCAGACTTACTACCTCATTTTGCTTCTTGGACTTCAAGTCACTGATGATAAGATCATCAGTGACTGGAGTGTCGGAAGTGAGGTCGCTGATAGATTCTTGATCATCAGCGACAGTTTTGATAAGAGCTGTGCAAGATGTTGATTCATTAATTTCTAATTTTTTTAGTTCATCAATACTTGCAGCAATATCATAACTATTAGTAACAAGTAAACTTCTCACAAAGTAGTTTGGTTTAGGCTCATTGAAAACTGACATTGGTTCAAAGACAAATTCTGAGAAAATTTCATCAGGATTGAATATTTGATCAACTTTGGTTGCATCAGCGAGAGCAGCAGCAGTTTCATAATCACCTCCCAAATAGCTTTAACTTGTTTTGGGATTTGATTGCTAATGCACTGATTCACTTTTAATGCAGATCTACATCATGACTTCATCACTTCATTGAGTTGTGAAAATTTAGTTTCAAACTTTACTTTTTCTTGAATGCATATTTGATTTGCATGTATTTGTGCATCAAGATCAAGTGTAAGATTTTTTATTTTTAACAAATTTTTCTTCTTGAAGTTGAAGTTTAGATGTTAAGTCACTGATCATACATTCTTGTCTTTTCTGAATGTCATGAGCATTTGATAAGTCAACTATCAAAGTCTCAAAGATGAAATCTTTTTCAGTCGCTGATGCTGACTTAAAACAATGTACCTTGTAGAGAGTTTCTGGATCCCAACCAGATGCTGAACATTTCTGAGCTACTTCTTTGATGTCTTCATGGAAAGCAGCATCGTCAGCCATCAGGCAGTAACTTTGTCTAAACAGATCATAGCTTCTTCCTCATCAGATGATGAAGTTGAGTCAGAGTCGCTGATAGATCCTTCTTCAACAATAAATCCTTTATTCCTTCTCTTTGACTTGGACATTTCTGTACTTTGTTTTGTACTTGTTGTACTTGTCATTTCTGAAGCTGGATTTTTGATCAGTGAAAGAGTTGACAGCTTTGGACCGGCATTCAGCTGCAAAATGGCCAGGCTTGCCACATTTGTAGCACTCACCTTTTGGTTTAGAATCATCATTTGATGATGCACCAGCAGATCTGCTGAATCTGCTGTTCTTCCTGAAGTTTGCAACCATCATGGCCATATCTCTTTCCAACTTCTCTAGTCCTTCATCATAGCCTACTTCTGACTGGTCTTCAGCGACACTACCTTCTTCTTCTGCAATCAGCGACTTTGATCTCAACTTAGTGAGCTTTGCTTTCTGCTTTTGATCAACTTCATCAAGCTCAGCTACAAGGGCATTCGAAATCTTTTGTCCTCCTAGTGCAGCACGAATGTGCTCACTTTGATCAGCTAGCTTCTCAGATTGTTCCCAATTTAGTAAAATTCCATAAACTTGAGTTAGATTGAGAAAATTATGATCATTTCTTTGTCTTATGCATGTTGCAATGGTTCCCCAAATTTTCCTAGGCAGTAACTCTAGAAACTTTTCAACAATGAATCTCTGGTCCTTTCCTATATTAGCCTTTTCCATTTTATTAATTAAAGCTTGATATCTAGTATAGGTAGAGGCCAGTGACTCATTGGGTTCTATAGCAAACAACTCATATTGAAGAGTTAGATTTACTTCTCTACAGCGAATTATGTCAGGAGTTCCAATATAGATGTTTCTAAGAGTATCCCACATATGTTTCGCTGTTGTGTACAATCTAATATACTCAAACACTTCATCAGGAAGTGCCATGCTTATGTAAATTTTAGCTTGTTTATCCAGTCTTACCATACGCTTATCCTCATCTGACCATTGTTCCTCCCTTTTAGGCATAACCATTTCAGGTATAGCAGGAGTGGTTGCAGTAGCTGCAACTGCAGGAACAATAGTAGTTGGGGTGTATGGACCATCAATAATTATTGAGCAAAGGCGGTCATCGACAAGATCTAAGAACATCATCATCCTGGACATCCAGGTTTCAATTCTAGATTGGTCAAAAGCTGGTGGTTTAGTATTGGAGCCATTTCCCTTCTGGTACTCAGAATCAACACAACTGTATCTAACCGATTCCATTGCAGATCTGATTTAATTATATTTAAACCAACTCTGCTCTGATACCAATTGTGAGTCCCAAATCACTATTTAGTTAGTGATTATGAATCGCTAACAGTTGTTTAATTGTAGAAAGGGGGGTTGAATACAATTAAAACTTTTTCCTTTTCAAATGTGTTAACTGATTAGACAAGTTTTAATTATATTACGATAACAAGCACTTAAACTAATGCATAAAACTTAACAAGCAGATCAATCACTGAGGCACATCTGGCTGAAAGATAAATTCTATTATTCATAAAATATATCAATTGTTGATTGCGGAATAGATTAGCCAAGGCTAATCTAAATCAAACAATACAGCTATTACAGACTGAGATAAACAGGTAGTGGACAAACACGCTACTGTTCACTCGCTGGTGATGATCGTATTTTAGACAAACTAGTCACTGACAAACAAGCGACAATACGAACGATCGACGAGAATGAAGTACAACATATTACGCTATTTATAGACATCGAGTCCCTTGAAATCTGGATAAAGAAAAACACGCGTCGCTGCTTGATTGGTTAGGAACAAATGATGTGATATATCATTGTTCCAACATTCTGGTATAAACACATGTTGCTGCTTGATTGGTTAGGAACAAATGATGTGACATATCATTGTTCCAACATTCTGGTATGGGGAAAGATCACCTTTTACCTTGAAACCAATCACTTGCTGCCACGTTAGTTTCTATGATGGACCAAGTTACGAGGAGCACGCGTGGCGCCGTAATAACGTCGAATATGTCAACTCCTTATTAATGCTGCAGTCACTAAAGTAATAGAGGCTCTCCTTACTCACTGCGAACTAACGTGCTCTTGAAGAGTAACTTGAGCTACAGTACTTGAGTGACTTCTTTTATTCAGCAGAAGAAATAACTTAAAAAGACTTGGAGACTCTCGCTGGTAGATGAGTATCAACGACACACAAAGTTGAGTCTTTTATCTTGATAGGTTTTTCATCTTCTAGCTGGAGAGATAGGATCAGAGACTAAAACTTTTGCAACAGCAACTTCAATTACGATCATTTCCAAGAAGTCTTTCAGAGAGAGTATCAGTGACTTTATATCAGCGACTAATGAGTTGAGATCAGCGACCAGTGACTCAACAATATATATATATATATATATATATATATATATATATATATATATATATATATATATAAGGGGTGAGGATAAAAAAAATGGTGAAAACACTTTTTGATTTTTTTAAGTTGTGAACTTTCATTTTTTTTTGCTTCATATATGATTTTTTTTGCGAACCCTTATATTTTTTTGTTTCACATAAAATTTTCGTGAACCTTTAATTTTTTTTTTTGCTTCACACAAACTTTTTAACATTTTCAAGTATGAACCTTATTTTTTTTTCACATAATTTTTTTTTTAATTTTTTCACGAAAATTTTTAAAATCTTTAATGTGAACTTTAAGTTTTTTTTGGGTTCACGAAAAGTTTTTAACTTTTTCAACTGTGAACCTTAATTTTTTTTGAGTTCACGGAAGTTTTTAATTTTTTCAATTGTGAACCTTTTTTTTCAGCTGTGAACCTTAATTTCTTTTAGGTTTACGGAAAGTTTTAAAAAATTTCAGTTGTGAACCTTTTTTTTCAACTGTCAACCTTAATCTTTTTTTGAGTTTACAGAAAGTTTTTTACTTTTTCGTTTGTGAACCTTAATTTTTTTTGTTCACGGAAAGTTTTTTGCTTTTTTAATTGTGAACTTTTTATTTCAACTCTAAACCTTAATTTTTTTAAGATTCATAGCAAGTTTAAAAATTTTGCAAATGTGAATCTTATTTTTTTGTTTTGGGTTCACATAAAGTTTTTAAGTTTATTAATTGTGAACCTTAATTTTTTTGTTTTGATTTTCGAATTTGACTTTATTTTATTTTTTTTATAAAAAAATATTTTTTTTTGTGAACCTTAATATTTTTGGTTTACTTTTTTTTTAAATAAAAGGGTCACACCTTAAAAAATTTATAAAGAAAAAAGTGTTTTCACCGTTTTTTTATCTCCACCCCTTATATATATATAAGTTAGATTAGATGGAGGGTGGAGATTTATTTTCACTGGGTTTTTTTTATCTCCTTGTTTTCGCAGGATCCTATTCCTATAGGGATGAGTTCCGGTGACAACAAGGAGATAAAAAAAACAGTGAAAACACATCTCCACTATCCATCTAATCTAACATATATATATATATATATATATATATATATATATATATATATATAACGGGTGGGGATAAAAAAAATGGTGAAAACACTTTTTGATTCACAATTTTTTTAAGTTGTGAACTTTCATTTTTTTTTGCTTCACATATGTTTTTTTGTGAACCCTTATATTTTTTTGTTTTACATAAAATTTTCGTGATGAACCTTTAATTTTTTTTTTTTTTGCTTCATACAAAGTTTTTAACATTTTCAATTGTGAACCTTATTTTTTTCTCATAATTTCTTTTTTAATTTTTTCACGAAATTTTTTAAAATTGTTATTGTAAACTTTAATTTTTTTTTGGGTTCACGGAAAGTTTTTAACCTTTTCAACTGTTAACCTTAATTTTTTTTATTTCACGAAAGTTTTAACTTTTTCAATTGTGAACTTTTTTTTTTCAGCTGTGAACCTTAATTTTTTTTAAAGTTCACGGAAAGTTTAAAAAAATTTTAATTGTGAACCTTAATTTTTTTTGGTTCATGAAAAGTTTTTAACTTTTCTAATTATGAACCTTTTTTTTTCAACTGTAAACCTTAATTTTTTTTGGATTCACAACAAGTTTTTAACCTTTTCAATTGTAAATCTTATTTTTTTGTTTTGGGTTCACATAGTTTTTAAGTTTTTTAATTGTGAACCTTAATTTTTTTGTTTTGATTTTCGAATTTGACTTTATTTTATTTTTTTTCAACAAATAGTTTTTTGTGTGAACCTTAATTTTTTTTGTTACTTCAAAAAAAAAGGTTCACACCTTAAAAAATTTATGAAGGAAAAAGTGTTTTCACCATATTTTTTATCTCCACCCCTTATATATATATATATATATATGTTAGATTAGATGAATGGTGGATATTTGTTTTCACTGTTTTTTTTATCTCTTTGTTTTCGCATGATCCCATTTCTCTCTCTCTCTCTCTCTCTCTATATATATATATATATATATATATATATATATATAGCAATATATGTTATTCACATGATCTCATTCCTATATCTTATTGTAAAGCAATATATGTATTGATCTTCATTTTCTTAATTGTTAACATATCGTATAAAAAAGCCATTGTATATAGACGCATCATTGGACTATCATGAAAGACCGTCATTCGAAGATGTAAAGTGATAGTCTTGCCACATATTTTAAGCTTGTTAGTTTGGGTTATCCTTTTCTTGAAACGGATCTTGAGAACAAGATTAAATCATGATATAGTAAACTGATTTCCACTGCAGTATTAATAACGTATATGCGGTTATTAAAATAAATCAGATCAAATTATCAAACAAGTCTATTATCATTTAATTAACAACACATGTGCAATTAAAACTATTATATGAATCCAGACCGTTTAACTAACCGAGTTCAACTGGTCAGATACTTGTTTTAATAAAACAAACATCAATTAATTACTTGTCAATATACTAATCCGTGTCCTTCCATTACAGAGGATTCACGGGATTGATTTGATCAATCAAACATCGTGAATATGTGTCAATCATAAACCAACAAATCATAAGAATTTTATTGATAAATTTCATAAATATATTCTTTTGACAAATCATTTTCTCTGTTTCAATAACCACCCGATTTCCTTGATCCTTCATCTGGCTGGGCTGTCGATAGAGTAAGCTGGATGTGCTAGTCGATCTTGTAACCCACGAAAGCTCAAGAAAGAGAATTGTTTCAA
Source organism: Pseudognaphalium luteoalbum (assembly GCA_963422505.1). Classification (NCBI taxonomy): domain Eukaryota; kingdom Viridiplantae; phylum Streptophyta; class Magnoliopsida; order Asterales; family Asteraceae; genus Pseudognaphalium; species Pseudognaphalium luteoalbum. Next base: position 111,329,217 of record OY730193.1, on the reverse strand, counting down.
TAACCAGTAAACAATATATATACAAAAGTACGATCAATTCATAGACACATCAATCATAGAACAAACTAGGGGTGATCAGAAACCTAACCGAAAACTAAAAAATTGAAAAAATTGAACCGAATAAAAAACTAACGGTTTGGTTTTTGATTTAACAAAAACCGAAACCATCGGTTCGGTTTTTAGTTTTCACCTCAAAAACCAACCAAAAAAACTTAGCGGAACCGAAGTCTTTATATTATATATATTACTTTTTATTTATATAAAAGTTATGTATTTAATCTGTTCAACTCAATAAATAAAACATGTGACACCCCGCAATTTCAACGTAATTTTATACAGTAAACACATGCATGTTTAGGCTAATTCCCTAACTTAAAGTGAATTCACAACTATTTTAGAGGTAAGTCTAGCAAAGTCCAACTAGTTAATACGCGTAGTATTACACAATTCGTACAAAACAATTGGAACAAACACAACAAAAGTATACGACTGTTGATGGACAAAAATATTTAATAATATGAGATTATTAAATAACGTTATTATTTATTAAATATTATGTTGATAATATTTACAAAGTATTTCGTATCGTGCGAAACATGTTTTACACACTGAAACAATGCCGAACATATCCGTCAAACTGAATCAAAAAGAAGTTATAATTTTATAACTCAAATAAAGTATTTTGTAAAATACTTCAACTAAAAATATATTCGAAATATACTTACAAATTTATGATTTAAAAATATTACATTATGTAACGATCGGGTACATGAACACGGGATAAAATACTACAAATTTGGGAACAATAATTCACTCACCTACTTTTGCCCCCCCCCCCCCCTAATGCCGACCTAACCATCATTCTTCTTCAATTTTTTTTCATTTTCATCATCTCATCTCAACTCTCTCTCTCTCTCTCTCTCCTCTATCTCGGATCACACAACAAACTACCATAATCATCATTTTTTTGGTTCATCATCATCAACAACAACAACAACGAAGAATGACAGCAGCAACATTGCATCATCATCATCTTCTTCATCATCTTTGGTTCATCATTATCATCACTCGGCTTCATGTTTATTTCGTAAGAACCACTTCCCATTATCATTGAATTCGAGTTTAATATACATATATTATCATGTTTTAGTGTTCTATCCGCTTATTATGTCCAGAATTTGAACCAAAAACTTGTTTACACTGAATCTGCACGAACAACCCTAAGCAAAGTCCTCACTCGATTGGGTGATTTTTCATACCCGATTGGATAAATTTACCCGATAGGGTGAGCTGCATACCCGATTAGGTGAACTTACCCGATTGGGTGAGCTGCATACCCGATTGGGTGAACTTACCCGATTGGGTGAGCTGCATACCCGATTGGGTGAAGACTTTACCCGATTGGGTGAGTTTCTTACCCGATTCGGTGAAGCTTAAAAGTTAAGAAACAATAACCGATCGCGTATTTTAGTTCGGATTTGTTACAGAGGTACGATTCAATGTACACAAAAGTTATTTCACAATTTAACTTTGTATTTGTATATATATACACACACAACGACAACTATTATATGTATATATATACTTACGGATGAATATTTACACAATAAACGAAACCTATATAATTATACACATATGAAACAAACATGATAATACTTTTGAAATTATGATTTCAAACTGTCACCACGTGTCGTACTTGTTTTACAAACTTCAAATGTAAACACTAAACAAATACTTTGGACATAATCTAGTTAAATGAACACTAGCATGGATGATCTACTAAGACATCCACTTACTTATACATATAATATCATACGTTTAGGGCGTTAGGAGATTACCAACTAGGAGTATACCTGGGCTTAAGCTTTGCTAGCACTCACATACGAATTCACGAGGTGAGTTCACAGCCCCGAAATTTACTGTTTTAACGCTTTCAACTAGGGGTGGAAAACATAGTTACTCTTTTTCTGATTGCCATAAATACATGATTTCTATAAATGCTTAATGCTTTATACTTGCAAATTATTGTTGACATGAATTTATCTTTGTTTTACTCGACTGACTAGAGTACTTTTGAACTATGTAGCGAATACTTTTATACTAGGGGTATAAAATACTTATAAAATGCTTGTAGGCTTTTATACATATGGTGATTTACGAAATAACATATTTCTATTATTGGGTAACATCCCAACGTATCTGTATTATTAGGTAACGTCCCAACGTATTTGTATTATTGGGTAACATTCCAACTTGTTTGTGCTATTAGGTAACGTCCCAACGAATCTATAATATTGGGTAACGTCCCAACGAATCACTGTATTTGGGTAACGTCCCAACGAATTTGTAATTTTGAGTAACAATCCAATTAAAAACTATATTTTAGGATAACGATTCTTCAAAAATCTATACTTTAGGATAACGATCCTACAAAACCTACATTTTAGGATAACAATCCTACAAAAGCTATATTCTTAGATAACGATCCAATTAAAACTATATATTTGGAGAACGTTCCAACAAAACTTTATTAGGATACATACTTTCCTACAAAAACTATTGATTAGGATACCACTTTCCTACTACTACTAGGATACTTACTTTCCTACAATTTTGTTTGAACTGTATTTGGATAACGTTTCATAAAACTTTATTAAACTGTTATGGTAATAACTACTTGTGAACATATTTGACTGATCAACTATTCTTGAAATCTCAAAACCTATGAATTCACTCAACATTGTTGTTGACCTTTTACTATGTTTTTCAGGGAATTAGCTGCACATGTAAGATCCGCCTACAGATATGGAACTAGGCGACCTATAAAGCATTTAGGATGCCATCTTTTGGGACAAATGGATTTCTTTTGAATAACTAAATTGTTTTTAGTCATATCTACGAAATCCACTTTTGTAAAACTTAAACTACTTTATTACTTATACGATTCAGCGAATCATATACTTTTGTAAACAGATGATTAATGGCATCTTAATATTTATGTTCTGCGATAATCATATACTCTGATCTGATATGCATGATTGTCCAATGTTGACGTCAGCACCCCTGCTCGATCTAATGCTTCTGCAATTCTTCTGATAATCATGATTACCGATTTTGGGGGTGTGACAAAACATATGAATATACCGAGTAATATGAAGCGTTTCATTTTTATATTCGAAATACTCACTCATTACTACATTAGTAAGGCTTTTAGTTACATATCTTTTATATATATATATATATATATTTTATATATATATATATATATATATATACACACATAGTATATTATATATTTTCAATACTGATTCATTGTTAATAATTTTCCTAATATAAAATTTAAGTTTAAGTTCATTCTTAACATACATACACGTATACACAATGTATATTTTATCAAATTTATTCAATAAAAACGCCGAAATGGATAAACCGAAAAAATGAATTGAAAAATCGATTGAAAATCGAAACCGAAAAACCAAACGGTTATGGTTTTTGATTTTCCAAAAACCAAAATTACGTTTCAGTTTTCGGTTTTAGCCAAAAACCGAACCGAACCGACCCATGCACACCCCTAGAACAAACAATCAATCATTTGGTAGAAAGACATGATTTAGAGTATAAGAATATAATATCGCAAACCTTACTAGTACTTTCTCAAAATTGTTTGACTGAATGCCTCTTGCTTTCTTCAAACTAAACTAATAGCGATTCAATATAAATGAAGCTCTAAGGAAAAAGTTTTTTCCAGAGAAAAATAAAGTAGTTTCTATATATCAAAGGAGAAAATGAGTTATCTATTTATAGGGAATTTATGAACGTTTGGGGAACTCAACGAGTGACTAGTGAAGCTCGGTGAGTCTTCTCCTGAGGCTATATTCAGTCGTGTATCTAGTCTTCATCGTGTCTACATACATACGTTGAGTGTTTTCCTCAGACAGTTCCGATTTTTAGGTCTTTAAGTTCAGTTCATCTCTTCGTCTTCATTTGCTGACTTCAGATAATTAACATGTTTTCTTGAAAACTCGGAGAGTCTATCTGGATGCTCGGCGAGTCTTCACTCGAATCAACTGAATTATATACTTTTTATCCCTTGATTTCCCCTTTTTTTCATTTCAATCCTAAAACTGCATTTTATTCAAATATGATCATATAAGTACTATTTATTCCTCATTTTATTCACCAAACTAACTAAAATAGCATATAAAAACAGATTGCATGTTGCACTTATCAAATATTCGCACACTTAGACTTTTGTTTGTCCTCAAGCAAAACTAAAATTATATACTTACTCGATTATTACTACTTTTAATTTCATAATTTCATAATTTCATAAATAAATAGAAAAATTTTCATCAACAGTCAACATAGATTAAATCAGGTATTTCTAATCAGACATCATACGAATGGGATATTTTTAATAATCACTCAACTCCCTCTACTTTCTATCAATCTACCGTATAGTTTTCGCATATAATGTTCTCTCCAACACATGTCGTACAAAAGTTAATTAACCATACGTCTGATAATAGATCAAAGATTCACCATAGAGATGTAAAACATAAATAATAATAATAATCTATGAAAGGACTTAACCGACTCTCTTTTCTTCTTCTTTTTTTCTTTTGGCCTGTAATGAATTATAACATCAAAATACTAATACATATACATACACACACATACACACACACACACACACACACATATATATATATATATATATATATATATATATATATTAAATGTGCAATATGTTATAAATTCTAGTTAAAATGGTATAAAATGTTGAGTAAAGTTGAGGAGAGAACTATGAAAAATACCAAACTATATCCCTTGATAGTTCTATTTTCTTCCCATTCTAAAATTGGTAAAAAGAAAACACAGAGGAAGTAAGGTTTGGCGGCAGCAGGAAGAAAGCAATAGAAAATCAAATTAAGCTACTGTTGGGTTTTATTAAGCTTCTAATCATCAATTCTTACTCCTTAAGGTATAACTAACTCTTATTGATGCTTAATTTGATGTTAGGGTTTAATTACATAAACCCTAGATTTTTGCTAATGATAATTTAAAGGTTGTTAAAATGATATAAGTAAGTGTTAAATATGCTAATGAGTTTTTTTATAAAATTATTTTGTTAAGTTCTTAATTATGTAAATAACCATATACATGTGGGTACTGGTGAAATTGTAAGATATGAAAGTTGATTAATGAAACAAATGAAATTGTTAATGAATATGACCTAATACCCATTGTATGTAATTTTTCAAAGGGAAAAAGTATATAAGTGTGTAAGTTGAATAATTGGTGTTATTGAAGTTAACACCTAAGATAAAGAAGTTTAAGTTTAAGTGATAAGGTGTTGGAGTAAAGTTAAGTACTTTTCATTATCAAACAAAAGGTAAATATATAAATATTTGTGGAAGTAAGTGGTAGTCATGACATTAGCTTGATGTTAGCCAAGTAATGATCATGACATCACATGTGTTAAGATGATAATTGTTTATAAATAACATGTGAAAGTGTTAAGGATCCTTAATGTGTGGAAGTTATTATGTTAAGAAATCTATTACTTACTAAGCAATGTGCTTATTTCATTAAGTTTAACATGTTGTAGGTGATTCAAGTGGGAAGAGGGAAGAATTGAGCAGAAAGCCCGTGGAAAGCTAGCGGTGGTTTGTTGCTAATCGGTAACAAGTTCTAAACCTTTGAATCATGCTCGTATACTAAGATGCACCCTATTTTGTAAAAGTTTGAAAAGCATGTTTTGGCACATTAAGTCTCACTCATGAGTCATAAGTGTGGTTTTGGTATATGTAAATGTTGAAATCATGTGGTGAGAATTAAGAATATGTAAGTTTGTAAAGTATAGTTAATTAGTATGTTGAAAGTCAAAGATTTGTGGAAATATAAATTTTAAAGTAATATTAATGTAAATGTTTGACTTTGACTTTATTGAGTCTAATGGGTAAGAACTGGTGAAAGTAAAGTGGTTATTTTGGTTATAAACCCAAACGGGTCATTTGGTGCCCAAATGGGTCACCAAGTGTGACACCCGTCAAATTAGGATTAGTGATTAGTGCCTAATCAACTGTTAATACATGTAATTAGTTCTGTGTTAGGCTAATTAATGTATCGAAATATATATATTGTTGAATATATACAACTATACGATTCGATTAAATCGTACGCAATTCAAATCGAATGTAATTCGATTCAATTAATACGGACGTTGGTGATCAATTTTATTAAATAATATAACATTATTTAATAAACAATCTTGATCAAAATATTATTTGGATAATATTTCGTAATTTAATTCGTATCGTACGAACAAACGTCTACGCGATTAAAACATTAAGCGCGCAAACAATCAAAACAAAGTTAAATCATATTTTATAACTCACCTATTAAATGTTTGGTAAAATACTCCAACCAAAATCTTGATAAAACAATCGTATCTTAAAAACGTATATTTAAACGTATAAAATAATTAAATTAATGTTTAAACGATCAGGGAAACGAACACCGCACGGAGCGCAAACGCGGGGAATTAAAATTTGGGAGATTGCCTTCCCTTTTCCCCCCAAAACTGGCTCCCCTTTCCCCCCAATCCCCCTCATTTTCATCATTTTTCTTTACACACACATACACTCCCACCTTTTTCTCTCTCTCTTTTCTTCCACCCAACTTCACCACCACACCACCACCACCTAAATCCACCAAATAACACCACCAAACGATATTATATCTCGAAGCCCATTTGAAGAAAAAGATTCACGGCGTCACGATCTACAATCCTATCTTTTCGGATTTCTCTCGTGACGATTCGTAAGTTTCCGACAATTCTCGAAAACTCTTAGATTTCATTTATTTTTCATAAAAGTTGTTTATATGAGCTTATAATGTCCAAATAAGGGTTGGGTAAAAGTTTCGGACCAAACAAAAGTCATCCGGCCGTGTTTACGGCCACTGGAACCCGACCAGACGCTGATGTCGCTTTTGTCCCAGTCAAATTGCGACATCAGCCACAATGTCGCAAAACCTATCACGATGTCGCATGGTGCGACATGAGCCTCAACTGTAACACCCCCAAATTTAATATTTTGCGGAAGCATAATTTGGGTGTTACTAATCAATAATCAAAGCACACAGATATATAGCAAACGACTCTATATGCGTCGTTTTAACAAAATATATTGATATTAAAAGGTTTACAATAGTTTGAACTCGTTCGTAGCTCGTGTTCGTAATATGAGAGATTTAAGTACATAATTAGTTATACAAAATCTAATAATGCAATGAAATCTCTGAAGTTTGCATGAAGACTCGAGCTAAGATGCATCGTGATGGGCAGTCCAAATCTAATGCTGAGTACCTGTGATACATGCTAAAATGGGTCAGCTAACACTGGTGAGCTCACAGGTTTGAGTATCAAATAATATTGTATGAACCGCAAGATTTAAGTATTGATTTGCATCCAGCAAATAAAGTTACAGGTAATGTATACAACCATGAGTGCATAGTCTGAGCTTAACTCGAGGGTCGGGTCCCATATAGAGAATTCCGAGTGAGGTGCCTCCACGAGTGCCTAATATACACTCGTTTTCCCAAATATTAGTACGTCCGTTGCAGAGGTTAGCGCGACTAACCCGGACGAGGTGGGTCAATCCTATATGGTACCATATACTAATATTCACGCTACTTTCGTATTACCAGACTATACTGATGGAGGACTTTGGTTTGATTAGTTGAAAACAACTCATGTAGTATATTGAAATATGTACTCGCGTTCACGTGTTAAAAACAGAGCAATGTATCGCACCCCTAGTAAAACAGTAAAAAGAGGGGGCTATGAGACTCACCTGAGCCTGAAGAGTTTATCTAAATAAACTGAGATTGATTAGCCAAGAATTGAAGTCCAAAGACTTGTAACCTGAGGGTGTCCACGACACGCGATGGTTATAAACATGAGAAGGTATCTAACAAGACTACCTTGTAGTTGTTTGTCTAGCTAGAATGTCCAAATGATTACAATTTGGTTGATTGTCTAAGCGTTTGAAAATGTGTACGGCCCGTTGGTGATTGTTTATAATAATAATCTTGACGTTATCATATTGATTACGAAGTGTTATACTTGAAAAACATGTCTTACAATGTTTTAGGAGTCATATTGTATAAGTGCTTGAGGTTGTATAAGTTCGACACTCGATGTAAAAGCATTTACAAGTTCCTGGATGACGGGGGTCCGGGGGCAGCGCCCCTGGTAGCGGGGTCCAAGGGGCGGCAGCCCCAAGCGGGGTCCAAGGGGCAGAGCCCCTGGCTGGGGTCGGGCTTGAATTTAGATTTCTACTAAATTGCTTTGGTGAAAACGCATCTGGACTTGAATTTGGGAGAAATGGGGCGTCAAATTTGGGCCTCAATAGTTAGTGTAAAATTAGTTTGAAACCTTCTGTTTTATGCGTCACTTATAGCGTCATTTAGGGGCTTGGGCGACACTTGGGAAGTGTCGCTAAAAATAGTAAATCTGAGCATGTGCGTCACTTAGGGGAAGTGACGCATGGTAGGGCGTCACTAAGGTAAGTGTCGGTATAAGTGTCGGGTATGGGTCTAAGCGTCATTTAGGAAGTGTCGCTAAAAGTGTCGGTTAAAGGTGTTGTGCGTCACTAGACAAGTGACGGTTGAAGTGTCGGGAAAAGGGCTTTATGCGGCACTCAAACAAGTGACGGAAAATTAGGGTTTTATGCGTCACTCTATGCGTCACTTGAGTGACGCACGAAGTGACGCTATATTGCAAGTGTCTATGCGACACTTAAATTTGATGACAGATTTTTGAGCTAAAAACGTGTTTTTCGGCCACCGTTTGGCCTGAAACTTTTACCCAACCCTCAAATGGACATTACAAGCTTAAAGAAACAACTAAAGCTTGAAAACACTAAAAATCGAGGAGTTGCGGGTTTTGTCGGAAACTTACAACTTAACGCGGGTAGAATCCGGAAAGATAGAAATGTAGATCATTGCGAGGTGGTCCTTTTCTTCCAAATGAGCGATGAAAACCGAGGTCGTTTGGTGGTGTAATTTTGTGATTTAGAGGTGGTGGTGGTGATGGTGTTTGTAGAGAGAAAAGAAGAAAGAGAGAGAAGTGGATGGTGAGAATGAGAAGAAAGGAGGGAAGAGAAGAGGGAAAAGAGAGGGGAGGGCTTTTTGGGGAAGATTTTGGGGAGGGGAGGGGGAGAGTTTCTCCCAACTTTTTAATCCCCGTGGTTGCGCTCCGTCCGGTGTTCGTTTCCCCGATCGTTTAAAACGTTAATTAATTATCTTGTACGTTTAATTATAAGTTTTAAAAATACAATTGTTTATTTAATATTTTTGTTGAAGGATTTTACCCAATACTTAATGACTTAAATGGTTTCGTTTGTCTGTGTGTTACATGTATAAGTCGTGTAGACGTTTATTATACGATACAAAATGTAATTAAATATTATTAACATAATATTTTTGGATATAATAGCGTTATTAAATAAAGTTATATTATTTAATAAAATTGTTCACCAACGTCCGTATTAATTGAACCGAATCACATTCGATTGAAATGCGTACGATTTAGCCAAATCGCGTAATTGTACATATTCAACAATATATTATTTGATACATTAATTAGCATAACACAGAACTAATTACATGTATTAACAGGGATTAGGCACTAATTACTAGTCCTAATTTGGCGGGTGTTACATCAACGTTGCATTAATTTGCTAACGTCGCACATAGCGACACAGACTCTTACATCGCAAGAACCAACAACGTCGCATATAGCGACACAACACTTAATGTCGCATCAAATTGCGGACGTCGCACTTAGAGACGCCATGATCAATGTCGCAATCATGACCTGCGACACCACACTTTATGTCACACCTAATGACGCAGAAAATAGAACCTTGAAAACACAGCTTTTTACTAAGTGTCATGACTTGAAATTTTATCACTTAACGATACCGAATTCAAAACTTAGATGTGTTTTACTAAGTGCCCCTTGGACCCCACCAGGGGTTGCCACTGTGACAATCCTCCATTTAGGGTATTAATCCTTACTTAATTTCATGCATTACCTAGAGTAATTCCCTGATTAGTGAATTCAAAACGATTTTTATGTGTTAAGTTTGTGAAACTTACTATGTGATACGTGATGTATTAAATTCGTAGTTATATGTATATATAATTATGTACGAAATGAACATATTAAACTCGAAAAATTAAATACAACAGGGTTGGTGATACAAAATAATTAATAATTCGAAAATTATTAATTACAAATATTAGATATTTATATTATTGAAATAATATAATAACTTATACGTTTTATATTAAACGTATCAAACGCGAATCGTAAAGTTCCAAAAAGAACTTCAAATGCTTTTGAATAATTTTTGTTTGAAGTTATCTTAGAGAAGTATTAGAACAAAAATAAAACAGAAATCGTTAGACTGCTTTATAGGACGCGTCATGCACGAACAGAAACAATTATAAAACGTACCTAAAGGTCAAAAATAATAAAAGTATTTATTTTCCCGTTTCTTTTTTTGTATTTGGAACATTTCCTCAAAATATAAATTCCAAATTCAACCGAAATCTGGCACGCAGTTTAACTGTACAGTCCTACTACTTTGAATAATTTTATTAATAAATTTTAAATAAAATTATTTCTTTTTTGTAGTTACCAATTACAAGGTTTAAAATAAAATTTAAACAAACGAATAATTGAGTGAGATACGGGTACAAATAATTGGACCCGTACACGGAATTAACTGGTTAAAAACTTAAACACCTACACACAACAAAATATCTGCTCAACCACCTTCTATTCACCACCTTACCATTCTTTGAAAAATTGAGCAGATACATACTCCCACACCTACATTTGATCACCAATAATTCAAGTCTGTGATCTGTGTGTGTATGCATCCGAGAGAAGCAGCAGGAAGAGGAAGAAGAAGCACAACCAACATCACCTTCATTCTCTTCATCCTTACATTCAAAACCATCAAACACAAACAAAACCAAAATGATCACATAGTTATTATCATCATCATCGATCGTTCTTCATCATCATCTTGGTCATCTATATCATAATCTTTGTAAGGTTCAAATATATATATATATATATATATATATATCATACTTATAAGTTCATATAAATTTCGATTGTATGTTGTTAGTATGTATGTAAACAAATTTTAGTAGTGGATTGCATGATATATTATGATGATTTAGTAATGTACAAAAGCTTGGAATCAAACCCCCACGTATACATATATACATCACAGACCGATAACAGGGACGAACAGAGGCTGAACTGGGCTAGGAACCAAACCAATCGGTTGGTTTTAACCAGCCGATCGGCTGGATTCAATGAGCCGATCGGCTCATCCTCTTTAGCCGATCGGCTAAGGGGTGTTTGAGCCGAACGGTTTGTTAAATCTTCACCCGATCGGCTAGGCGGTCTGTGTACTGACTTTTTCGATGCGTTTAAATAATACACTGTCGATACATATACTTCGTAGTACAAATATATTAACACGTACGAAATACAAATATTAAGAAGTTGTAAAAGTTATAAAACTAGATGATACAAAGTTTGGGACAAAATTGTACACGACCGCGGGACATTATTTTGACACGGACAATTAATAACATAACTTTTTGGGCCAAACGGGCCAAATCTATAATGGGTCAAAAGTCGTATTTTGTGAACGGGCCAAATTTGATTTGCTAAATGTAATTGGGCCAAATTATTTTGGGCCACACATATGTGCGCCAAACTACTAGACTTTGATATTGGGCCAAACCCATTTGGGCCGAGCCCAACGGGCTACAAGATTTCAAAATGTAAACGTTAAACCGGATTATATATAAGTGACGAGTAAACGGGACAAATGAGAATTAGTAACACGACAAATGGGTTATATATATATAGTTGACGATATTAATTTATATATAGTTATATAAATGAACAACGACAATTAATATATATAAGAATATATATATTCAACTAATAAGTATATGTAAATATATACTTGTACGCGACGATCATTTCAACGCAAATATCACCAACAACTAAAATGTTATGAACATTTCAACTTAACGATTAGTCCATATACTTATGTAAAGTATATTTAAATATGTCTAGGTAATTGAGAGGCACGTTCGGACTACTGTATTACTAGCTGAAGACTTGCTACACGTGAGTTCACAGCCCCTACCTTTTACTTGTTTTAAACGCTTTTAAAACCAGGGGTGGAAAACATAGAACTATGTGCTATTACATGCTACTTGTTTATATAATTGCTTGACATGCTTTTATATCAAACTGATTTGTATAAATGCTTTATGCTTTATAAACAACTGTTAACTATATGAAACGTTTTCACAACTTTTGGGAATAAGACAACGAATCTTGGTACGATCCTAGGTTTACGTGAGGTAGTTGTAGTGCACATAAGACCCAGTGCTTGCAACCTATAACCATTAGCTAGGTGACTCTAGCCACTGAGTATACAGATAGTACTATCGATTTGACAACCCTCCCACTGATATAACTCGTTGGTCATTCCAACCACACGACGGCAGTCGTAACGAGGAGTGTATACTTACCGTGTTACTGAGGCAACAACATCAACTAGTCGTGGTTTGGTTATAGTACTAGGAGTCGTTACTTTAACTTTAAAGGTGTCGCTCACCTTAGAGGGATCATAGTCTATATCTTCCACTTTAACTAAACAACAAAACTACAACTTAATTTGGGAAGGGTATTCCCTGTGATAACTAATAGGACAGGTGTTCCTACGCATGATTTCTTTTTAGGAAACATTTACCTTGATTGGATAGACTTGGTTTCCCGACAAAACAACTTTTATAGGAAATGTTTACTTGACTGCTAAACCTGTGTTTCCTACAACTATTTATATGGAAATGTTTACTTGACTATTAAACATGTGTTTCCTACAACTATTTATAAGGAAATGTTTACTTGATTGTTAACTGTATTTCCTGCAACTATTTGTTAGGAGATGTTTTTGATTAAACTTGTGTTTCCTAACACATCGACTGAATTGTTATAAGAATGACATTCTTACAGTAAAATAGGAAATGTTTTCTTTAATAAGAACACTTGTGTTTCCTGCTATACATATAAACATTATGTTTGTGTACATGAATGATTTATACAAAACTTGGTTTAATTACATTTACACTAAACCTGTGAATTCACTCAACATTCAATGTTGACGGTTTACTATGTTTTTCAGGGAATTAGGACTCAGGTACTTCTGCATGCATAAAGGACGTAGGAAACCCAGACTATTTATGATGCCACTTTTGGGACACTTGAATTTCCTTTGTATTACCAATTCCATTGGTTATACTTACGAAATCCCTCTTTTATAAACTTGTGTTTTGTGAAACTTATGTTGTTCTATAACACCACTACTTGTACGACTTTATAAGTCGTACCCTTTTGTAATAACGTTTAAACTTATGGCATCTTAAATTAATATGTTCTGTATGATCATATGCTCTGATACAATGAATACACTATTGTAACGTCAGCACCCCCGCTGTTAAAACGCTTATTAAAATGCTTCCGCTAATAAACAAATACTTCCGCTAATTAACTAAAGCTTCCGCTAAACCATTAATAAACACGATTACTGACTTTGAGGGTGTGATAGAACTTGGTATCAGAGCCATTGGTTATAGCGAACTAGAAGTCTTTAAGTGACTGAAAACCTTAGAGACCTAGACTATAGCCTTGGCTAACACACTCATGCATTCATACCTTTGCATACGTCTGACACAACACACACAATTGCTTTTGTCACAGTTATGTCTAGGCAGTTTCCGATCTACATCTTAGAGTCAGAGGAGGAGCCTGACTATGCTAGTGATGACCCTTCTGAGGAGGTGTACCCGCCCACATTTCCTAGAGCTACTTCAGATGGCACCATAGGCACTCCACCATCACCACCCACTGATCCCACTACTCGTATGCTAGGATCTACTTTCATGGCGACTCGTCATCTTGGAGAGTCTTCACGTGGTCCTGGATTGTGTAGGACTGCTAGGATGAGCGTTAGATCCCCACCTGTAGGACCCTTGGCACCTCGTGATAAGGATCCGATGACTGAGGAGAGAGAGATACCTTGTGATCAGCAGTCATTGCAGAGGACTAGAGTTCCGCATCTTGACTGGATGCCGCGTATACTACGCCACTGGAGGACACTTGAGAGGATTCCTTCCACTTTCGAGACTGGGGAGTCATCTCACTCATCGACCCCCTTACATCTGACTGAGGAGCCTCTGGAGCTCACTATCCCTACTGTAGTTGCAGATGTCCGTACCCTTCTTGGATTTCATTATTGTACACAGGATTCTATCATAGAGTTGCACAGTGATGCCTCTCGACTGGACGGTGATGTGCTCACTATCTATGGACGTCTTACCACTTCTGAGGTACACATTGAGATGGATCGAGAGTCCGCCGATGAGACTAGGGCACGTCTGATTAGGCTTGAGAGACGTCTGGGGATAGTAGGTTCTGTAGTTGGAGTTTGTGTACTGATGGCAGCTGTTAGGATGGTTGTAGGGATGTTTTTAGCATATTTCTATTAGATTCACCATGTCAGGACGGTATCTATGATGTATTAGGACTAAATCATGCCGCCTAAGCATAGGAATACTCGGAACGTCAGAAGAAACCCTTCACCACCTCCTACTGTTGATGAGACGACTGAACAAATGGTCAACCGAAGGATTGCTGAAGCACTTGCTCAGTATGATACTGACCGAAACCGTAGTGACAGGGTCAGCGGTAGCAGAAATACCGAACCTGTTGTATCTGACGGTAACCCTGAGAGTACCCAAAGAGGATGTTCGTACAAAACATTCCTAGCTTGCAAACCGATCCATTTTCGTGGTACTGAGGGTGCTATTGGAATCATTCATTGGATAGAGAAAATGGAGTATATGCTAGATATAAGCAACTGTGCTCGTGACTGCATGGTAAAGTATGCCACGTGCACATTTTCTGATAAGGCATTGACATGGTGGAATGGCCAAGTTCAAGCACTTGAACGCACAACCGCTCACTCGATGACCTGGGAAACCTTGAAAACCATGGTTGTGGAAGAATTTTGTCCCCGCAGTGAGCTGCAGAAGATTGAGACTGAGCTCTGGGACATTACTATGGTTGGTACTGATATCACAGGATATACCACCAGATTTCAAGAACTGGCACGCCTTGTACCACACATGGTCACACCTGAGTACAAGCGCACTGAAAGGTATATCTGGGGTTTGGTGCCACAGATTCGAAGCTTGGTGACTTCGTCTAATCCTGCCACCTTTAAGAGTGCTGTGGAACTAGCACAGCGCTTGACAGATGAAACAGTCAGAATGGGAACCCTTACTAAGAAAGCTGCTTCGGGAAAGGTTGAATCCAGCAGTGCTGATGCTGGAAAGGGAAACGTAAGTGGAATGACCGTTAGGGTCAGCAGAATAAAAAGCAGACTGGAACCACGAAAGCTTACCTTGCCACTACTGCTGAACAAAAGACTTACTTGGGGAACAAGCCCAAGTGTCGCAAGTGTGAACGTCACCATGATGGTGATTGTACTTTCTGTGGGAATTGCAAACGTTGGGGGCATCTAGCCCAATACTGTAGATTGAACCCTACTACTCAAACAAATAGGGATCGACCAACTAATGGATGTTTCGAATGTGGCGAGCAAGGTCATTTCCGAAACAAGTGCCCTAAACTTAACCGCGGCAACTAAAACAATCAGAACCGCAATGCAAACTCGAACAACAACAACCGTGGTAACACCAACAACCAACCAGCTCGAGGTCGTGCGTTTGTCATTGGGGCACAGGAGGCACGCCAGGACCCCAACACTGTCACTGGTACGTTCCTAGTTAACAACCATTATGCCTCTGTGTTATTTGATTCAGGCGCCGATTTGAGTTTTGTGTCTACAGAATTTAGACCACTATTAGACATTAAATCCCGTAAACTAGACAACAAGTACACTTTAGAACTAGCCGATGGTAGTTTGATTGAATCAGGAGAAATAGTACCAGGATGTACCCTAACATTGGAGAGTCATCCTTTCAAAATAGACTTACTACCGGTTGAGTTGGGAAGCTTTGACATCGTAGTCGGTATGGACTGGTTGTCGAAGAATCGTGCAGAGATTGTTTGTTTTGATAAAATGGTACGTTTACCATTGTTGACTGGAGAAATCTTGGTGATACAAGGAGATAAGAGGACGAGTGCCGTTAAAATGATCAATTGCTTAAAAGCCACTAAGTATCTTCGAAAGGGATACCAAGCGTTTTTGGCACATGTCGTAGAAAAGAGACCTGAGGAGCAAAGTTTAAGTAATATACCTGTAGTGCGAGACTATCCGGGAGTGTTTCCTGATGATCTTCCAGGATTACCACCTCCGCGACAAGTCAAGTTTTGCATCGATCTGGTGCCAGGAGTTGCACCAATCGCTCGCTCACCTTCTCGTCTAGCTCCATCAGAAATGCAAGAACTGTCTACACAGTTGCAGGAGCTCTTAGACTTAGGATTCATCCGACCGAGCTTTTCACCTTGGGGAGCTTCGGTTTTGTTCGTCAAGAAGAAGGATGGATCCATGCGGATGTGTATTGACTACCGAGAGATGAATAAGGTAACTATCAAGAACCGATACCCGTTACCTCGTATAGATGATCTGTTTGATCAGTTACAAGGATCGAGTTACTACTCGAAGATCGATCTGCGTTCTGGTTATCATCAACTGAAGGTACGAGAAGAGGATGTACCAAAGACCGCGTTCAGGACTCATTATGGTCATTATGAGTTCCTAGTCATGCCGTTTGGATTGACTAACGCACCTGCAGTATTCATGGATCTCATGAACCGAGTGTGCAAACCTTATCTTGATAAGTTTGTCATTGTGTTCATTGATGACATCCTGATTTACTCGAAAACGAAAGAGGATCACGAACAACACTTGAAACTTATCCTCCAACTACTAGAGAACGAGAAGCTGCATGCTAAGTTCTCCAAATGTGAATTTTGGATTAGAGAGGTTCGTTTCCTTGGTCACGTGATAAATGATAAAGGAATTCATGTAGACCCGTCCAAAATTGAGGCGATCAAAAACTGGGAAGCTCCAAGGACCCCAACCGAGATTCGACAATTTCTTGGTTTGGCTGGCTATTATCGGCGATTTATCGAAAACTTTTCCAAAATAGCCCAGTCACTCACCACCTTAACTCAAAAGGATAATAAATTCGAATGGGGCGAAAAACAAGAAAACGCCTTCCAACTGTTGAAACAAAAGTTGAGCACCGCACCAATCTTATCTTTACCTGAGGGAACAGAAAACTTCATCGTTTACTGTGATGCCTCACATCAAGGATTAGGTTGTGTCCTCATGCAAAATGACAAAGTGATTGCTTATGCATCTCGTCAATTGAAAATTCACGAGAAGAATTATACAACTCATGACTTAGAGTTGGGAGCAGTCGTCTTTGCACTCAAGATCTGGAGACACTACCTATATGGTACAAAGTGTACGATTTTCACCGATCACAAGAGTTTACAACACATATTCGACCAGAAAGAACTCAACATGAGACAGAGACGTTGGGTCGAATTGCTGAACGATTACGACTGTGAGATTAAGTACCATCCGGGCAAGGCTAATGTAGTAGCGGATGCCCTGAGTCGTAAAGAGAATGTTAAACCTCGCAGAGTTTGAGCTTTGGTATTAACAATCCACTCGAATCTTATTACTCAAATTCATGATGCGCAACGAATAGCTTTCACTGCCGAGCGCTTGAAAGATGAATCCCTGAAGGGAATGGAGAAACAACTCGAAACCAAAGAAAATGGAGTTTTATACTTCATGAATCAAATTTGGGTACCGTGCGATGATGAACTACGCAAACTGATTTTGGACGAAGCTCACAAGTCCAACTACTCGATTCATCCTGGTGCAGATAAGATGTACCAAGATGTGAAAGGTTTCTATTAGTGGCCAAACATGAAAAGATACATCGCTACTTATGTCAGTGATAAGCATCAAATAGATAGTATATTTTATAGTAATTTATCCCTATATTTATATACATTTTAGTGCATTTATATGATTTTAGATACTTATTTTGTTAATATTTGCATAGATGTATTTTAAAGTGAAGATTGAAGAAAAGGAACGAAAACAAGGCAAAGATTGAAGAAAAAGAAGATTAAATGAAGACTCGAAGAAAATGTAGCTTAACCCTTGAAGAAATGAAGCTTGGATGAAAGAAGCGGAAATTCGATCAAAAGCTGAAGAAAAGTGTAAATGCTGAATTTTCTGCGCGCTGTTAGTATTTTGACCATAACTCTCTCATACGGAGTCCAAATGAGTTGATTCAACTTGGAGAATTTAGCTAACACATAGGGCTACAACATATAAAAATGCAGATTATTTGGATAAAAACACAACCTCCGGTTGAGCCTTTCAACCGGCGGTTGGATCAAAAATCTGGAATATTCGAAGAACGAGGTATTGTACTTGGAGACAAAGTAACCAACCGCCGGTTGGGACCAATTTTCAGCTATTATAAATAGAAAACATCTTCCAGCTTCGAAATATATCCCAATAACCTTAATAATTCGTATATTAACCCCAAATTCGACTAGAAACACTTTCTAGGGGTTTTAAGAGCAATTTAGAGTCGCGGGTTCGCAAGGGTTTGTCTACGATCAAGCGTACGGAGCGTGGTTCACGGTTTTGGTTTGCGTATCTTATTCTTTATTTAATTTTGAATGTGTTTTATTATTGAATATTGATTATGATTATGTTTAACTTAATTATGAACTAATATTTATTGTATTTGCTTAGATTTATATTATTGTTTAAATTATATTATTGAATATTATTATGCAAGAATTCTGTGTTATATTATGTTAATGATCATAATTAACTGATTTATAGATAAACTGCAATAATCTTTTGGGTTTTTAAATTAAGTGATTATGTTTCATTAAAAGTTAAGTAGCATTTGTAATTCAACCGACCCTGGAATTGTATCAATAATATGTTGATAGATCTTAATAAATAGTGATACTTACATAACCTTTGATGGTATTGCTATATGAAAATTGTCATAACCTTTGAGGTTTTCTACATTAGTAAATCACAATAATAATAACCAACAATAAATAATCTAAGTAAATACATATTTATCTCTAATTGTTTACTATCCTTAGTTAATTGTTTTCTATTGAATTGGTTATAATTTAGTATTCTTAAATACGTTCATATGGAACTAAAACGTATCCCCCTTATCTGTATATTGTATATTTCAATTGAATTATAAATTCTATTTTATTTATAACCACATTCCCAGTGTTCGACTCGGACTTACTTAAAAGCTATATTATACGAACGGGTTATTCTTGCCTGGCTTGTGTGATATTATTATTTAAGTATTTCCATTTATTAAAACTTGTTATTTTAAACTCTAATCACACGACATCAGTCAGCAAGTGTCTAACTTGTTCAAAGGTCAAGGTTGAGTATCAAAAACCTTCAGGACTTTTGCAACAACCAGAAATGCCAAAATGAAAATGGGAGCAGATAACGATGGACTTCATCACAAAACTACCAAAGACATCAACTGGAGTTGATTCCATATGGGTGATTGTCGATCGATTGACGAAATCAACTCACTTCGTTGCAATCAAAGAGTCTGACAAACTAGAGAAACTGGCGAAGATCTATATCAAAGAGATCGTTTTTCGACACGGTGTACCATTGTCCATTATATCTGATAGAGATAGCAGATTCACATCTCGCTTCTGGCAATCCCTACAACAGGCTTTAGGTACTTGACTCGACATGAGTACGGCCTATCATCCACAAACTGATGGCCAGAGTGAACGAACGATACAAACGCTCTAGGACTTATTTAGAGCGTGTGTGATTGACCTTGGGGGAAACTGGGATACTCACCTCCCATTAGCTGAATTCTCCTATAACAACAGTTATCACACCAGCATACAGATGGCTCCATTTAAAGCACTGTATGGACGCAAATGCCGATCACCACTCTGTTGGGCAGAGTTGGGTGACAGACAACTATCCGGACCAGAACTTGTCCAGGAAACCACGGACAAGATATCTCAAGTACTCAACCGATTGAAAATGGCAAGAGACAGACAAAAGAGGTACGCCGATAACCGTCGTAAACCTCTTGAGTTTCAAGTAGGAGACAAGGTCCTACTCAAAGTATCGCCCTGGAAAGGGGTAGCACGATTTGGCAAACGAGGAAAACTTAACCCGCGATATGTTGGACCTTTTGAAATCCTTACGAGGATTGGTCATGTCGCTTACAAACTAAAGTTGCCACAAGAGCATAGTAGCATTCATGACACTTTTCATGTGTGCAACTTGAAAAAGTGTCTTTCCGATGAAACACTTATCATCCCTCCTGACGAAGTCTTTATCAACTCAAAACTTAACTTTGTGCAGGAACCTATCGAAGTAACCGATACAAAAACACAGAAACTCTGACACAAACGAATCAAACTTGTCAAGATTCGTTGGAACTCGAAACATGGTCCGGAGTTTACTTGGGAACGCGAGGATGAGATACGAAAGAAATACCCTCACCTGTTTGATCAAACACCAGTCACGAACAACTCAACTTAAATCTCGGGACGAGATTTCGCTAACGGGGGGAGAATGTGACAATCCTCCATTTAGGGTATTAATCCTTACTTAATTTCATGCATTACCTAGAGTAATTCCCTGATTAAAACGATTTTTATGTGTTAAGTTTGTGAAACTTACTATGTGATACGTGATGTATTAAATTCGTAGTTATATGTATATATAATTACGTACGAAATGAACATATTAAACTTGACAAATTAAATACAACAGGGTTGGTGATACAAAATAATTAATAATTCGAAAATTATTAATTACAAATATTAGATATTTATATTATTGAAATAATATAATAACTTATACGTCTTATATTAAACGTATCAAACGCGAATCGTAAAGTTCCAAAAAGAACTTCAAATGCTTTTGAATAAATTTTGTTTGAAATTATCTTAGAGAAGTATTAGAACAAAAATAAAACGGAAACCGCTTTATAGGACGCGTCATGCACGAACAGAAACAATTATAAAATGTACCTAAAGGTCAAAAATAATAAAAGTATTTATTTTCCCGTTCCTTTTTTAGTATTTGGAACATTTCCTCAAAATATAAATTCCAAATTCAACCGAAATCTGGCACGCAGTTTAACTGTACAGTCCTACTACTGTGAATAATTTTATTAATAAATTCTAAATAAAATTATTTCATTTTTGTAGTTACCAATTACAAGGTTTAAAATAAAATTTAAACAAACGAATAATTGAGTGGGACACGGGTACAAATAATTGGACTCGTACACGGAATTAACGGGTTAAAAACTTAAACACCTACACACAACAAAATATCTGCTCGACCATCTTCTATTCACCACCTTACCATTCTTTGAAAAATTGAGCAGATACATACTCCCACACCTACATTTGATCACCAATAATTCAAGTCTGTGATCTGTGTGTGTGCGTCCGAGAGAAGCAGCAGGAAGAGGAAGAAGAAGCACAATCAACATCACCTTCATTCTCTTCATCCTTACATTCAAAACCATCAAACACAAAAAAAAACTAAAATGATTACATAGTTATTATCATCATCATCGACCGTCCTTCATCATCATCTTGGTCATCTATATCATAATCTTTGTAAGGTTCAAAAATATATACATATCATACTTATAAGTTCATATAAATTTCGATTGTATGTTGTTAGTATGTATGTAAACAAATTTTAGTAGTGGATTGCATGATATATTATGATGATTTAGTAATGTACAAAAGCTTGGAATCAAACCCCCACGTATACATATATACATCACAGACCAATAACAGGGACGAACAGAGGCTGAACTGGGCTAGGAACCAAACCGATCGGTTGGTTTTAACCGGCTGATCGGCTGGATTCAATGAGTCGATCGGCTCATCCTCTTTAGCCGATCGGCTAAGGGGTGTTTGAGCCGAACGGTTTGTTAGATCTTCATCCGATCGGCTAGGCAGTCTATGTACTGACTTTTTCGATGCGTTTAAATAATACACTATCGATACATATACTTCGTTGTACAAATATATTAACACGTACGAAATACAAATATTAAGAAGTTGTAAAAGTTATAAAACTAGATGATACAAAGTTTGGGACAAAATTATACACGACCGCGGGACATTATTTTGACACGGACAATTAATAACATAACTTTTTGGGCCAAACGGGCCAAATCTATAATGGGTCAAAAGTCGTATTTTGTGAATGTTGATTTGCTAAACGTAATTGGGCCAAATTATTTTGGGCCACACATATTTGCGCCAAACTACTAGACTTTGATATTGGGCCAAACCCATTTGGGCCGAGCCCAACGGGCTACGAGATTTCAAAATGCAAACGTTAAACCGGATTATATATAAGTGACGAGTAAACGGGACAAATGAGAATTAGTAACACGACAAATGGGTTATATATATATAGTTGACGATATTAATTTATATATAGTTATATAAATGAACAACGACAATTAATATATATAAGAATATATATATTCAACTAATAAGTATATGTAAATATATACTTGTACGCGATGATCATTTCAACACAAATATCACCAACAACTAAAATGTTATGAACATTTCAACTTAACGATTAGTCCATATAGTTATGTAAAGTATATTTAAATGTGTCTAGGTAATTGAGAGGCACGTTCGGACTACTGTATTACTAGCTGAAGACTTGCTACACGTGAGTTCACAGCCCCTACCTTTTACTTGTTTTAAACGCTTTTAAAACCAGGGGTGGAAAACATAGAACTATGTGCTATTACATGCTACTTGTTTATATAATTGCTTGACATGCTTTTATATCAAACTGATTTGTATAAATGTTTTATGCTTTATAAACAACTGTTAACTATATGAAACGTTTTCACAACTTTTTGGAATAAGACAACGAATCTTGGTACGATCCTAGGTTTACGTGAGGTAGTTGTAGTGCACATAAGACCCAATGCTTGCAACCTATAACCATTAGCTAGGTGACTCTAGCCACTGAGTATACAGATAGTACTATCGATTTGACAACCCTCCCACTGATATAACTCGTTGGTCATTCCAACCACACGACGGCAGTCGTAACGAGGAGTGTATACTTACCATGTTACTGAGGCAACAACATCAACTAGTCGTGGTTTGGTTATAGTACTAGGAGTCGTTACTTTAACTTTAAAGGTGTCTCTCACCTTAGAGGGATCATAGTCTATATCTCCCACTTTAACTAAACAACAAAACTACAACTTGATTTGGGAAGGGTATTCCCTGTGATAACTAATAGGACAGGTGTTCCTACGCATGATTTCTTTTTAGGAAACATTTACCTTGATTGGATAAACTTGGTTTCCCGACAAAACAACTTTTATAGGAAATGTTTACTTGACTGCTAAACCTGTGTTTCCTACAACTATTTATATGGAAATGTTTACTTGACTGTTAAACCTGTGTTTCCTACAACTATTTATAAGGAAATGTTTACTTGACTGTTAACTGTATTTCCTGCAACTATTTGTTAGGAGATGTTTTTGATTAAACTTGTGTTTCCTAACACATCGACTGAATTGTTGTATGAATGACATTCTTACAGTAAAATAGGAAATGTTTTCTTTAATAAGAACACTTGTGTTTCCTGCTATACATATAAACATTATATTTGTGTACATGAATGATTTATACAAAACTTGGTTTAATTACATTTACACTAAACCTGTGAATTCACTCAACATTCAATGTTGATGGTTTACTATGTTTTTCAGGGAATTAGGACTCAGGTACTTCTGCATGCATAAAGGACGTAGGCAACCCAGACTATTTATGATGCCACTTTTGGGACACTTGGATTTCCTTTGTATTACCAATTCCATTGGTTATACTTACGAAATCCCTCTTTTATAAACTTGTGTTTTGTGAAACTTATGTTGTTCTATAACACCACTACTTGTACAACTTTATAAGTCGTACCCTTTTGTAATAATGTTTAAACTTATGGCATCTTAAATTAATATGTTCTGTATGATCATATGCTCTGATACAATGAATGCACTATTGTAACGTCAGCACCCCCGCTGTTAAAACGCTTATTAAAATGCTTCCTCTAATAAACAAATGCTTCCACTAATTAACTAAAGCTTCACGATTACTAACTTTGGGGGTGTGACAGCCACCCCTTGGACCCCGCTACCAGGGGTGCTGCCCCCGGACCCCCGTCACCTAAAGTTTGTAAATACTTTTTAAGTATAACACTTCGAAATCAAAATAATAATGTTGAAGATTATTATTTCAAACAATCACCAACGGGCCGTACACGTTTTCAAAACAAAATCAAATCAACCAAATCGTAGTAATTTGGACATTCTAGTTGGACGAACAACTATAAAGGTAGTCTTTATAGATACCTACTCACGTTTATAACCATCGCGTGTCGTGGACACCCTCAGGTTACCAATCTTCGGACAACTCTTTCGGCTAACCAACTCAAGTTTATTAAGTTAAACTCTCAAGACTCGGGTGAGTCTTATAGCCCCTACTTTACTGTTTTACTTAGGGGTGTGATATCATTGCTCGTTATATTATAACTATATGAACGCAAGTACGAAAACAAACAATTACTACATGAGTTATCTCACTAATCTTTCAAAGCCCTCCTTAGCATAGTTTGGTAATACGTTGTAGCGTGAATATTAGTATATGGTACCATATAGGATTGACCCTCTTCGTCCGGGTTAGCATGCACTAACTGGGTAAACGGATGTACTAATATTTGTTCAGACTAGTGTAGATTAGGCACTCGTGGGAGGCATCTCGATCAGGATACCTTAAATGTGGACCTGACACCTCGAGTTAAGCTTAGACTATGTGCTCATGGCTGTAAAACTTTTATTTTACTTAATTGAAATTTAAATTCAATTAAATCTTGCGGTTCATACAATATGTGTTGACATACAAACCTGTGAGCTCACCAGCGTTTCGCTGACCCATTTTAGCATGTATCATAGGTACTCAGCAGTAAGTTGGACTGCCCTGAGGATTACTATAGCTCGAGTCAGCATGCAGACAATAGAGATTTCCTTGCATTCATATATTTTGTATAAGTATTTATATATTGGAATCTCTCATTTACCGAACACGAGCTATGAATAACTTCAAATGTTGTAAACATTTCTTATATCAATATATTTTGTTAAAACAACGCATGTAGAGTCGTTTACTATATATCCTTGTGTTGTGATTATTGATTAGTCGCGCCCCGACACGATTCGCTTCCGCAATCCGAATTTGGGAGTGCGACACCAAGGGGTTAAGAACCCAAAATGAGTTAAGGTTGTGACAAGTAGAATATAAATGTTGAATTAGAGTCAACATACATTGTTAAAAATATTGACAAACTTTGATGGTCAGATTGTGTTGGATTGTGAAATTGATGTATTGAGAAAATGGTAAAAAACGGCCACTTTTTGGTTAAACGGCCAATTCTTTAAAAAACATGAATTTTGGAAAAGTGTAAATTAGGAAGTGTTCATATTATGGTAAGAAACGTGTTTGCAAAATTTGGTAGTCAAATGTTTGATGAAATAAAAGTTATGCATATACGAAATTGGTTTAAATTCAGAGTTTAAGTCATTTTTCGTAGAAACTGAACCATACGCGATCCCATTGAATAGTCAGGATCGTGTATCAAAGAGTTATTTGATCACAGTCGAAAATCCTTCGGAAGTACACGATCCCAACTTCAAGCCAGGATCGCGTATCTTAGTGCAAAATGGTTACGGTTCGTTTTCCTATAGAAGTACGCTATCCAGATCTTTGGTAGAATCGCGTATGCATGTAAATTTTGAATTTCTTGTTTAGTTCATTACATTGAACCCAAATTTCATTATATGCATTGTTGTGTCACACCCCACCTCGGCGGAAGGTTGCGAGATGCGACTATCATGAGATCACAACACAAGAATTACAATGAACGACCTCTACATGAGTCGTTTTAAACATACTTCATAAAAGTTTAAATTGTCTTACAGACTTAGACCATTTGTCTTTAAAAAGTTTACAACAATTCCCATAAGTTACAAAATAGTTAGGAGTTTAAGAATTTAAGATCAAAAGCAATGTTCGTCCATGCAAATGTAGTTCCTAACTTCAAAAGGGGTATGCCATCTTCACAAATAGCAAGCATCTTAATTACCTGAGAATAACATGTAAAAATGGGTCAACATAAAGTTGGTGAGCTCATAGGTTTTAATAGCTGTAAAACATTACCGTGGATCACGAGATTTCAAGTTATATTGCCATTCAACAATATAGTAAAAATTGTATTACTATTGCCATAAGCTCATGAATTGAAACCTTAACATTTAGTGCCTCGCAAGTGTCCTATCCAAACACAAGTAGTTCTCAAATGACAATGCACCCGTTTGACTTATAGTCATGTTGGCGCTACCAACCCGGATGGGGGCGTCAACCCAAATAGATCTATTCATGACATTCACGTTTAAGTTCTTAACTAACAATTCATGATAAAGGCCTACATAATGGATAGTGTCAACTCATGCAATACGTAACAGTTTAGTTTGTGTCCACAAAGAAAAGAACATGTATTCTCACCCCAAAAAAAACATGTCAAAGCATTTAAAAAGAAGTAGGGGCCATGAGACTCACCTTAGTGAGAGAGCGGAAAGTTGCAAGTACTTGTTTGGGTCTTGGTGGGGTTTATGCTTCCTAGATCACATAAAATGTTTAAGTTTAGTCATATCGTATATATATATTAATTCTAATTTTTGTAAAGTTTCATCACCCATAGTTTTTAGTTTAAGTGTCACGTTTTATTTAACCACTTTTGGGTACACTTACACCTTTTTAAGTGATCTTTAGTAAGAATTCAACAAAATTCCAGAAAGTTTTCAGACCAGACCCATAAATCGGCTTACAGAGAAAAATGCGTGCATTTCTGGAAAAAGTGTAAAACATGAAAGTTGTAGGTCTATTCAATACGCAACTTTTCAAAAAAAAAATGCATCGTCTAACTCTTCCTAGAACTCAAGTTATGACCATTTTAGTAACCTGTGTTTTTCTGGACAGATTATGTTCTCTTGTGTATAAATTTATAGAAACGTATTTTAAACTTATATTTGAACATAATCTTGTTAGATGAGCTTTATAACATTAAAATCAGTAACAAAATGGTAGTCTTTGGTTAAGTATTCATGGAGTTATGACTTTGCAAAGCGAGGTATACGAATCTGCCACAACATGCGCAATAGTTTCGTATGGGCTGTTTGGAGGTCGAATACTCCATGTTTTTAAGTGAGACCACTTGGGTTTGAAAGCTAATACATAAAAGTAATTTCAGTAGTAAAATGGTGGTATTTTGTTAAGTATACACGGATTTATGACCTCACAAAGTGAGATATAGAAATCTGGACAGATTGCATGGGTATGTGTGAGTTAGGATTCCAAGTCATAGACCACCATCCTAACACATAGGCACTAATCATTGTTTAGCCCTTTTTCCCACATGCAATTTCCATCATTTTTCTACAGATTTTGAGTATATTACAAGCATGATATTCTTGAAAGATTTTGTAGATATGTAATAAGTAAAATTTACATCTTTCAACTTGATATAGGTTTGATCATGGATTATCACTTATCTTTAACACATGATTATGTGCAAGTGATAATCTACAAACATCAAGTCATTTTTGTAGGCTTAGCCATACTTTTCAATACTTCAAATAAAAAGAAAATGGAGATGAAGATGAGTAATATAATGCATGTTTACATCTATTTTGTAGGCATAGCCATACATAAGAATCACAACAACACAAAATATAAAGATGCATGTATACATATATGATCGTAGGCATAGCCATACATAAGATATTAACAAAAATGAAATATAAAGTGCATATATACATATGTAGATTTGTAGGCATAGCCTTACATAAAATCTTACATATGTATATAGTAAGATAAAAGATGTATATACATAGATATAGATATATTATTATAAGTCTTGTATTATTCATTCATGGGTGATGATTAGTGTATAGAAATTGAAGGAAGTAAAGAAGAGAAAATTGTGTATCTTCTTACCAACGAATCTAAGACAAAAGTAGGTTGTTTTTGAGTGGATTTAGGGTTGTTTGAGTGGTGATTTGTGGTGGTTTTTGATGGTGAAGTAGGGTAGATTTTTGGGAGAGAAAATGGAAGAGAAGAGAGTGTTTTTGAAGAGAGAAAAGTGTGTGGGTGTGTAAAATGAAAAAGGGTTAGAATGAGATTGCTTAAATAGAAGAAATGAGGGGGGGGGGGGGGGGGGAGTGAATGGTGGCCGGCCATGGGGGGGGGGGGGGGGGAAGAGGAAGAGTTTTGGTGGTGATTGGTGGAGAAGTGATGGTGATTAAATGGTTAGTTGATATTTAAATGTTATTATTAATTAAGTTAGTTTAATTTAATTAATTTATAAGTAAAAATCAGATTTTTATTTTATTAGTTAATTAAGTTTTTAATTGATTTAAGTATAAGTATTTATTTAATTATTATGTTGTATTTCATGCAAAGGTGGTGGTTTGTTACTTTCATGCAAGTAAGTCTACTTATCCCTATATTATTGTTTCACACATACTTATATATATATATAAGTATATATATATATATATATATATATATATATATTAGGGTTTACTAAATGAATTAATAAATATAAACGTAAGCACTTTGTCACATTATATGCATCCACGGATAAACGCTTGTTTAGTGTCAGGTTGTAACGATAAGGCGCCTAAATTCAATGTTATTTAATTATAGGCGTTAATTCACTAAAATTATAGTTTAACTAAAAAAAAAATTCCTCTAAGTTTATTACCTGAGCGGAGTTGAATCATAGATTTTTGCCGGTTGTCACATGTTGTATTTTTAATAAGTTATGTTTTCAATGTTTGGGGCATTATTAAGTATAAAAAAAATGGTCAAGATTTCGGGGTGTTATAAGTTGGTATCAGAGCTTGGTTTAAGGGATCGGGTATCCACCATTAGTGGGTACTTGATCTTAAGCCACATTTTATTTATGTTTGAGCATGATATAAAAATTGTCAAGTGTAATTGTTGAAGTAGTTAATAAATTGCTAAAGATTTCTAAATCGAGATATCACTTGAGGACCTTGGATATGTGCTAATGTAATGTGATAATTATTGCGTCTGGCCAACGCAATAATTATCAAAGGACCTTGTATGAATCCATAGAAACCACGGGACATTGAGATGATGAAGTTATAGTAATTATTAATTGAATTGTGGTAAGAAGTAAAGATAAAGTAGACATATTATCTGTTACGTACGATTATATTAAATGTGTTGTGTCTACTTTCTTAAGATGAGCGAATAACGAAATGTAGAATCAAAGTAAGTGCCAAATTCTCGAGACCAGGCCCAAGAAACTGAACCAGGAGTGAGTGCCAAAAGACCAAAGTCTCTTGTGGGTGAAGCTAGATTGTCGTTAAACGAACTAAGTTTAGTTACAAGGATTTTTCTGCGTGCAACCCGCCTGAATATCAAGGAGACATGGATCCCGTTAAATGTTACAGGTGGTTTTATGAGGTTCAGGGGGCATTTGCTACTACAGAGTGTCCAGAAAGGTTGAAGGTTAGATTTGCAACAAATCTTTGAAATCCTGTGCAAAGGGATGGTGGGACGTTCAATGTCGCACCATGGGTGATGAAGCTATCGGTCGGTTAACTTGGAATGAATCTAAGAAGATGCTTGAGAATACCTATTCTCAAGAATCTGGTTTAAAGTGGATTCATCGTGAGTTCATTTCTATGGAACAAACGATGGAATCTGTGAATGAATTAGCTGGAGATTTTCTGGACCGAGCACGTTTTTGTCCAGAATACATGGAGAACCCCAGGAGACTCATGGATCACTTTCATGAAGTTTTAAAGAAAGAAATTAGACAATTTTTAAATCCAAAACGGTGCTAGAGTCTTGAAGAAATGATAGATGAAGCTCGGTTTTAAGAGCTTGAGTTAAAGAGGGATGATCGTGGTTCCTCAAAGAGAAAAGTTGAACAAGCTGTTACCCTTCGAAGAAATCCCAAATTAGGGGAAATTTTAGACAAGAAGAAAGAAGAGAACCTCCTGAATGCAAGACTTGCCACATAAAGCATTTTGAAGTTTGTCATTTTGGAACGAGTGCATGTAACCAATGTGGTCAAACGGGCCTTATTGGTTGTGATTGCCCAAATCCAATCCGGGTTTGTTATAACTGTTATAAGCCTGGACATATAAAATTTGAATGTCCTGACTTAAAACCCAGTCTAGTCTGCTCCTTCTGCACCTCGCGGAAATGTAGACAGGAAAGTGGCGGAACCGCCAAAGACCAAAAGTAGATCCTTCCAGATTACCAGAGAAGAAGCTCAGAGGGCCCCAGACGTGTTGACAGGTACCTTTCTTGTTAATCAAAAACCTGCATACATGTTGTTTGATTCGGGTGCCTCGAGATCTTTTGTATTTGAAAAGTTTTGTCATGATTTCATAATTCCACTTACTATTAGACACTCCACTAGATGTTGAAGTTGCCGACGATAGGATTATTTATGTGACTAACGTGTATCGTGGGTGTCAATTAGAAATCAATAGTGAAATCTTGGTTATAAACCTTATTCCAATGCAAATGGGCGAGTTTGATATCGTAGTCGGTATGGATTGGTTAGGAAAACATAATGCCATTATTCAATGTGAGAACTGGATCATACGGGTCAACTCGCTAAGTGGGGGAGTGATAGATATTTATGGAGAGAAGAGAAAGTTGTCTCTATCTATTTGTACATTCGCACGTGCTAAACGTCATTTATAACTTGGTTGCCAATCATTTTTGGCACATGTGATAGATACTCATTAATCAACTCCTAAGATTGATGAAGTTTTGGTTGTAAAAGATTTTCCCGATGAGTTACCGGGTATTCCACTCGATAGACAAGTTGAATTTTGTATTGATTTAGTTTTAGGAGCTACTCCTATTGCCAAAACACCTATAGGCTCGCCCCATCTGAAATGCAAGAGTTAATGAAACAATTGCAAGAATTACTCGACAAAGTTTTTATTCGTCCAAGTAGTTCACTATGGGGAGCTCCGATAGTTTTTGTTAAAAAGAAAGATGACACCATGCGTATGTGTACTGACTACAGGGAGTTGAACAAGGTTACCATCAAGAATAGTTATCCCTTACCTAGGATTATTGACTTGTTTGATCAACACCAAGGTGCTAGTTTCTTCTCAAAAATTGATTTGCTTTCTGGTTATCATCAGTTAAAAGTTCGAGAAGAACATGTTTCTAAAACTGCATTCAGAACAAGGTATGGCCATTATGAAGTCGTGGTTATGCCTTTTGTTTAACAAATGCACCAGCTACTTTTATAGACCTTATGAATCGAGTAAGCCAACCTATGCTTGATAGATTTGTAATAGTGTTCATTGACGATATGTGTTGACATACAAACCTGTGAGCTCACCAGCGTTTTGCTGACCCATTTTAGCATGTATCACAGGTACTCAGCATTAAGTTGGACTGCCCTGAGGATTACTATAGCTCGAGTCAGCATGCAGACAATAGAGATTTCCTTGCATTAATATATTTTGTATAAGTATTTATATATTGGAATCTCTCATTTACCGAACACGAGCTATGAATAACTTCAAATGTTGTAAACATTTCTTATATCAATATATTTTGTTAAAACGACGCATGTAGAGTAGACTCGTTTACTATATATCCTTGTGTTGTGATTATTGATTAGTCGCGCCCCGACCCGATTCGCTTTCGCAATTCGAATTTGGGGGTGCGACACCAAGGGGTTAAGAACCCAAAATGAGTTAAGGTTGTGACAAGTAGAGTATAAATGTTGAATTAGAGTCAACATACATTGTTAAAAATATTGACAAACTTTGATGGTCAGATTGGGTTGGATTGTGAAATTGATGTATTGAGAAAATGGTAAAAAAAACGGCTACTTTTTGGTTAAATGGCCAATTCTTTAAAAAACATGAATTTTGGAAAAGTGTAAATTGGGAAGTGTTCATATTATGGTAAGAAACGTGTTTGAAAAATCTGGTAGTCAAATGTTTGATGAAATAAAAGTTATGCATATACGAAATTGGTTTAAATTCAGAGTTTAAGTCATTTTTCGTAGAAACTGAACCATACGTGATCCCATTGAATAGTCAGGATCGTGTATCAAAGAGTTATTTGATCACAGTAAAAAATCCTTCGGAAGTACACGATCCCAACCTCAAGCCAGGATCGCGTATCTTAGTGCAAAATGGTTATAGTTCGTTTTCCTATAGAAGTACGCTATCCAGATCTTTGGTAGAATCGTGTATGCATGTAAATTTTGAATTTCTTGTTTAGTTCATTACATTGAACCCAAATTTCATTATATGCATTGTTGTATTTTTAATAAGTTATGTTTTAAATGTTTGGGGCATTATTAAGAATAAAAAAATGGTCACGATTTCGGGGTGTTATAAGTTGGTATCAGAGCTTGGTTTAAGGGATCGGGTATCCACCATTAGTGGGTACTTGATCTTAAGCCACATTTTATTTATGTTTGAGCATGATATAAAACTTGTCAAGTGTAATTGTTGAAGTAGTTAATAAATTGCAAAAGATTTCTGAATCGATATATCACTTGAGGACCTTGGATATGTGCTAATGTAATGTGATAATTATTGCTTCTGGCCAACGCAATAATTATCAAAGGACCTTGTATGACTCCATAGAAACCACGAGACATTGAGATGATGAAGTTATAGTAATTATTAATTGAATTGTGGTAAGAAGTAAAGATAAAGAAGACATACTATCTGTTACGTACGATTATATTAAATGTGTTGTGTCTACTTTCTTAAGATGAGCGAATAACGAAATGTAGAATCAAAGTAAGTGCCAAATTCTCGAGACCAAGCCCAAGAAACTGAACCAGGAGTGAGTGGCAAAAGACCAAAGTCTCTTGTGGGTGAAGCTAGATTGTCGTTAAACAAACTAAGTTTAGTTACAAGGATTTTTCTGCGTGCAACCCGCCTGAATATCAAGGAGACATGGATCACGTTAAATGTTACAGGTGGGTTTATGAGGTTCAGGGGGCATTCGATACTACAGAGTGTCCAGAAAGGTTGAAGGTTAGATTTGCAACAAATCTTTGAAATTCAGTGCAAAGGGATGGTGGGACGTTCAATGTCGCACCATGGGTGATGAAGCTATCGGTCGGTTAACTTGGAATGAATCTAAGAAGATGCTTGAGAATACCTATTCTCAAGAATCTGGTTTAAAGAGGATTCATCGTGAGTTCATTTCTATGGAACAAACGACGGAATCTGTGAATGAATTAGCTGGAGATTTTCTGGACCGAGCACTTTTTGTCCAGAATACATGGAGAACCCCAGGAGACTCATGGATCACTTTCATGAAGTTTTAAAGAAAGAAATTAGACAATTTTTAAATCCAAAACGGTGCTAGAGTCTTGAAGAAATGATAGATGTAGCTCGGTTTTAAGAGCTTGAGTTAAAGAGGGATGATCGTGGTTCCTCAAAGAGAAAAGTTGAACAAGCTGTTACCCCTTCAAAGAAATCCGAAATTAGGGGAAATTTTAGACAAGAAGAAAGAAGAGAACCTCCTGAATGCAAGACTTGCCACATAAAGCATTTTGAAGTTTGTCATTTTGGAACGAGTGCATGTAACCAATGTGGTCAAACGGGCCTTATTGGTTGTGATTGCCCAAATCCAATCCGGGTTTGTTATAACTGTTATAAGCCTGGACATATAAAATTTGAATGTCCTGACTTAAAACCCAGTCTAGTCTGCTCCTTCTGCACCTCGCGGAAATGTAGACAGGAAAGTGGCGGAACCGCCAAAGACCAAAAGTAGATCCTTCCAGATTACCAGAGAAGAAGCTCAGAGGGCCCCAGACGTGTTGACAGGTACCTTTCTTGTTAATCAAAAACCTGCATACATGTTGTTTGATTCGGGTGCCTCGAGATCTTTTGTATTTGAAAAGTTTTGTCATGATTTCATAATTCCACTTACTATTAGACACTCCACTAGATGTTGAAGTTGCCGACGATAGGATTATTTATGTGACTAACGTGTATCGTGGGTGTCAATTAGAAATCAATAGTGAAATCTTTGTTATAAACCTTATTCCAATGCAAATGGGCGAGTTTGATATCGTAGTCGGTATGGATTGGTTAGGAAAACATAATGCCATTATTCAATGTGAGAACAAGATCATACGGGTCAACTCGCTAAGTGGGGGAGTGATAGATATTTATGGAGAGAAGAGAAAGTCGTCTCTATCTATTTGTACATTCGCATGTGCTAAACGTCATTTATAACTTGGTTGCCAATCATTTTTGGCACATGTGGTAGATACTCATTAATCAACTCCTAAGATTGATGAAGTTTTGGTTGTAAAAGATTTTCCCGATGAGTTACCGGGTATTCCACTCGATAGACAAGTTGAATTTTGTATTGATTTAGTTTTAGGAGCTACACCTATTGCCAAAACCCCTATAGGCTCGCCCCATCTGAAATGCAAGAGTTAATGAAACAATTGCAAGAATTACTCGACAAAGTTTTTATTCGTCCAAGTAGTTCACTATGGGGAGCTCCGATACTTTTTGTTAAAAAGAAAGATGACACCATGCGTATGTAAACTGACTACAGGGACTTGAACAAGGTTACCATCCAGAATAGTTATCCCTTACCTAGGATTATTGACTTGTTTGATCAACACCAAGGTGCTAGTTTCTTCTCAAAAATTGATTTGCTTTCTGGTTATCATCAGTTAAAAGTTCGAGAAGAACATGTTTCTAAAACTGCATTCAGAACAAGGTATGACCATTATGAAGTCGTGGTTATGCCTTTTGTTTAACAAATGCACCAGCTACTTTTATAGACCTTATGAATCGAGTAAGCCAACCTATGCTTGATAGATTTGTAATAGTGTTCATTGACGATATGTGTTGACATACAAACCAGTGAGCTCACCAGCGTTTCGCTGACCCATTTTAGCATGTATCACAGGTACTCAGCATTAAGTTGGACTGCCCTGAGGATTACTATAGCTCGAGTCAGCATTCAGACAATAGAGATTTTCTTGCATTAATATATTTTGTATAAGTATTTATATATTGGAATCTCTCATTTACCGAACACGAGCTATGAATAACTTCAAATGTTGTAAACATTTCTTATATCAATATATTTTGTTAAAACGACGCATGTAGATTCGTTTACTATATATCCTTGTGTTGTGATTATTGATTAGTCGCGCCCCGACCCGATTCGCTTCCGCAATTCGAATTTGGGGGTGCGACACCAAGGGGTTAAGTACCCAAAATGAGTTAAGGTTGTGACAAGTAGAGTATAAATGTTGAATTAGAGTCAACATACATTGTTAAAAATATTGACAAACTTTGATGGTCAGATTGGGTTGGATTGTGAAATTGATGTATTAAGAAAATGGTAAAAAACGGCCACTTTTTGGTTAAATGGCCAATTCTTTAAAAAACATGAATTTTGGAAAAGTGTAAATTAGGAAGTGTTCATATTATGGTTAGAAACGTATTTGCAAAATTTGGTAATCAAATGTTTGATGAAATAAAAGTTATGCATATACGAAATTGGTTTAAATTCAGAGTTTAAATCATTTTTCCTAGAAACTGAACCATACGCGATCCCATTGAATAGTCAGGATCGTGTATCAAAGAGTTATTTGATCACAGTCGAAAATCCTTCGGAGGTACACGATCCCAACCTCAACCCAGGATCGCGTATCTTAGTGCAAAATGGTTATAGTTCGTTTTCCTATAGAAGTACGCTATCCAGATCTTTGGTAGAATCGCGTATGCATGTAAATTTTGAATTTCTTGTTTAGTTCATTACATTGAACCCAAATTTCATTATATGCATTGTTGTATTTTTAATAAGTTATGTTTTAAATGTTTGGGGCATTATTAAGAATAAAAAAATGGTCACGATTTCGGGGTGTTATAAGTTGGTATCAGAGCTTGGTTTAAGGGATCGGGTATCCACCATTAGTGGGTACTTGATTTTAAGCCACATTTTTATTTATGTTTGAGCATGATATAAAACTTGTCAAGTGTAATTGTTGAAGTAGTTAATAAATTGCTAAAGATTTCTGAATCGAGATATCACTTGAGGACCTTGGATATGTGCTAATGTAATGTGATAATTATTGCGTCTGGCCAAAGCAATAATTATCAAAGGACCTTGTATGACTCCATAGAAACCACGGGACATTGAGATGATGAAGTTATAGTAATTATTAATTGAATTGTGGTCAGAAGTAAAGATAAAGTAGACATATTATCTGTTACGTACGATTATATTAAATGTGTTGTGTCTACTTTCTTAAGATGAGCGAATAACGAAATGTAGAATCAAAGTAAGTGCCAAATTCTCGAGACCAGGCCCAAGAAACTGAACCAGGAGTGAGTGGCAAAAGACCAAAGTCTCTTGTGGGTGAAGCTAGATTGTCGTTAAACGAACTAAGTTTAGTTACAAGGATTTTTCTGCGTGCAACCCGCCTGAATATCAAGGAGACATGGATCCCGTTAAATGTTACAGGTGGGTTTATGAGGTTCAGGGGGCATTCGCTACTACAGAGTGTCCAGAAAGGTTGAAGGTTAGATTTTTGTAACAAATCTTTGAAATCCTGTGCAAAGGGATGGTGGGACGTTCAATGTCGCACCATGGGTGATGAAGCTATCGGTCGGTTAACTTGCAATGAATCTAAGAAGATGCTTGAGAATACCTATTCTCAAGAATCTGGTTTAAAGAGGATTCATTGTGAGTTCATTTCTATGGAACAAACGACGGAATCTGTGAATGAATTAGCTGGAGATTTTCTGGACCGAGCACGTTTTTGTCCAGAATACATGGAGAACCCCAGGAGACTCATGGATCACTTTCATGAAGTTTTAAAGAAAGAAATTAGACAATTTTTAAATCCAAAACGGTGCTAGAGTCTTGAAGAAATGATAGATGAAGCTCGGTTTTAAGAGCTTGAGTTAAAGAGGGATGATCGTGGTTCCTCAAAGAGAAAAGTTGAACAAGCTGTTACCCTTCGAAGAAATCCCAAATTAGGGGAAATTTTAGACAAGAAGAAAGAAGAGAACCTCCTGAATGCAAGACTTGCCACATAAAGCATTTTGAAGTTTGTCATTTTGGAACGAGTGCATGTAACCAATGTGGTCAAACGGGCCTTATTGGTTGTGATTTCCCAAATCCAATCCGGGTTTGTTATAACTGTTATAAGCCTGGACATATAAAATTTGAATGTCCTGACTTAAAACCCAGTCTGCTCTTTCTGCACCTCGCGGAAATGTAGACAGGAAAGTGGCGGAACCGCCAAAGACCAAAAGTAGATCATTCCAGATTACCAGAGAAGAAGCTCAGAGGGCCCCAGACGTGTTGACAGGTACCTTTCTTGTTAACCAAAAACCTGCATACATGTTGTTTGATTCGGGTGCCTCGAGATCTTTTGTATCTGAAAAGTTTTGTCATGATTTCATAATTCCACTTACTATTAGACACTCGACTAGATGTTGAAGTTGCCGACGATAGGATTGTTTATGTGACTAACGTGTATCATGGGTGTCAATTAGAAATCAATACTGAAATCTTTGTTATAAACCTTATTCCAATGCAAATGGGCGAGTTTGATATCGTAGTCGGTATGGATTGGTTAGGAAAACATAATGCCATTATTCAATGTGAGAACAAGATCATACGGGTCAACTCGCTAAGTGGGGTAGTGATAGATATTTTTGGAGAGAAGAGAAAGTCGTCTCTATCTATTTTTATATTCGCACGTGCTAAACGTCATTTATAACTTGGTTGCCAATCATTTTTGGCACATGTGATAGATACTCATTAATCAACTCCTAAGATTGATGAAGTTTTGGTTGTAAAAGATTTTCCCGATGAGTTACCGGGTATTCCACTCGATAGACAAGTTGAATTTTGTATTGATTTAGTTTTAGGAGCTACACCTATTGCCAAAATACCTATAGGCTCGCCCCATCTGAAATGCAAGAGTTAATGAAACAATTGCAAGAATTACTCGACAAAGTTTTTATTCGTCCAAGTAGTTCACTATGGGGAGCTCCGATACTTTTTGTTAAAAAGAAAGATGACACCATGCGTATGTGTACTGACTACAGGGAGTTGAACAAGGTTACCATCAAGAATAGTTATCCCTTACCTAGGATTATTGACTTGTTTGATCAACACCAAGGTGCTAGTTTCTTCTCAAAAATTGATTTGCTTTCTGGTTATCATCAGTTAAAAGTTCGAGAAGAACATGTTTCTAAAACTGCATTCAGAACAAGGTATGGCCATTATGAAGTCGTGGTTATGCCTTTTGTTTAACAAATGCACCAGCTACTTTTATAGACCTTATGAATCGAGTAAGCCAACCTATGCTTGATAGATTTGTAATAGTGTTCATTGACGATATGTGTTGACATACAAACCTGTGAGCTCACCAGCGTTTCGCTGACCCATTTTAGCATGTATCACAGGTACTCAGCAGTAAGTTGGACTGCCCTGAGGATTACTAGCTCGAGTCAGCATGTAAACAATAGAGATTTCCTTGCATTAATATATTTTGTATAAGTATTTATATATTGGAATCTCTCATTTACCGAACACGAGCTATGAAAAACTTCAAATGTTGTAAACATTTCTTATATCAATATATTTTGTTAAAACGACGCATGTAGAGTCGTTTACTATATATTCTTGTGTTGTGATTATTGATTAGTCGCGCCCCGACCCGATTCGTTTCCGCAATCCGAATTTGGGGGTGCGACACCAAGGGGTTAAGAACCCAAAATGAGTTAAGGTTGTGACAAGTAGAGTATAAATGTTGAATTAGAGTCAACATACATTGTTAAAAATGTTGACAACCTTTGATGGTCAGATTGGGTTGGATTGTGAAATTGATGTATTGAGAAAATGGTAAAAAATGACCACTTTTTGGTGAAACGGCAAATTCTTTAAAAAAACATGAATTTTGGAAAAGTGTAAATTAGGAAGTGTTCATATTATGGTAAGAAACGTGTTTGCAAAATTTGGTAGTCCAATGTTTGATGAAATAAAAGTTATGCATATACGAAATTGGTTTAAATTCAGAGTTTAAGTCATTTTTCGTAGAAACTGAACCATACGCGATCCCATTGAATAGTCAGGATCGTGTATCAAAGAGTTATTTGATCACAGTCGAAAATCCTTCGGAAGTACACGATCCCAACCTCAAGCCAGGATCGCGTATCTTAGTGCAAAATGGTTACAGTTCGTTTTCCTATAGAAGTACGCTATCCAGATCTTTGGTAGAATCGCGTATGCATGTAAATTTTGAATTTCTTGTTTAGTTCATTACATTGAACCCAAATTTCATTATATGCATTGTTGTATTTTTAATAAGTTATATTTTAAATGTTTGGGGCATTATTAAGAAATAAAAAATGGTCACGATTTCGGGGTATTATAAGTTGGTATCAGAGCTTGGTTTAAGGGATCGGGTATCCACCATTAGTGGGTACTTGATCTTAAGCCACATTTTATTTATGTTTGAGCATGATAAAAAAATTGTCAAGTGTAATTGTTGAAGTAGTTAATAAATTGCTAAAGATTTCTGAATCGAGATATCACTTGAGGACCTTGGATATGTGCTAATGTAATGTGATAATTATTGCGTCTGGCCAACGCAATAATTATCAAAGGACCTTGTACGAATCCATAGAAACCACGGGACATTGAGATGATGAAGTATTAATAATTATTAATTGAATTGTGGTAAGAAGTAAAGATAAAGTAGACATATTATCTGTTACGTACGATTATATTAAATGTGTTGTGTCTACTTTCTTAAGATGAGCGAATAACGAAATGTAGAATCAAAGTAAGTGCCAAATTCTCGAGACCAGGCCCAAGAAACTGAACCAGGAGTGAGTGGCAAAAGACCAAAGTCTCTTGTGGGTGAAGCTAGATTGTCGTTAAACGAACTAAGTTTAGTTACAAGGATTTTTCTGCGTGCAACCCGCCTGAATATCAAGGAGACATGGATCCCGTTAAATGTTACAGGTGGGTTTATGAGGTTCAGGGGGCATTCGCTACTACAGAGTGTCCAGAAAGGTTGAAGGTTAGATTTGCAACAAATCTTTGAAATCCTGTGCAAAGGGATGGTGGGACGTTCAATGTCGCACCATGGGTGATGAAGCTATCGGTCGGTTAACTTGCAATGAATCTAAGAAGATGCTTGAGAATACCTATTCTCAAGAATCTGGTTTAAAGAGGA
Source organism: Pseudognaphalium luteoalbum (assembly GCA_963422505.1). Classification (NCBI taxonomy): domain Eukaryota; kingdom Viridiplantae; phylum Streptophyta; class Magnoliopsida; order Asterales; family Asteraceae; genus Pseudognaphalium; species Pseudognaphalium luteoalbum. The sequence goes on along the minus strand of OY730193.1, from coordinate 111,288,610 downwards.
TTCATTGTGAGTTCATTTCTATGGAACAAACGACGGAATCTGTGAATGAATTAGCTGGAGATTTTCTGGACCGAGCACGTTTTTGTCCAGAATACATGGAGAACCCCAGGAGACTCATGGATCACTTTCATGAAGTTTTAAAGAAAGAAATTAGACAATTTTTAAATCCAAAACGGTGCTAGAGTCTTGAAGAAATGATAGATGAAGCTCGGTTTTAAGAGCTTGAGTTAAAGAGGGATGATCGTGGTTCCTCAAAGAGAAAAGTTGAACAAGCTGTTACCCTTCGAAGAAATCCCAAATTAGGGGAAATTTTAGACAAGAAGAAAGAAGAGAACCTCCTGAATGCAAGACTTGCCACATAAAGCATTTTGAAGTTTGTCATTTTAGAACGAGTGCATGTAACCAATGTGGTCAAACGGGCCTTATTGGTTGTGATTGCCCAAATCCAATCCGGGTTTGTTATAACTGTTATAAGCCTGGACATATAAAATTTGAATGTCCTGACTTAAAACCCAGTCTAGTCTGCTCCTTCTGCACCTCGCGGAAATGTAGACAGGAAAGTGGCGGAACCGCCAAAGACCAAAAGTAGATCCTTCCAGATTACCAGAGAAGAAGCTCAGAGGGCCCCAGACGTGTTGACAGGTACCTTTCTTGTTAATCAAAAACCTGCATACATGTTGTTTGATTCGGGTGCCTCGAGATATTTTGTATCTGAAAAGTTTTGTCATGATTTCATAATTCCACTTACTATTAGACACTCCACTAGATGTTGAAGTTGCCGATGATAGGATTATTTATGTGACTAACGTGTATCGTGGGTGTCAATTAGAAATCAATAGTGAAATCTTTGTTATAAACCTTATTCCAATGCAAATGGGCGAGTTTGATATCGTAGTCGGTATGGATTGGTTAGGAAAACATAATGCCATTATTCAATGTGAGAACAAGATCATACGGGTCAACTTGCTAAGTGGGGGAGTGATAGATATTTATGGAGAGAAGAGAAAGTCGTCTCTATCTATTTGTACATTTGCACGTGCTAAACGTCATTTATAACTTGGTTGCCAATCATTTTTGGCACATGTGATAGATACTCATTAATCAACTCCTAAGATTGATGAAGTTTTGGTTGTAAAAGATTTTCCCGATGAGTTATCGGGTATTCCACTCGATAGACAAGTTGAATTTTGTATTGATTTAGTTTTAGGAGCTACACCTATTGCCAAAACACCTATAGGCTCGCCCCATCTGAAATGCAAGAGTTAATGAAACAATTGCAAGAATTACTCGACAAAGTTTTTATCCGTCCAAGTAGTTCACTATGGGGAGCTCCGATACTTTTTGTTAAAAAGAAAGATGACACCATGCGTATGTGTACTGACTACAGGGAGTTGAACAAGGTTACCATCAAGAATAGTTATCCCTTTCCTAGGATTATTGACTTGTTTGATCAACACCAAGGTGCTAGTTTCTTCTCAAAAATTGATTTGCTTTCTGGTTATCATCAGTTAAAAGTTCGAGAAGAACATGTTTCTAAAACTGCATTCAGAACAAGGTATGGCCATTATGGCCATTATGAAGTCGTGGTTATGCCTTTTGTTTAACAAATGCACCAGCTACTTTTATAGACCTTATGAATCGAGTAAGTCAACCTATGCTTGATAGATTTGTAATAGTGTTCATTGACGATATGTGTTGACATACAAACCTGTGAGCTCACCAGCTTTTCGCTGACCCATTTAAGCATGTATCACAAGTACTCAACAGTAAGTTGGACTGTCCTGAGGATTACTATAGCTCGAGTCAGCATGCAGACAATAGAGATTTTCTTGCATTAATATATTTTGTATAAGTATTTATATATTGGAATCTCTCATTTACCGAACACGAGCTATGAATAACTTCAAATGTTGTAAACATTTCTTATATCAATATATTTTGTTAAAACGACGCATGTAGAGTCGTTTACTATATATCCTTGTATTGTGATTATTGATTAGTCGCGCCCCGAAACGATTCGCTTCCGCAATCCGAATTTGGGGGTGCGACACCAAGGGGTTAAGAACCCAAAATGAGTTAAGGTTGTGACAAGTAGAGTATAAATGTTGAATTAGAATCAACATACATTGTTAAAAATATTGACAACCTTTGATGGTCAGATTGGGATGCGTTTCACGCGGTTTCATTGCATATAATATGTTTTAAACAATTACGAAAATTCGAGTAATATATTATCGTAATATATTATAGTAGATAATGTTTGTTTGGATAATTCAACATTATTTATGAATTTTATTACCAACGTCCATAGTAAATGATGTCGGACTCGTTCCGGTATATAAGTGCACGATTTAAATCAAATCGCGCAAGCGTGTATGTAATTACACAAAATGTCACGTATATTTAGATTAAAATAAAACTAAATACACGTAATTACAAGTAGTTTAGGTGCTAATCATAACTCTAAACTGGCGGGTGTCACATCCAGTGCGTCTAATAGAGTTTAAAATTAAATATTTCCGTATTTTTCACAAATAATTTATAAATTGTTGGGTTATAAGTTATTAGTGTTGCTGGTTTTACTCATAGTTAATGATGTCAAGTTTCTTTACTACTAGTAGTTCAAGACTACTACTGCTATCAGAGCATCTACTGCTCTACAATGTTAATACTGCTCATCAAAGATTAGCGATGCTTGACAAGATTAATACTGCTAGAACAAAACTAATGACATTGGTCAAGATTAGTGCTGCTAGCAAGGTTGAAAAAGTCAGAAGTCGGGGGCGAGTCGGTCGGGACCTCGGAAGGACTAGTCGGGACTAGTCGGGTTTTGACTTTGGTTGATTTTTTTACAATTAAATAATAAATTTCAAAACTATGTATAAATATGAGTGAAAATGATATATATTTCAAAGATAAAGGACTTCTTGAATTTTATTGTTTTAAAGTACATCTTCCATCTCTATTTTGTCTTGTGTATATTCTCATTCCAAATTCCAGATGTTATTTCTCCATCCTCCCATCTTCTACATCATCTTCACCAAGATTTCATTTTCATAATCTTATACCCCATTGTACTATTTTTTTCCCTCTATTTTCTCACATTTAGCAACAATAAGCAATGAAGAAACATATCCAAACAAAAACAAAAAGATTCTTGGCCTGTTGACCACCGTTGACCGGTGTTGACCGATCCAATTGACCGACTTGACCCTGGTCGAGTCGTCACCTTCGCCTGAGCCGACTAATCGGTGATTAGTCGGCCTGGTCGGCCGACTTTTACAACACTGGCTGCTAGTGAAGTTTAAATTTAGTGCTATTTATGGAGAATCAAGAATGAATGTTGCCCATGTTATTCTTAGTGATGTTAACGGTTTTATCAATTTTTAGTAGTGCTAGTGTAAAATAAATAGGTCGGCTAAAGTTAGATAGATATGATTGTAATAAGTAATGGATTGTATTTCGAAGTTGTTCTGGACTCTATATAATATAAATCGATATCCTTGATAAAAAAAAACTTAACGATTTACCTTAGCTTCAAGGTGTAAACCCTAATATGTCAAGTGTATTCTTATTATTAATCTTAAGGGAAATTAATAAAAATACTCTTTTTTTCGAACATATTTTTCTTTTTGCCCCCAAAAAAAAAAAGTTGCGATTTTGCCCCATCCGGGCGCAGGTCGCATCATGCGACCTGCGACCCATGCCTTGCGACCTGCGACCCCCTTTGTTACCGAGTAAAAGACAAGCCTTGCGACCTAAATCTTCGGTCGCAAGTCGCACCATGCGACTTACGACCTGCGACCTAGGATGCGCCCCGTTCACCGATCATGCGACCAATCTAGTGACCGAGTAAAAGACAACCCAAGCCATGCGACCCAAGCCATGCGACCTGCGCCCGAATCCCAACTAAATATGATCGGTTCGCGTAGTAAACAAACTATTACGTCCCATTTTGTCTTCTGCGACCCGAGACCCATCACCTTCGCCCCCGACCCACTGCGACCACCACCCACTGCGACCACCACCCTCTGCGACCACCACCCTCTGCCACCACCCGACACCATCGCCACGCCCCGATTCACCACCAACCACCACCTAAACCACCATCTAACCGCCACCCCGTCTGAATCGCCACCACCACCGGCCCACCTCCGCACCTCCCCCACTGCCGGATCTAAAATTAAAAAATGTGATGCGACTTTGAAGGTTGATTGGCTCTAAACATGTCCTCTCAAACGGTACTAACTCGTTTTTACTCCATTTATAAGCTTTATTCGTTAAATTTCTTTGCGGCATTTCATCGAACACTTGGTGTGCGTTTTTATTTAGATATTTAGACAACTAAATTGCTTCGTTTAATTGATATTACTGTGTTTTGATGTTTTTGGTATGTTAGAATAATGGATAATTTAGTTTATACTAAAACTATATTTTTTTCTTTTGAAATTTCTTTGAGGCATTTCATCGAACACTTGGCGTGCGTCTTGTTCACTAGTCGTAAGTCTTGATCACTAGTCGTAAGTCTTGTTCACTAGTCGTAAGTCTTGATCACTAGTCGTAACTCTTGTTCACTAGTCGTAAGTCTTGATCATTACTTGCAACTTTGGGGATCACTAGTCGCAAATCTTGATCACTAGTCGTAATTATTGGTCACTAGTCGGAATTCTTGATCACTAGTCGTATTTGTTATCATATGTATATATATTATTATTAGTATATATATATACTAATTATCATATATATGTATATATATGTATATATTATTTATATATATATATGATAATTAGTGTATATATATATATGTATATGTATGTATATGTATATATATGTAATAATATATACATATATATACATATACATACATATACATATATATATATATACACTAATTATCACATATATATATGTATTTTATTATTAGTATATATATACTAATTATCATATATATATATATATGTATATATATGTAAATATTATATATATATATATATATATATATATGATAATTATATATATTATCATATATATGTATATATATGTATATATTATTTATATATATGTACATATACATATATATATATACACTAATTATCATATATATATATATAAATATATATACATATATATACTTATATATGATAATTAGTATATATATATATATACACACATATAATTAGTATATGTGTGTATATATTAGTATACATATATGTATATGATTAAGCGTTAGACGTTTATTTACATGTATATGTGTTCCCTTTTATTTTTGACTAATAGTGATTGGTTGATTTTTTTTCAGCAGTTTACTCATGCGAAGTTGACATTGAAGAGCCAGCTCAGTGTCATTAGTGATTTTGCGCGTGTTCTGACAACCGAGCAAGAAAAGATATTTCGAGAACATTGTTTAGGTCATTGGTTGGATTTGAAGACAATTGATAATGACCCCGGCTATGTACATCATATGCTTCAATTGCGCTGCAATCGACCTAATATGGAGCATCCTAGGGAGGAGGTTGATGAGTTATGGTTTAAGATCACCCCGGAACATTATATACGATTTGGTAGGAGGGAGTTTTGTCTAGTGACTGGACTTCGGTTCGGTCACAACGTTGATATTGCGCATCACATTAGTTCGGATGTTCTTAAGAGGAGGCCTGCATTTAAAGAACGTGTATTTCCGGAGTTAGATAAGGTGAAAGTAAGAAATCTTCAGGAAAAGGTTTGGGATCGAAACACATTTGTAGGGTCAAGTAAACTTATCGATGAGGATTGCGTTCGATTGTGTATGCTACTTTTGATAAACATGGGTTTTATGGGAAAGCAGCCGACGTATGTTGTCGAGGATTATTATATGCATCTAGTTGAGGATTTTGGCGTGTTTGACAGGTAACCTTTAGTCAATTTTGTTATTTGATTAGAAAACTTTCCATGTGGCCAATTTTTGACATATAGTAATATATCTCTTCATTTTTTTGTTTGTCAGGTACCTGTGGGGTAATGTTGTGTGGAGTCGAACTTATGCGCAGCTGAATAAGGGGTTGGAGAACCGGGTGGCTAAGGATGGAATGAAATACACATTGAGTGGTTTTGGATGGGCGTTTAAGGTAGCTACATGTTAATTATTATTGTTTAACGTAGTTTTCTATATAATATACTATTATGCTAATTCGAAGTTTGCTTATATTTTATTAGAGTTGGATTTGGGATGCTTTTTCCCATCAATTAAAAGATGTTGTAGTCAAGAAGTCAAAGCAAGTTCCCCGGGGTGTCCATTTGGAGCGCAAAGTTAGGATTGGCGAATCTCAAAAATTTGACACATACTTAGAAGTGCCGGTAAGCGACTTACTTTGTTATATTTCCTTTTGTGTTATCTACTTTGAAGTTATTTATAAACTTATGTTGATACACTGTTGCTGAAAATGTGAAGACTTGTAAGCTAAAACATTAGCTGGTTTATTACTTTTATAAAAAGGACATTTCCAATTTTTGTGTATATATTTTTTTTAATTGTAGGATTGTACCACTCCTGACATGCTTCCGAAGATGACGTTGAGGCCGACTAAAACTGAGAAGGAGTGCGATTGGTGGAAGGATAGTTACAATTTCTTTCACGAGCAGAAACATGCCGATGATGTTGAGAGGCCTTCTAAGAAGCCAAGAAATATTCCAAAAGATAATGCTCGGCCATCTCCTGCCCCCGTATCTCATGACCAGGCGCTTGATGATATTGTTTTTTCAGCGCCTCATGATGATCAGGATACTCGTGCTACATCGAGTACAGGTCGTTGTCGCACCTCTCAGTCGGCATCACGGATGGCAGAGCCCTCCTTACTAGTTCGGGTAGACGCGCAGGATCAGATCATTTCCACGTTACAAGAACAGGTGGAGAGTTTACTTAAGCGGGTGGACGCGCAGGATGTCATGATTGCGAAGTTACAGGGTCAGGTATGGTGTTGTTATTATCGCTTACCCTACTAACATATATATAAATATATATATATAAATATATATACATATATATATATAAATATATATACATACATATATACACATATATATACATATATATATACACATATATATATATATATCAGTTGTTTACTTATGTTATTTGATTTTCAGGATGACGTGGTTTACGACGAGGGTTATGTATCCGACACTTATATTGCCACTGCGGGCAAGATGTCTGCCCCACGTGATTTGCGTCGTAGTATGCGAGATCGACGACGTGCCCCGACTAGACTATCCCCGTTTATTACCCCGACACAACTTAAGAAGCATTTTTTGAAGAAAAGTGTGAAGGTGCACGAGGAGGCGCGTGAGGAAGCATCGGTTAGTTTAGGAGCTGATGATGATCACCGGGAGGTTGATGATCCGGTTTTGCCTCGGGTGGTTGATGAGCCGGTTTTGCCTCGTGTTGATGATGATCATGTTTTGCGGAGAGGTATTTCACCACGGAAACGTATCGGGCAGCCTATAGTGAAGCTATACATCCAACGCCTCATCCTTCAGAATGGGACGATCCAGGTACTCTGCAGATTTGCTTATCGCCTATATTGGTGAAGAGGCAATCTGGTCGCCCACCAGGCCGTGCTCGTATTCCTTCAAAGGGAGAGGAGAAACGGGAATACAAAAATCAATGTAGTCGTTGCAAGGAACATGGTCATAGTCGAGTTAATTGTACAGCTCCGTACGATAGAACAGATGAGCCAAGCCGATCAAGAACCACCGCAAGATCCAACTCAAGGTCAAAATCTAGATCAAAATCAAGAACGAAGAAAGTAAGTTGTTACTTTAATTCATAAAAAAAAAAAATATTTACATTGTATTGTTAAGTTCCTATTTTTAATGCACTCGTCATTATTTTGACTTGCAGAAAATGTCCACAAAAGTACAGTCAAGCAAATTCGAGGAGGAAGGAGAACCGTCCCAGGCAACTCAGACTTTTTCAAGTGTCCATTTGAGTCAGCCTTGAGCCACACTTGAAATTGTTGTGATGACAAAAATTATGTTATGTACTTGTTAAGAATTTATGTACGTTTGCATTATCGTGGTTTATTGTATTCAATAACTTTGCTTGAACGTTACTAAAAATATCATTACATAAGGATTAGAAATAATAAAAGTAGATTCACAATACAACGTACATAATTGGCAAACTATCCAATTTATTAAAAGAAAAATACGAATTACAACATTTAACCAATAACTAATCGAATAAACGCCTGGCACTTGAAGAGCCGGTAATAATTTTAGATATTGGTAACGGCATTAAAGTATCCGAATTCGAGAAATGTGACAAATCAGCGCGTGTAACATACACCTCAATTTCTCTATGTATTTTTGCATAGTCGGTAATCTGCTTGAGTTGATCGACATCATCTGTTATCAATTGTAAACCATTATCTAGGTCTTCATCATGCTCTTTAAAGTAAAAATACCACCTCTCCGGAGGCCAGTAACCTAGCTCGTTCAAAGCCGTTTCCAAAAGTTTAGTTGAAAATTCATCGGCCTCAACACAATCAATAAACGTCAACAAACCTTGAACGTACATTCTTTTTGCGCCCTGAAAATGTCCAGCGTGCCGGAAAGCAACACTAAACATCCAAGGAACTTCGGCGTATATTTTCTCAGTTAATGGTTCTTCATTTGGAGAACGGAAATACCAAAAATGATCATTCTCAACCATTTTACAAAGATTAAAGACAAACAAATGTGAAAAGGTTTATCATGTGAAAATCTATCTTACAGTTACACTATTTATATATAAACATGTATGGAAATCAGGAAATTCGCGGAAAATCCTATCCAAAAAGATAAGATATTTTATCTCAAAAATATAATAACATATCTTATCCGGAAATTCCAGAAAATCACATTCATATTATCTTTTCGAAGAAGATAAGATATTTATCTCAAAGGTCTTGAAAAAAAAAGGAAAGAAAACAAAAAAAGAAAAAAGGAATAAATAAAACATATAAAAAAATGTAACAAAAAATAAGTACTCAAAAAAAAAAGTAAACCCATAAAACATTAGTAGGTCTCGGTGAAAGGGTCGCAAAATTAAGTTAAAAAATTAGTAAAGTACTCAAAAAAGTAAATAAAACATATAATAAAAAATAAGATAAAAACTACGTAAAAAAAATAAAAAAATTCGCCCGGGCCGGTGAACGGGTCGCATGATCGGTGAACGGGGCACATGGCTCAGGTCGCAGGTCGCCGGTCGCAGGTCGCATGATGCGACTTGCGACCGGAGTATTGGTCCAAAAGCATGTCTTTTACTCGGTAATCGAATTGGGTCGCAGGTCGCGAGTTACGGGTCGCAGGTCGCATGATGCGACCTGCGCCCGGGTAGGGTAAAACGGCAACTTTTTTTTGGTAGGGGCAAAACGAAAAATATGTGCGAAAAAAAAGGTATTTTCGTTAATTTCCCTAATCTTAATTATATTGGAGCTTTTAGTTGATAATTCTTGTTATTCCGCAACTTTCTTAATTAACTTTCTTAATAGGTCTATATTCAGCACAAGTTCTAGTTAGTGTTAACATTTTTCGATCTATTTGCTTTTTTGGACCAAAGATTGTGTGATTCCCTCTCATATTCTTGTTCTACTCGTACTATTGCTTCGATTGGTATGTTTTTCACCTTTTTCCACCGTGTATTTTGCATTTAATAGATAGATATATATACGGTTTTTAGGTTTTTAGGGAATCGATAAATTGAAGCGTTAATTGTTAGACGTTACAACTGCATGTATTCCGCACCCTTAGGTTGCTTTAGATCACATTTGCCCCAAATTTATTCTTCACCGATTTAAAGATCTGGGTTCGTCTTCTTCATGGCGACACTTGATTAAGTGTCTCCGTTTTGGTAATTTCGATTTCTAAAGGGTTGGATAGCGACACTTAATTAAGTGCCGCTTCTGACAATTGATTTATGTTGATAGCGGCACTCGTGTTAGTTCCGCATTGTTTGGTATGAATCAACGACACTTGAATAAGTGCCGCATGGTTAATTTTGTTGATAGCAGCGACACTTAACTTAGTGTCGCATGTATGCCTGATAATTAACTCTAAGTACTTGTAAGCTACACTTAATCAAGTGCCGCATTTGTTGAGGCGACACTACCCTAGTGTCGCCATTCAACACTTGGAGAATTTTTGGGTTCTGAAATGGTGGTTTGAATATTTTTCTATAACGATATTGTATGTGCTTGTTTTATAGTTTTCTGTAGATTTCAGATGGCTGATTTGGAGATCAACGCTCGACGTACTCAAACCAGGCACACCATTGTTGCATTCTTAGACGATACGAATGAACGATCCATTCCTTATCATCCTATGATCCAGTTTCTATGACGTTCAAGGATTCATTATGACATTACAACTACTGCGCCGATCTTCTTGAACCAAGTTCGACCGTTTTGGGAGAATGCGGTTATCAACACTGAGCTGGGCCATCGTCGAATCCTAACCACTGTTTTAGATCATGAGATAGTGGTTATAGAGGACACCATCCGTCAACTCCTACAATTTGATGATGCTCCTGATATGCCCACACTGTTTGATCATGATTTCATCTCTGGTGGTCTACTACGTATGGGATATCCTCACATCCCTCCAGATCAATACAGAAAACAACATATGAGTAAAGTTTGGAGATACCTCGCACATATCATTATTATTTGTTTATCTCCACGGAAAGCTAGTTTCGATGGAATGAGTTACTCAACTACTTCAGCAATGCTTGCGCTCATCTATAACAAACCATATAACTTTTCAAGATACATTTTTGGGAATATCATCGATAATATTCGGAGTGGCGAGGAGACGTAGTTTATGTATCCTCGGTTCGTTCAACTGATTACCAATTCCATGGTTCAAGGAATTCCCCCAGATCCAGCTTCTCTTCTTCGACCCACGCCAATGTTATTGCGTATATATGGCGACTGTGCTAGTGTGCCGCGTGGGCAACAGGCGATTCCTGATGTTGAGCTATTTAGGCCCATAGTGAACGAAAACTATGTTGCGCCACCCAACGATGGGTTTGATGATGAGGGTAGCTGAGGATGAGCCGATTGATGAGGAAATGTTTGTTAATGTTCCTGTTTAGGAAGAGAAAGAACTGCTTGTTGATGTATTTGCTTAAATCGAGAATTTAGAAATGTTGAAGAAGAGGCAGCTAATATACAGGCTGATCAGCCTAATCAGGTTGCCTGACAGCTCGGATGAGGAAGAAGCTGAGTAACAAAGGAATGAGGATGCAGAAGATGATGGTGGAGCAACTTCGAGTGATTCGGATGGAAAACATTCATCGTTTTTATCCTCAGCGGTACAAGCGTATTCAACGCAGAATACGTGAAGGAAGGATTCACATACCGTCTAACTGTGGGAAAAGTCCACGGGATGCGCCTGACTCGGATGATGAAGATTATGACCCTTCGTCCGAGTCTGGAAAAAGATAAAGGACTTCTGTCCCTCGTCCACAGGTTGTGGATATTCATGATGAATCCACTACAGAACCACAACCGACATTTCTAAAGCAAATCATGGACGACATGCTAAACATGAAGACGCTTATTGAAGATCAGGCTGCTACTATTTCCGTTCAATCAAGCAAGATCGAGGCTTTGGAACAGCAGGTTTCTAGGGTTGCTGTTTTAGAGAAGAGGGTGTTGGAGCTAGAAGCCCTGGCTATTGTTCCGGGGATACAGGCTCACGTGCATTAGAAACAACATCCAGGCTCATGTTTGGGAAAATTGTGTAACTGATAATGTAAATTATTCAAATATCAATGAGAATATTTATTAGGATTATTTTGTCTTCTATTCCACATCAACTGGAACCATTAAATGTAGACTACTCTGGAGCTGATCTGTCATAACTTCAAAGTCTTTTGAACGAAAATGATTTGGTGCCTAACCTAACATAGCCGATGATGATGATGTGGATATAGATCAAGAGTTTTATGAAAAAGATGAAATCTTTGACGAAAATCTTGTTCACGAGCCTGATTCTGAAGCTGAAACTGAAGCTAACCCTGCTGCAGCTACAGCTGAGACTTCTACTACTGAGACTTCCAACGAACCTTCATCCTCAGCACAGTCTATTCTGAAATCTAATCCTGAATGGTATCTGACTGTTGCTGCTGCTTCTGCTACTTGTAAATACTACAAGGTTCGAGGTGATTTTACGGGTTTAATTAAAAGTTGGAAGTTTGATAAAGATCATTCATTATTTGTGATAAAGAGAAGCGATGGATGTCAATATTTCAAGCCAAAGCTCAATCGGTTGAGTTCATTGCCTAAATGTGAACCGGACAAGTTATCTCAGTTGGAATTGATAAATCCAAGGCATGATGGAACACCTGAGTTTATCCAAACTATTCTGAGACTAGATATAAACAGCAAGAGATACACGTGGATAAAACCAACTTTGGGAATGCGTCATAAATTCAAGAAGAAGTTGGATATTGTCACTAGGTTGCCAGTCGTGAAGATGATCTACCCGTCAGCTAAATGTCAAAAGAAAATTCATGTGGAGATCTTGCCAATGGACTTTCTCAGAAGACTAAAGTATTGGCATCACGACAGAGATACTGGAGAAGCTATAATTGAATACATTCTCGATTCAGAACCAGAAGTGACTGAAGACCAGTGGAAGAGACCGAAAGGTTGTGCTATTCGTGTGTATGATCCGATCAGCCTGATGAACTTGTGAAAGAAAGATTTGGAAGCGTTGCATGTATACAAAATCCAGCATAATGTTGTAGATTGTGAAGACGCCACAAAATTTCAAAAGATAGTTGATATTTGCGTGGCTAAAGGGATTCATGCAGGTGGTAAATTCCCGGCAGACTGGAAGTGAACGAAGACATCTTTAAAGATCAAGTTGATGATACGGGGGACTTTGTTGGTACATGTTAGTGTGTCAGTCCGTGGTCAAGAGTCTGTAATTGTTTTGTAAATGAAAGTGAGTTAGGAAGTTAGAAAAATTGTCTAAGTGTAGTTAGGCGACACTGCCAGTGTCGCTATTAGCAACATTATGCTAGTGTCACTAGTGGCGGCAGGAAGTTTCGCCATGAAGCAGATTGGTTTTGTATAAATAGCTCGTTAGGGTTTCATTTGTTGGTTAACGAAACTTTGAGAGCTGAGAATATTTTCTGTAAATCCTATACGAAATATTGATCAATATACAGAAAAGTTTGATATGCATTTGTCTTCTTGTTTTCTTTAAAACGTTCAATCTTTGTTTTATGGATTCCGCATGTATGACGGAGTAACGATTCGATAGATCCTAACCTCTAGGACCTACATTAGATTTTACCAATATAAGTTCGATTGTAAATGATACAAAATATGTGAATATATATTTCAGTTAATTTCTCTAAAAAAAATTCAAAAAAAAAGCGCTTACGAATTAACTGATCTAACTATGCAATTGTTGGCATTTTCTCTACATAAAGGAGTTATTCAATTAAGGTTTACATTTGCATAAATGTAGATGAAAATAGTAATACTTACGTAACAAAAAAAAGTTTTAAATTTATGTGGATGAAACATATAGTAATACTTACATAAAAAATAAGAGAAGGAAACTTTATACTAATTTATGAACGTATCACCATTTGTGGTAAAACTCAGTTACTAACGTGTCGCTTTCATCCAACATCAATGATTCGATTTTGATATAAAAAAAATTAATGTCAAGCTTCGTTAGGTGATTATAGTAACTTGAACTTATGAGCGGTGCATAAACTCTACTTTTATGTTGTCAAAAATTAATAGAACAACTAAATTCGCAAACGGGCCTCACTACCCCCTTCAACTACCTCATGCCATCATTGCATTTTTTGAACTTTCGAGTTTCATTCGATTATTATAGCAACTTGTAACACGAATTAGAAGCTATATAAAACATAAACTTTACAATTACCTTGGTAATAATAATAATAAAAATAATCAACTAAACTTGGAAGCCTCGTTACTGCTTTAACTACCTCAGGTTATTGTTGCTTAGTCTTGACAATTTTTATCACTAGGTTTTGAACTGATTATCTGGTCTATATACTAAATAGACTTTTTAATGTTATCTATTAAGTGTTAGAATTGTTGACGGCTTAATGCATCATTTGCTTAAGGGTGGTGATATTTTCACCATCCAATTTGATAGATCCACTAAATATGACATTAATTAGTTGTACTGTACATCTAATTGTTACAATATACTTTTAATGGATATATCAATTTTGATGGTGAGAAAATCATCTCCATTTGCTTAAAGTACCCAATAGCTTAACTTATGGTAAACGGTTGATGGAAATGGCATGTGAGTATCAATTCAATAAATACCACACAAACCGATATATGCCAAATTTGCTGGCTTGGTTCGTGAGTTTCTTTTGGATGCACATGTTATGCATTGACCTTGTCATGTTCGTTTTCTCATATTTATATTTATAAATAATATTATATTATATTTATTTATTCGTTTTCTTTTATATGTCTGGGTGAGGTTCAGAGGAGAAGGTATCATTTGAGGAGAAGGAGGAGAAGAATTTTAAAATTTTCATTTTTACCCCCTCCACCTTTTTAAAGTGTACACTACTCCCTCCTACTTTCTTCCTACCCACCCTCCCCTCCACCACCCACCACTAACACTTCGTATTAAATGAATTATAATTTGCTTTGCTTCTTCTCTTGGACTTCTGTACGGTTATTGGCTTCCCTTTGATCTTGATTCATTGACATTGTTTGTGACTTACTATTGGTCTATCATATGCGACTATTTGATTTCGTTGTTAGTACGTTGTTATTAGAACCTTTTGCTATAGACCATTTGTTTGTTCAACGACATTTATTTTACTCTGAGTATGCGAGCTATTTACTACCTATAGGGGTTCTATAGGGGCGGCATTGTGGCACCAATGGCGTCACACTTCCGTAGCTGTGTGATTAGTTACGGCGTCTCCTCTTTGCGGTGTGATAAGAAATTTTTAGGAGGCGCATTGGTTAACCATAGCTTCTGTTTTGTGTTTGACTGTGGATGGAGGTGTAGTGCCCAACGCCTCATTCACCTTTGGTGGTACATTGGATCTGCAGGTCCATGTATCGTTCGAACTTTTGTTTTGTTTAGAGGCTCGGTTTGTCGTACCCCTTTGGACTCTTTGTTTCGTTTGACCTCGTTCATAAATCATTACCATTATGTTCGTCAGATATCTTTGCTTAAACTACTTTATTTTGTATCCGCGCACTGGGCTTTTGGCTCAGCCGCATTTCTTTCCATGCGGCAGGTTATCGATTGGTAGAAGGAAGGAGTCGGGAGCGAGGATCTGCGGTGCGAGACAAGTTAGTTATAGCTTGGCTTTGGACTATTTCGTTATTTCTAAATTTCTATTAATCAGTTTTGTATGAGAACTCCACAATGTACTTTCGTTTGGAAATTTTGGAAACTTTGTTAAGATTTCGTTATATTATGAATTTCGTTGTTTGTATATCGTTGTGTGACCTCCGATTTTCACCTTCGAAAATGGGGTGTTACATAAATGGTATCAAAGCATGGTTCTATCCTGTTGAAACCCAATACATATCGACCTGTGAGCTTGGGCTTGCATTCCACCTTTCATTCGATAACGTTTCCCTCTTTTAGTTCGATATCCGCTTAAGCATTATGACTCCTTTTGTTTATTTCTTTTATATGGCTCTTAAACGTAACCCTAGAAGAAGAACCAGTGAATCTGAGGACGCGGACGATACGAAGCCATGGGAGTTTGTTCCACTTGTGGTCACGTCGGACATCTTTGCAAAAGATTGTAAGAACTCGCCTAACAAAAATGAGGGAGCTACATCTTAGTCTAGTAACGGAGCTAAAGTATTCACCTTGACGACTATTATTTGAAGAACTCCGTTTGTTAGAACTATAAGTTGTGTTCCTATCAAGATATCCCAGTTAATCATTTGCTTATATTATCAACTAATTGTTAGCCTTTAGAAATCACCACTACTTTTCTTTAGGTGACTCAGCGATAAGGTTTGCTTGGTAGCATGATTCGATTTAAATTTCGAGGACGAATTTTTTTTTAACGGGGTAGAATTGTAATACCCGAATTTTGTAAATGATTATGTTACTTAAATAGATAAATATATAAGGGTGATAGTGATAGTAATATTCACTTAAAGATTATTAAGATAACAATAATAAATAATTAACTAAAATGATTCGTTAGTGGACTGAGAACTTGTAGGAAGAAAATAAACTCATGGTAATTATTAATTAATTTAACATGTAGTATAACAAAGATATGTTATATGTTATATATTATTAATTAATTAGATAACCTGATAAACTTAAACTGGTGATGGATCGATGGGCTAAGGCCTAGGGGTTTCTAAGTGGACTTCATAATAAATTAAGTTGATATCTTATACTTGGTCAAACTCATGGGGTTTCTAAGTGGACTTCATAATAAATTAAGTTGATATCTTATACTTGGTCAAACTCATGTACAATTGGAACAAACTGGAACTCCGAAATCTCAGGCACCTTTAATCGATTGGGTGGTTTTTCTGGGCGTATATATTGGAGGCCTATCACATTATAAACCAAAAACACACATACTCGCTAGAAAAATTGGGGCTTAATTTAGAAGAAGCTTAAGGTCAAGAACAAGGCTCACGTGTTAATTTCCTGACTTTGATTTTGAGGTAATCCACTATTCTGTAGTGAGCTGATTAAAATGTTGTCATAATCTAATTTTATGTTTACTGATTTAATGAGTCGTAATCAATATTTAGTATAAATGGGTAATTTTGTGGGTTAAGAGTCACGCTAATTCTGAAGTCGTTGCTGAAGTTATAATATTGGTAAATTGTGAAACATGTTTGAATGTATTAAGGATCTCAGGTTTTGATTTATAATATTAAATAAAAACTAGTTTTCCGTTACCTTAAGTTAATTTAATAATTTAAAACTATGTGTTTTTGTATACTCTTTGGAAGTTTTGGTCACTTAAACACTATTGGGAGTTGGGAACGTTTGACGTCAACAGAGGTTGACCAAAAGGGTATGAAGATACATACACATGATATGATGATATTATGATATTTGTTTTGGAGCTATAAATACTTAAACCATGTTTCACTTACTGAACATGTTGTAAGGTCTTATAAAAATTATCTCAAAACCATGACAATAAGATATAAGTTCTTATCAAAAGTGCTTAATTATTAAAATAGAAGTACGTCAGTAGGCATAAAGAAATTGGCTAGTAACAATATATGGGTGTTAAACATGGTTAAACTTAATGGGTTTGGGTGTATGGTTGTCGACACATTAGAAGAGTTTATAAATACTAAGGGATAATAATCAAATCAGTAAACTACACAAACACTAATATTAATTGTAACTTATGCATTATATAGATTGGGTGTAAGGAAATACGAATTCAGATTATCAAAGCTTAATTGAGACTAGCTGTGCAACATATAAGGTACGGACTCTGAATTTATTTGATTGCGTACAAATCTCTGATTATTTTAAAAAGCTTTTATATAATCTAGTATCTGCTAGCACTTCCTATTAAATGAATTATAATTTGCTTTGCTACTTCTCTTGGACTTCTGTACGGTTATTGGCTTCCCTTTGATCTTGATTCATTGACATTGTTTGTGACTCGCTATTGGTCTATCATATGCGACTATTTGATTTCGTTGTTAGTACGTTGTTATTAGAACCTTTTGCTAAAGACCATTTGTTTGTTCAGCGACATTTATTCTACTCTGGGTATGCGAGCTATTTACTACCTATAGGGGTTCTATAGGGGCGTCATTGTGGCACCAATAGCGTCACACTTCCGTAGCTGTGTGATTAGTTACGACGTCTCCTCTTTGCAGTGTGATAAGGAATTTTTAGGAGGCGCATTGGTTAACCATAGCTTCTGTTTTGTGTTTGACTGTGGATGGAGGTGTAGTGCCCAACGCCTCATTCACCTTTGGTGGTACATTGGATCTGCAGGTCCATGTATCGTTCGAACTTTTGTTTTGTTTAGAAGCTCAGTTTGTCGTACCCCTTTGGACTCTTTGTTTCGTTTGACCTCGTTGATAAATTATTACCATTATGTTCGTCAGATATCTTTGTTTAAACTGCTTTATTTTGTATCCGCGCACTGAGCTTTTGGCTCAGCCGCATTTCTTTCCATGCGGCAGGTTATCGATTGGTAGAAGGAAGGAGTCGGGAGCGAGGATCTGCGGTGCGAGACAAGTTAGTTATAGCTTGGCTTTGGACTATTTCGTTATTTCTAAATTTCTATTAATCAGTTTTGTATGAGAACTCCACAATGTACTTTCGTTTGGAAATTTTGAAAACTTTGTTAAGATTTCGTTATATTATAAATTTCGTTGTTTGTATATCGTTGTGTGACCTCCGATTTTCACCTTCGAAAATGGGGTGTTACAGCGTCACTTAAGTGACGCATTAAGTGACGTTACGATGCACTGGTCTATGCGACACTTAGGTCTGTTGGCCGGATTTTGAGCCGAAAACGTGTTTTCCGGTTTTCGTTTGACTTGAAACTTTTACCCAACTCATATTTGGACATTTCAAGCTTAAATAAACAACTTTTGTGAAAAATAAGTGAACTCTAAGAGTTTTTGAGAATTGTCGGGAATCTTACAAGTTTACGCGAGAGAAATCCGGAAAGATAGAAATGTAGATCGTTGCGAGGTGAACGTTTTTCTCCAAATGGGCAAGACAATCCGAGGTCGTTTGACGGTGTTCTTTTGTGATTTAAGGTGGTGGTTTTGGAGATGGTGGTGGTGGTGATGGGGAAAGAGAGAGATGATGTGTGTGTGTTTTTGTGAAATGAGACAAAATGAGGGGGGGTTTGTGGGGGTATGGGGGCCGACCAAGGGTGGGGTCACTAGGGGGTGGCCTCACCAATTTTTCGTTCTCTGTATTTGCGCTCCGTGCGGTGGTTCGTTCTCCCGATCATTTAAACGTTTAAATTATTTTATACGCGTTTAAATATACGTTTTAAAATACGAATGTTTATTCAATATTTTTGGTCGAAGTATTTTACCAAATACTTAATAATTGAGTTATACGAATTAAGTTTCATTTTGATTGTTTGCGCGCTTAGTATTTTAATTGTGTAGACGTTTGTTTGTACGATACGAATTATTTATGAAATATTATCAAAATAATATTTTGGATATAATAGCGTCATTAAATAATGTTACATTATTTAATCAAATTGTTCACCAACATCCGTATTAATTGAACCGAATTACATTCGATTGATAACGAGTATGATTTAATCAAATCGCATATTTGTATATATTCATCAATATATATTTCGATACATTAATTAGCCTAACACAGAACTAATTACATGTATTAACAGTTGATTAGGCACTAATTACTAGTTCAATTTGGCGGGTGTCACAGACTAAGTATGTTTCATAAAGGAAGGTTCAAAAGGTAACACCTCTTTAACCTATGCAAGACTCAAAGGTTGAGAATGCGGTATGTTTGTGTCTTATCGATCGATCAATATCTATTCATGTCGGGGATTGTTGAAAAATTAGGTTTCAAGTGCAACTTTCCCAAACTTTGGACCTAAATATGTATATGCATATATAATATTTACGAGTGACATTTTATATGGTTATGCATGTACATATATTCCATCTCGAAGAAATTAACCATCAATTTCATAGTTTTAAGGTCACCTCGATATCGCTTGACTAATGTCTCTTTGATTATATTACTTTTTGGTAATAATACACCAGTCATAACATTTTTAACCGTTTGGCATATCAAACATAGCCCTCGCAACGCGAGGGGAAAATATCACCTTGTTATTATAAATTAAAGATTTAATATGTTGTCAAAACATATAGGGTTCGTTTAGTATCGGAAAACTCATCTACTATTCTGGAATTGTGAATAAGTTGTGATTTTCTAGAGAACTTTCGTAAAATGGGGATCCATGATTTAAGGCTTCCTATATTTTCTATTTTGGAAAATGAAAACTTCATCCCTTATTTTTGAACACGTTTTCATAGTTTTCTTTAATTTTTAATTTTTAAGGGACGCAAAATTTTAGAAAAATGAAAAGAAAAAAAAATTGTACCTAAACACCGTCATTAAATTCTCTATTCTCCATATGTCCCTAATTTGTACGCCAAAATCATACTCCATGTAACATTTGATACATGTTTTATGCAATTTTCTTTTTACTAAATACAATATTGAGTTTCCCGATGTGTCTTTGTATTTTTCTAGACTTTTATTTCAAAACATTCAAGCATCAAAGTATTCATAATTTATACAAACATGCATATTATGTTCGGAGGAGGAACTTCTTGTTGGAGGATAAGGGGCGAATTTAGTAACATAGCATATGGGTCATGTGGCCCCCAATTCATACTATGATGAATTTGAGAAAATTAGATATATATTATACATTTACTGGCATATAATCCTTACGATCCGACGAAAGCGTATTTGAAATCGATAAAAATAGTGAATGACCGTTTATAAAATTAATTTTAAATATACATCATGAATCAAACAAATAATAATGTGAAGTTATATGATGAACGATCTTGAAATTGAAAATCATATACAATTAAAAACACGCACCATGTCAATATATGGGTACATCATAGATATCGTATTTATATGCTGACGTGAAAAAAGGTGAACGTTCCAATATTTAAAGATTGATTTCACATTGTAAACATGAAATAATCTTCATTAATAAGAGAGAGAGTCTAATTTACGAAATTATAAATAATATATATACACAATAATAAGATGAATGATACAATTCAGGTTAATTAATGTAATTTATGAAATATCTCCGTAAATAGTTACAAAATAAAAAGTATGTAAACTAATTTCAAATTGCGTACAAATTAATTTTAGGGAATGCTTACATGTTTCAGTTTTAATTTTAAAACCGAGACTTCATATTTTAAATCTTGATTATATATTTGCAATATATATATATATATATATATATATATATATAACCCCTTATAAAGCATTTAGCTATTTTAACCTTAAACTTAGTCAAAGAGAGATGGGAAATCCTCAAAATATCCCTTCAGTTTTAGTCAACTAACACTTTAAATTAACATTATGGAATATGGAAAGTATCATGGAATATCAATTAAATAATAACACTCATGAAAATTAACTCATTTTCATTCCATACAAGATCATTCATTCCATACGATAAAATCAGTTACAGCAAATGCAATACTAATAACAATTGGGAACATGTCACAAATTTTTTAAGATAATTAACAAATAGAATATGTAAAATAACTAAAGATCATAGTAACTAATTTTTCTAATAATGTTATACTAATACGACACTCAACGAATCAGTTCACACACATTTGCTTTCCATCAAAAACTGTCGACCAACAATAAAAATGGCATAGAAATGCTAAAATTATATTATAGTCAACAACATCATTTTTGTAAATTTTACCGTCGCATTGTGCGGGTAATGTACTAGTGTATATATATATATATATATGTAGGGATCCCGTAAGAACTCCAATTAAATGAGAACCATGAGAACTGATTGGTGGACACTTAATTTATTAAAATCCGGGTAGGGGCAGATTAGTAATTTAGCAAAAATAACAAACATTCTCCATCCGCATTTTATGTCATTAATTATATATATCAATAGTTCTCAAAAAAAACAATTTACTCTGATTAAGAGATTTTCTCACCAATTCTCCACATAAATCTCTCCAAATGGAATATACTCCGATTAAGAGGAAGATATCGAATGAACTACAATCAAGGAATTCAAAACAAGCTAAAAAACCTTATTCTTCTTCGATTCGTAAGTATTAATAATTTGTAATTTAATTCTTCAAAATTAGGTTTATCAAATTACTTATTTTACTCACGATTTAATGATTTCTGAAATTAGGCCAAAGTGTACAATTATTAACTCAGAAGAACACACGAAGTAAGCCGTATGCAAATCAAAACGATGTTGAAGTAGTTTCAGTTAATTCTGATGAATCATCACGTAATGAAGCTTTCGTTCATTACAAAATGAATACAAAAGGTAATTTGATTTATTTATAATTTTTTTATGTAATTTATTTGCCGCGTTATTTAATTTTGAATCTCATCATGCATCTGCATTTGCATCTATAGTGTAACATTCTGTGAGTTTTTACAATTATATTAACAAGATGCATCTGCGAATTATATTATGTATACTGAGTAATTATACAGAAGAGATGTGATAATCAGTTAAAATGAGATAGTTGCATCTCCACATGTATTTGTGTTTGCATATCCACATGTATCTTTGTTTGCATCTGGCTACTAATTATAGATGAAAAATTATATACAGATGTATGTTATATAGTGATTGTAGTAATTAGATACAAATAAATGTGTAGTTATTGTGTACGTAATTTAATACAAGTATATAACACACATATGTATCTACTTATTTAGTATACTGATAAATACTGACTAATCAATATTTACATACTGATCTATATCTAATTATCATGTAGAATTATCGGTTGACTATACTGATTACTTGAATGCTATTTCTCAGATAACTATTTTACTTTTAACATACTTGTCAAGAACACTTAGTATAGTCATTATACTGAGTATAGTCAGTATTTTACTTTTAACATACTTATGTTGAAGCTAATCGGTATACTCTAAACACTCAGTATAGTCAGTATACTCTGTATAGTCAGTATATCAATACATATTCATTTTCTGTCTTGATTTGTTAAATTTAATTATGCTTTTCAGATAACTTTAACTTTTAACATATTTCTCTTGAAGCTACTCAGTATACTCGGTACTGAGTATACTCTGTATAACAAGTTTTGTCAGTATACTCTGTATTTATTGTTTAAACAAATTCTGCATCTATTATCTGAGAAATTTGAATCTATTATGACATTTTTTATTTTATATTTTCAATTTACAGACACTAATGGATCTGAAACAGACGATGATGACTTCATCATGAATAAACGGAAATGCAGAAAGAAGAAGAATAGGGAAGTGTCACTAAGTTTAAAGATAAAACTCAATAGTGGATCTAGTGCTAAGATAATTAAAAGTAAAAAAGTAAAAATTGAGAAAAAAAAAAGAACAAGGAAGAAGGTGATAAGAAAACAATTTTCAATACTAGGCAATCACCAAAACCACTGGTTAGAGTTCTTTCTCAATTAATAGATGAGTAGAAAGCAGATCTAAAAGCTATGGGTTTCGAGAGTATGATTAATTTTAGAATAAGTAGTCTACCTAACAAGTTATGTTTGTGGCTTGTGAACAAGTTTGATGCTAAAAACTGTAAACCTGTGTTAGGAGATCAGGTATTAGAGGTGAATAAACAGGATGTCCATGAAATTCTTGGGTTCCCTAATGGAGGGAAGAATGTTAAGGCAGTAGAAAAAGCAGGTATAGGGAATAGAAGATACGTTAATAATTTTAGAGGTTTATATCCAAAACCTTCTAAAGGAACACAACGTATATACTTAGGAGCTGTTCAAGAAGCTATTAAGAATGAGAGTCTAGGTGTTGCTAAATTCAAGCTACATGTGTTGGTGTTGATTATGGCAATCATGGCGGAAGGGGTTTCATGTTCTACTGTGAATTAGAAGTTTTTACCATCCATTGATTCTTTGGAAAATATTAAAGATATGGATTGGTGTCAATATGTTATTGACTGTCTGAAGAGGAGCAAAGAAAGCTGGGAGAATTGGTATCTTGGACATCTTACATTTCTAGTGGTAAGCTATTTACTCTGAACTCATTATTAAGAAATATACCAAACCATTTATTTTTGTTGTTTAATGATAGTTGTACTGACTATCCAGATACTTAGGAGTATTCAAATGCATCTTAAACACACACAAAATTTTGAAAAAAAATCTAGTATATATGAATATACTGTAATATTGACTTACATATGCATCTTAAGATAATTGTACTGAATACTCCATATATATACATATACTAAGTAATCAGTATTAAGATGCATCTGAAAAATTAAAACACAACATTATTCTGAATAAACCCATGTATATATGCATATATTGTAATACTGATTATTCAGTATTACAGGTGCATGTTAACATAATTGTACTGAATACTCCATAACCCTATATATAAATATGCTGAGTAAAAAGTATTCAGATGCATCTTAAAATAATTATACTGACTATTCAGATGCATGTCATCTATCGTACATAAGAACCTGCATCTGTGGTCTACATTTTGAATGTAGGTATGGTATGTTCATAAAACAACCAATTTAAGACAATATGGTGAGATTGTAAAGCCAGCAATTCTGTTTTGGACTACTGATATGCTGATTGAGAGGGAAGAAGCTGAGTTGGAAAATGGTGGATTCGAAAGTGATACTATTTTAAATATTTTAAGAGGTAACTGTTGTGAAATTGTTACTTCAAGTGATGCTACCCCTTTAGACTGCACACCAGCGGACTCAACAACCAATGCTGAAGAGGGACATCTTACACAAGAGTTTGAGGAAGATAATAAAGGTGAAAGAAACGTATCTGATGGAGAGTATGAAGAAAGTTTTCAGCTGAATGCACCTACTTAATTAGGTGACAATTACAACATTAATGACAACGCACAGGTTATACCCTAAAAATTATATATACTTAATATTTATATATACATGAACATTCATACTGATGCTCACATATAATGCAGTATCAATGTTTAATGATAAATTCGTTGTACAACATGGTGTTTAATGCTAAGAAGGAACCGTTTAAGAAGATGGATAATATTATGATGGAAAATCAAGGTGACAACCAATTACTTGGTGTGCTTGAGTCAATTAAGGCAGAGATTGTAGTATCTTTAAATGAAGATGTAATGAAATTGGGGAAGATGGGAGTAAAGTATTCTGAAGTATTAAAGGAAGATCCACCAACTGAAGAACGGTTGCAATATAAAGGAAAAGATATTGAAGATGAATCAAAAGAAGATTTAAATGTTGAAGTTACGCAGAAAAATATTCCAAATGAAGAGCATCAGAAAGATCATGTGGACCATAATGAAATACATGAAGGTAAAGTTATGAAAATAAATAAATAAATTTTTTTGTATTATTTGTAATTGATCACTAATTCTAAATATATTTTTAAAGATGTTCAAGGATTGATTGACAAGAAGGATAATGTGGAAGTCTCTAATCATCCTAAAGGATCATTGATACAAGAGAAAAGTAGTATTGATGCTGTTGAAAATCAAATGGAAGTTGTTAACAATGTAAAAAACACATCACCAACAAGCAGTGAGATAGCAATGGATGCTCTGCTATCAGATGAGTGGCAAAAAAAAAGTAATGAGAAATCTACAAAAAACAAAGCAGATAATGAAGGTGAACCTTCATTTAGTTTGGGGTTGGACTTGTCCGAAGAAAATGAAGACTTTGAAACTCCTATGGTTGTGAAATCATCACAACATAAAATGATGATGTTGAAGATGGGTGATCAAAATTCTTTGTTGGATTCAGTTGGTAAAGAAATACAAGTTTTCTCTAAGCCATCAACTGTCAAGAGATTGAAGGTGCATTTTAAAAATGCAATAGCAGAGAAAGATGGTGAAGCCATAAGGAAAAATGAGCTTGCAAAAGAAAATAGAGAAATAAAGCCAATAGTAATGAAAAAGTCACCTTTCAACAAGATCAATGTTGAAATTAGTACACAACTTACAACAACTGAAATAAAGGTGGCAAATACAATTTTCTCTGCAATGGGTTCTGTGACATAAGTTTTACCAATCGTTAAGATAACGTTTTTATTGTAGTATTATTATACTAAAATTTCTAATAATCTTTTTACTATTTCATTGTCTAGTGACATCTTATTCAATTCAAAAATTGGAATTGAAATTCCAAGGGTGGTAATGGAAAGCTTGATTCCAAACTCAGATATTCATGTTTGAGTAATTGATGCGTCGTCTTCATTGCTAAACTATGAAGAAAAAAGAAATAGAGGTCATGAATCACTTTGTAAAGTGTTCTTCCACACAAGTTTCACTGTAAGTATTTTTCAACTTTTTTTAATCATTTATTATATCAATTTATGTCACTACAAAAAATGCTTAGTACATATACTGAGTATAATACTCAGTATTATCAAGTATGCTAAAAGTAAAATACTGACTATACTCAGTATAATACATATACTTAGTGTTCTTATATACTGACAAGTATGTTAAAAGTAAAATAGTTATTGATGAAGCAATTCAGCATGCACCACTGACTGATTATGAAAAGAAAGAGTTAAAGAATACTTTTTGTTAATAGTTAATAATCTGTACTTTTTATCACTTTAGATATTTAGAATCAGATGAAATGCTGAAGTGACATTATTTAGAATCAGATGAATGATTATAAAATACTTGATGAAATGCTGCTGAGTATAAAAAATATTGTGTTTTGTGTATACTAATATGCCTTTTATTGTTGTAGATAGTCAGTTTACATAAGAAATAGACCTAATACATATCTGTATACTCAATACTGAGTAATCAGTATTGATTATACATATTACCCATTTAATTATTGCCAGATGCATGTGTAGATGCATATTAGATGTATACTCAATACTGAGTAATCGGTAATGATTACACACAAGTTTCATTGTAAGTATTTTTCAACTTTTTTAAATCATTTATTATCAAAATTTATGTCACTACAAAAAATGCTTAATACTAGTGATTATATTTTAAAATATTATATTATGTGATTATAATATATAATATAATTGTTTTTGCAGACTGAATAAAATGTGAAGCAAATGAATTCTGCAGCATCATATGATAATTTGTATAAACAATTTAAATTGGATATGGATGATTGGTTAAAAAGGATAGAAATTCCAATTCAAAAGGTTGATCGGGTAAGTAGATATTAAAGTATTTTGTTAGTCAAATATTTTATTTAAAACGTATTTATGATGTTTAACAACTTTTGTCAGATATTCTTCTCAAAAATATTGAAAGAGCCTTTCTTCTCCAAAGCCTATTTTTTCTTGATATGCTACAACCTACAAACCAACAAATGTTATGTTGTAGACAATCTTGCAGATGGTGATACTTCTTTAGATAGATACAAAGACATTGCTTCTTTCTTGGTAAGTTCAAATTGTAATCAATATAATACTCCCTCCGTCCCAAATCTATTATCCCCTTGTTGACTTTGGAGTCCTTCTCTTTTAACTTTGACCTTCAATACTTTTGTTTGTGTTATATAATATTTGATGCAAAATATATAAATTGATTGGATTTTGAATGTATTTTCATAGGTATAATTTGCATCAAGTATTATATAACATAAATAAAAATATTTAAGGTCAAAGTTGTCAAAGAAAGACTCCAAAGTCAACGAGGGGACAATAGATTTGGGACGGAGGGAGTATCTAAAAGTATATATCTATTTCAGAAAATTTATTACTACAATTTATTGTTTTTGTATATATGATTATTGTCCTTTTTAAAAAAAATACATTAACAGTCAGAGGAGTTGCTTGACTACTGTATAACTAACCATCATCCTAAATCAAAGAAGATGAATTTCAAAACAGTGGAAAGATCGAGGATGCCTTGGAGAACTCATAACAACACAGTGGATTGTGGTGTGTTTTTAATGAGACATATGGAAACATTCATGGGCACTGGTGTTCAAAGTTTTAAAGGTGGGTTTAAGAAAGAAGGTGATCAACAACAAGAACAATAAATAGATTGAGATACAAGTATCTGAATCGAATTCTTTCATCTGAGCACAATATAATGGCATGGAAGATCTAGCTTGAAGTTGAGGTTTATGAAAGCTGCTCGTTTGAAGCAAAATCAAAGATGAAAGAATATTCTTTCAAAAGTATCCAAGAAAGATTGAGAAATTTTTCATAGTGTTTTCTTTGTTATTGTTTTTTTTACATTTGGAGAATTATGGTTATAAGTTTCTACTTTCTCATATTATACTTTTGGATATATTGAGAACCATATGATAATTGATATGTAAAAAATAGAATAATAGAGATCAGTTTTGTGCATACTGAGTACTTAGTATTTTGCATACTGCACTTGCATCTAATTACGTTAATGATATAAATAGAAAGTAGATACTTGCATCTAATTACGCCCCTTTGTTAGTCTTCTCACGTGACGAAGATGACATCATCATGTGTGCACACGTGATTCGTGGCAACAAATGGTTGACCATCTAGAAACTTCTTCCTTGACGTACGGATAACTCGTTTAATAATCATTTGAATTTGACTCTAAGGTGACGTGGACTTACCGGTGATGCAACGGCCTTTACTAACCAAACAACAACACATTAAAAGTACATTATTACTGATTACCGAGTACATAATTATATAAGAACATAACATAATATCTATTTATATAATTAAAATGAGATAGTTGCATTTCAACATGTATCTGTGTTTGCATCTTGCTAATTCTAGATGCAAATTAAATACATATGTATGTATGTATACTGAACCTAGTAATTAGATACAAATAAATGTGGAGTTATTGTGTACGTAATTTCATACAAGTATATTGGTAAACATACATATGTATCTAATTATTGAGTATAATGATTAATACTGACTAGTCAGTATTGATATACTGATAATAAATGTATGACTTTCTTATATATATAATTATCATGTCTTATGTTATGTGGACGTACGTATAACTTTATTACTAATATTAGACGTACGTAAAACTTGATTACTAATATTGGAATTCAACTCTAAGTCAATGTGGACTTACAGGTAATGCAACGGTCGTTACTAACAAACAGCAGCACATTAGAACTACATGATTACTGATTACTGAGTACAAAATTTAAAAAAAGAACATAAGATAATATCTATTTATAATACACAAAACAAAACAAAAAAAATACATGACATTTTAAATTACATATTGCATACTATCTATTTTTTATATAAGAAACTAAAATCATTCTTCTTTGAAAACCAATCATCCCTGTAAGTTTTTCTTCTCATGATAGTTTCCATTTCCTCGTCACTTTTCTTCTCATACTTCTTGTACTTTTTAACAATATTTTTGCAAATATGTTCAAGTTCAAAAATCTTCTGAGAGGGAAGTCAACTGATTAAACAAACAAGCAACTAATCTTTTCCTGAATGGGAATGTGTCTTTTGACTTACACAAATCCAACAAAGCAATTAGGTGATAGTACGGTTCACTGAACAAATGATTGATATCTTGGAAACATTCAACTCCGTGAGTGTTCAAATAGCATAAACCTTCGTGTTTTGAAGTCTTTACGTACATGTTTTCAACAAAAAAAACTTCTTCAGGCAAAGGATGATACCTTTCCTCCAAATTTTCCACATACAATCCAATTGGCCTCCTGTTTTCCTTTATCTTATTAACTACACAAAAGAATTTGTAATCTTCTTCAGAAAGCAAACCAATATTGTAAGTAAGATCAACCAATCCAATTACTTCACCCATCACAATTTCTCTCTTCTTCTTATCAGCCATTTTCTTTGAAGCACATGCAACAATGCACCATTCAATATATCCAAGCCGATACAAATTATTAACTATTGTTGATCCCCTTTTATTACCATCGGCCGTAATCTGAATTATAAGTTTTCCATTCTTTTCAACAAAATCACAATTTGTAATCTTGTACTTAGTTAACCTTTGTCTCACAAAACATTTCTTCAATTTCATCTTCAGATATTTACTTCTTTTTAATTTTTTGCATATCTGTTTATCCTCTTCAACATTTCTGTTTCTTTTATCGCTTGCTTCAATTATCGACGTCACATACTGTTCTGGAGTTATACCTAATTCAACTAAAGCTTCTTTTATTTCTTCTTCCAAATCTATTTTCCCTTTGTTTTTTTGAATAATATCATGCTTACTCAGTATACATTCTGTCGGTTGAATCTCCGAATCCTGAACATCTTTAAGATTTGTTGGTATGTCACAATCTCTTTCTTCGTTATGGTCCTGTGATTGTTTGTTTTCATTTTCTTGTTTAACAGACTCAAACTTGCACTTTTCTTTATTCTTCATTTTCCCCAAATTTCCTACATTATCATCATCATCATCAAAATAATCATTTTCATCAGTACTGCAATCATCAGTCAAATACTCTTCATCCCCTTCATTCTCTTGTTCGTCGTCTTCTAAGTCTTCTATACAAGTTGCACCATCTATCTTTTTTCCTGGCTTTAAACTGATACTTACTGAATTGAATCCTTTTTTTACTATGACCACTTCCTCCTCCTGATGTTATAGCTAATATTGATTTATCATTCCCATAACCACTAGATCCTTCTCCTGCATTAGAATATATCTGTTCCATTTGATCTTGAAATGCGATTGCACTAATTGGTTCAGCACACAGTAAATTATGATTATCACCGGCTGTTGGTACATGATTTTCTAATAAAAAAAACAAAAAAATTATAGTTAGAATAAGATGAATGATATTTAATTATTTTTTAATACTGATCATGTATACTGAGTATTCAGTATACATTTGTTGTATATTCAGTATACATGCATTTATATACACAACTAATAAGATGCATCCAGATTTTTAATTATTTTTTAATACTGATCATATATACTGAGTATTCGGTATACATTTGTTGTATACTCAGCATATATACTTTTTATTCAGTATACATGAATTTGATTATTCAATAATTTTTAAATTGTATACTGATTATACTAAGTGTTTTGAGTATACTGATTAACTTCAATACAAGTATGTTAAAAGTAAAATACTGACTATACTCAGTATAATACATATACTTAGTGTTCTTATATACTGACAAGTATGTTAAAAGTAAAATAGTTATTGATGAAGCAATTCAGCATGCACCACTGACTGATTATGAAAAGAAAGAGTTAAAGAATACTTTTTGTTAATAGTTAATAATCTGTACTTTTTATCACTTTAGATATTTAGAATCAGATGAAATGCTGAAGTGACATTATTTAGAATCAGATGAATGATTATAAAATACTTGATGAAATGCTACTGAGTATAAAAATATTGTGTTTTGTGTATACTAATTTGCCTTTTATTGTTGTAGAAAGTCATTTTACATAAAAAAAAAATAGACCTAATACATATTAGTATACTCAATACCGAGTAATCAGTATTGATTATACAGATTACCCATTTAAATATTGCCAGATGCATGTGTAGATGCATATTAGATGTATACTCAATACTGAGTACTTAGTATTGATTATACTGATTACCCATTTAACTCTTGCCAGATGCATGTGAAGATGCATATTAGATGATAGATGCATGTTCCTTAATTAGATACTTAGTATATAATTATACTAATATATGTATATATATATGATAATTATAGTGAATACTCAGGACATAACTAATTATATACTGAATAATCAGTATATAATTATACTAATATATTATTCATAATCATGTATATATACAAGTAATTATACTGAGTACTCAGTATGATTACTTTATTTTGAAAAATCCAACTATGTGTTATAAAAAATAATAAACAAATAAATTATTATTTTTACCTGTAAGATTATCATTCTCATGTATGGTGTGAGTAGTTGTAATTTCATGGTTGTCAATGAACATCATATGAGTTTTGTCTGTGAATAAAATATACAAATAATACATTACCAAGTGAATATAAAAGATCATAAAAATGCATAACTAAATGAGTAAGTATCAAGAAATAACAAGTTTTTTTATTGAGGTTTACTATACATACCTTTTTCAGTTTCTTGATTTGGATCAGCATCATCTTCAATATCATGTATCTTTTGTCTCTTTGACTGATCATTATCAAGCCCAGTATCACTGGCAGAACCAACTTCTTGAAGAAAACTTCTTTTATTCTTATTAACACTCACCTCAATATTTGTCATATCATTCCTCACAAACAAGATCATCAATTCTTTCAATTGTTTTTTGATCTCATTCTGGTCTTTTTTTATTGAATCCATGGAAGTCTTCAATGATTTTCTGTCTTCATTTATATATTCTTTTAGTTTCTTAAAATTGTTCTTAAAATTTGAATCTTTACTTGCTGATGCTGCCTGAACTGCTTCATTTACAAGACTACTCATCTTATTTCCAAAATCTGTTAGATGACTTTCAGTTTTTTTGTCAATCTTTTCGGCAAAATCACCAAAAACTGCATTAAACACGGTTTGAGACTCAGCATGGTTATCATCAACTGTAGCATTATCTTGTACAATATTTTCAAAACCTTCCTCATTATTAGTTCCAACTTCCTCTGCTTCAATACTTTGTGGTTAGTTAATACCGGTACCATCAGGTTCCTCATTATTGGTACCACATTGTTCCGCTTCGTTGTTATTTACATAACGTAGCATCGCATTACTAAGTGGGACATCCTTATCATCAGGAGGACTTTGAAATATCTTCGGTGTATTTGTAGGAATCTAAGAAGTTTCAGTATTTGACTTAAAACCATCATAAACTTGACTACCAACAACATCTTGAATGAATAGTGATAAAAATCTTAAGTAAGGAACATTGAAATCTCTTGGATCTTTTAAAACGTCTTATTTAAATTCATCAAAAACCATTCTTGCAGAGTTAACTTTTCGACCAGTGAATAAAGAATGAAATATCTTCATATTCATTTCATTTACTTGATCAAAACTACCAGATTTATTTCCAACAAAACCTTACAATATTTGAAAAAATAAAAGCCCATCTCTTTTGTAGATTTTTCATCTTAATCACTCCCCTTGCAGGATGCTTAATTTGTGGTAATACTGACCGTGCTTCTTCTTTTGATACCATTACTTCAAAATTATTTTCTACCGGAAGATTCAAAATGCTCCTAAAGTGTTCTAAACCAAACTCAACTACAATATCACCATTATTAACTGTACCCAAAAATGTATTGTTGTCTTCAATAAATTGACAAGTATACCAAAACTCAGACACAATCTACGGATAAAAAAAACTGGGAACAACATTAAAAGCAGTGGATAATGGATGATTCAACATAAATTCTATTAATTCCTCGAAACCCTTACCTTTGAATTTCGTAGGGATATCAATACAAAGTGCGAAGTTGTTTGGAACAACTTGAATCTTCTTGTTATCTTTGATTTTTTTTGCACGATTCATTCTTGGAGTAGGATGAAAACGGAAATCAACTTTCGACATGATGAACCTGATTGAAGAATAAGGTTTTGTTTTTGGAGATTAATTTGATAATGGAAATGTTTTTTTGAAAATGGTGAATTTATGCCCTAAAAACGGTTTATGATCTAAAACGTTTAAAATATGATGCAAACAAAACTAATTTTATAAGAAATAAATTCATTATAAAAGTGTGATTAGTTTTTTGTAATTATAAAATAGTAATGATAACCACATATTGATTTTTTATAAATTTATAGAAATAATTAATAAATTTATAAAAATAATTAACAAATTTATAAATGATAACCACATATGCTTTACATATGTATATTGTATTTTCATATGTATTTACAGATGCTTTTATAAATGCAATCACAGATGCATTTATATATAACTTATATGAATGTGCATATGTAAATTAAATTAAATTTCTAAGGATTTTTAAATACTTATATTAATGTAGATATGAGTATACATGTGATTTTTAAATATTTATAAAACCATCTTATTTAAGTAGTTGGAAATAAATATTCAACCTCTAATTTCGTATTTTCTTTCCGAAATCCAAAAAACTAAATCACCTACAAAATCATCGTGATCCGAAACCGTAAAAAACTAAATCAAGTATGAATTCATCGTGTTCTTCAAAGTACGAATTCATCTAATCACTATTGTTGAAGCGTAGCAGTGTTACCATGGAGAACACAAATGACAAAAGATCAAATATTAGGTCTAACGGTAAGCTAAATCGAAATTGTAGTCTGTTTATTTGTTATATAAATTCATAATTATTAATGAAGTGCTTTTGATATCTAACTTAAACAACTTTGTTTTTATAGTAACTAGAAGCAGCATAAGATTACAGAGACAAGAGATGCAAAAGGATAATCTTTTATTTAAAATTAATTATTTTCAAATATTGAAAAGCTTTTTTATTGTTTTCAAATTGTTATTAAAATCAATTAGTTTTATTTTCACTAATTATAATTCCTCTGTTCATCTGTTTTACGGGTATGCATATGATTGAGATTATATATCTCTCTGTATATATGTTCTATATATAAAATACAATGGCTTTTAGGGTTTAAAAAAATATTGATTTTGATAGCATTACTTATATAGTTAAACTTGAATCATCTGCTCAGTTAATTATGAGATGTATACACAGATACAGATGTTCTTACATTGATTTTTGGTTAAGTTTTTGATATTGTGTATTCATCTGATATCAGTATAACCAATACTGATTAGTATGAATACCAATTCTGAGATAATTAGGCGGATGCATCTGAAGTCAGTATATAATAGCATATGATATTAGATTGTTCACACCTGACAATTTCATTATATAATTGCTCTGTGTAATTTAGGTTCTTACTGTAGAAAACTTATGTGTTGTTGTTCAACAGAATCAAATGTGCTTAACAAAAGAAGGAAAAGGAACACAACTTTCGACACTGATAGTTCTACAAAATCTGTTGACAAGAACAAGCAAAAAAGAGATGAAATTCAATCACCAAGGTTACTAGTTCGTTCACCTACAATAAATTTACATAAGATTATGACTACACTTAACTTAAATCAGAAAAAGGTTGTTAAAGAAATGGGATTTGGTTCAATGATAGATTTCCCCTTACCCACAGTGCCAACAAAACTATCGTACTGGTTAGTTAAGATGTTTGACGCTGATGAATGCAAATTGAATGTTAAGGGTAACTTGATACCAATAACTAAACATACATGATGTACTTGGTGTGCCAATGGGAGGAACATAGATAAATGATTTGAAAGTCTCAGATAAAACCGATGAATCGACAATAATTTTAAGAAACCAGTATAAAAAAACCCTAAAAAAATAACTCTTAAAGATGTTGTTGAAAAAATGTTAAAAGTAAAACGACATGGATTTCTTTTCAAGTTAAACTTTTTGGTTTTGTTTAATACTGTGATGAGCAAAGGAAATAAACTAGGGACTATCAACCAAAAGTTTTTAAATTGTGTTAAGAAAGATACGGATATTAGTACTTTGGATTGGTCTGGCTACATTCTGAAATGCTTGAAGGAAACGAAGATATCATGGAATGAAAAACGTCATTTCAATGGACCTATTGTGTTTCTATTGGTAATTCTATTTATTGCTTTATTTTATTATGTCATGCTATTATATACTAGAAATTATCAAATTTAAAACTAATGAGTATTGAATGTTTTATCTGATACAAGGTATTATATGCATATTTAACAATACAAAGTGAAGCAATAAAAACTCCTTATATATATCAGTGGTCTTCAAAAAAACTAGAGGAGATTGAAATTGTTGAAGCATTGAATGGAACTTTTAATTCTATCAATGATGTTATGGATGATGACGTTGAAGTAAATGCATCGAAGAAGAGAAAGAGATCTAAAGTCAAAGGTATGTAAAATCTTAATAAACAGTTCTATGCATATGGATGTGACAAAATAGATGATAAAAATTGTGACACTTACATGTATATCAGAATTTGAATAAGGTTTTATGATTGTATATTACAATTCTTAAAAATGGAGATAGTAGATGCATGTTTATGAAAAGATGCATGTTAGTTGATACATTTAAAAGATGCAATCACAGATGCTTTTTATAGATACAACCACATATGCTTTACATATGTATATTGTATTTTCATATGTATTTACACATGCTTTTACAGATGCAATTACAGATGCATTTATATATAACTTATATGAATGTACATGTGTATATTAAATTAAATTTCTAAGGAAATTTAAATACTTATATTAATGTGGATATGAGTATACATATGGATTTACATATGCATCTGAAAAAAACTCAGATTTGTAAAAACATAATTATTCTCTATGTATATTTGTAAGTTTGAAAATATACATTTTGTAAATACGTTTTGTAATTGAAATGAAAAAAAAGAAGGAAAAGAAGCAGAAGAAGAAGATGTAATCTCAGAATCATTTGTTCGTGAGAGCGATAATAATGTAACAGTTGAAGAAGAAAACAATGATTGTGAAACAGATGACGAAGATTGACAACTTCACTACATCTACTCAGAGAACAAGAAAGGAAAAGGTTAGTTAATTAATACTTTATAGCATATAATATTTTGAATCACTATTTTTGTCGCGCCCCCAAAACACGTGGCAGCGGAAGTATGAGGTGTCGCGGGGGCGCCGACCAAATCAAATATCATAACACCAAGATTAAAGCAAACGACCTCTATATGAGACGTTTGAAAATAGTTACATTACAATAATTCAAAAGTTTACAAAAGTATTTGGAGTTCGCATAATAAAAGTAGAATTACATAATTATAACTAGTAATATAATAAATGCAATTCAAATTCCTTGATGTTTGGAAACAATGCGACTCGAACTAAGCTATCCAAAAGCATCCTACTGTCTTGATTCCTGTGGGTAGTCCTACTTCGTCTGTAAACCCGAGAATACATACTAAAAGGGTCAACATAAAGTTGGTGAGTTCATAGGTTTAAACAGATGAAAACATAAGTATGAAACACACGATTTCTTTTGCATTGCACGAATGCGAAAACAGTTGTAAAAAGTATCATGTTATCCTTTGTTAAACCTTTGTTATCTTTTGTTATCCTTGTTATCCTTTATTTTCATTTATTATCCTTTGCGTCATGAGCTCATAGTTCGAAGTTTAACCCTTGTTGTTGCCTCGGCAAGTGTCTAATCCGGAACACTCGCTTAAACAAATAATACTGCGTCCGTTTGACCAGTTAGAGCAACCTAACCCGGACAGGGGTGTCAATCCCCGATAGATCTATCCAATAATATTCACGCTTCAAAATTAACGAACTACGATGTGCGAGGGCTTTGTTGGATTATGGTCTCACTCATGCGTTATCCTTGTTTCCTTTGTTTCCTTTGTTATCCATTGTTTATAAACAGTTGTATAAAAACAGTTGCATAACAACAGTTGTATAAAGCATGTATAAAGACAGTTGTAAAAACATGTGTGTATGTATTCTCACCCCAAAATAGTTAAAACGAGTAAAAAGGGGCTATGAAACTCACCTTAGGTTAGCAAGTAGCAAGCAATAATCAAATAGCAAGCAAAGTCCAAAGCGCAACCTTCTAACATCCTAAACGTATAAGGTTGGGTAAGTAGATGTCTCAAAAGACCATCTATAGTATTTGTATAAGTGCGGGGGGGGGGGGGGGGGGGGGGGGGTTATGCCCACTTAAGCCAATCGGGTAGGTGGGGGGTTTATGTCCACCTAAAGCTAGTTCACTCAACTAGTATGTCCAACTAAGTTGTTCAAGTTTGTTTATTAAATACGTGTACGACCCGTTGGTGAAAGTTTGTAATAATAATTCATTTAGACATTATTATTAAGTTTGTTTTGTTGTATATTATTTATTAGTACATACCGTATGTTGCAAACGGATTATTTAGTTTCATAAAAACCTTAAACCGTAGGTCAAAGTTGGTCAACTCGTTCGTCAAAGCTGGTCAAACCTGGTCAAAGTTGGTCAAAGTTGGTCAAAGTCATTAATTAACTCACCCAACCCTATTTTGTTACCATTTTGCCAAAAATAGTAAGTTTTTCGTTTTTAGGAACCGAGTCCCGTTTTTGTTGACTTGGTCAAATCTATTCGGTTTAACCCGAAACTTTTACCCAACCCTTAGTTAAGTTCATAGATCACAAAAAGTTAGTCTTTCTCTTTATAGTAGGTCCATAGGTGTCGGTTTTTAAAAGCTATCAAAATCAGTCCACTTTTTACCATTTTCAGAAAATACATCTCATTATTGTATTTATTAAAAATACTTCTATTCCGAAATTATATTCACGAATAATACCGGTTATTCCCTCACATATTAACCACGTTCAGTAATTTTTCTATGAATTTTAAAGTAGTCTAAGTATTTATCAAAATTGCATGTGTCCTCTGAGGTCCAACAGTTGACTAATCTGGACACATGCATGAAGATCGAGTTTTCGAGATAAATCTACAACTTTTCAAGAAAACTCTATTAGTACAATTTTTGTATCTAACCAAATTTTTAAGATTTTGGCGGTTGTTTCAAGTTATTTGGAGTTGTGTATTACAAGATATGGTCAAAACCATATGAACAAAGTTTCTGACTTTTCAGAGCAGTTTGTATATGTGTTTTTATATAAATTATTAAAAATAGTAGATGAGCTCAAAAAGATACGAGGTTTGCAGGGTTTGAAAGCTAACATCTTGAACTTAAGTTTTGAATATGAAAATGTCCATTTTTATGGAGAGATTAATTTTATAAAATTCGTAGAAGTAGATGAAGTTTTCTGGACAGAAACAAAAGTTGCATTTTTGTGACATTCTTTGTTAGTAAAAGTGGGTTTTAAGTAAGATTTTGTTATAATACTTGTTGAGTGAACTTTATATCATGTTATGAGAGTAATATGAAGCATGAAAAAGAGTCCTCACAATGGGAATGAGATGAGAAGGGCAGAGATGAAGTCTTGAACTTGATTCCTTGTAAAAAGATGAAAATTTGAAGTGGTGGTTGTATGGTGGTCAAAGGGGGTTTGTATGGTGGTCAATGGTGGTTGTGTGGTGGTTGTGGTGACTGAATTTGGGCTGGAAAATTTGTTCTAGAGAGAGAGTGAAGTGGGAGAGAAAGTTGAGGGAAAAGAGGTGAAGAAAATGATGAAATGAAAGAGTGTTCTGGGGTTGTGGGATTTTGCATAGGATTTGAGTGGGGGGAAAAGGGGGTGGTGCCTTGGGCAGTCCAAAATGGGGCCCAAAAGTTGGGTGGAGTGTTTAAATTTCTGATTTTTAGACTGTGTTATGTACAGTGTTTGTTTACCCGTTATTTTCGTTATTCGGTTAATCGCTAAATCGTGTAGCGTTTTCTTGTGTTGTTTTAATTCATGATATATTTGGGATTATTTTTCATTGAAGTATTGTTAACATACTCTATTTTTAGTTGTCAAAATATTTATTGACCTTCGTTTCGTTACCGAATTCGATTCGCGTATTTTCGTTGCGTTTAAGATGTTTTAAGCAAAACGTCTATGTTTTTCGTGTATTATTAAAACAAAATAATAATATATGATAAATAAATTCTAAAAATAGATTTAAGTTATTTATAGAAATGTTTTTACCAACGTCGTATATTCTGTCGGACTCCATCCGGTTGTTTCGCGTAATTACAACTAATTACGTATGCGTAATATAAAACAATTACGGAAGTGCATATTCACATAAATATACAAATAGTTACAAGTAATTACAAGTATTGATCCTAATACTAAACTAAACACACGTAATTAGGGTTTTCAGCAGGAAATCAGTAACCCTAAATCGGCCGGTGTCACATTCTCCCCCTGTTAGGAGAATTTCATCCCGAAATTAGTTTGCAGTTACGGTCTGTGTGGGGTCTTTGAGAGAGTAAGTATGTGTTTCTATCGTATCCGAGTTTCTTATCTACAAGTGAATCGGGACCTCAACTTGAGATTCACCGGGCCTTGATGATGGGTAAGCCATTAGGGTCTAAGTTCTTGGTTTTCTGTTTTAAGGTTCCCGTAGGTTTCTTATGGCAATGACTCGGATGGGATTCTTAGATAACATCAAGAAAGGAAAAGACAAAGGAAGTTTCGCTCTCGATGGTTTATTAAGTCTAGGGAGAAAAGTTTTGTTTGCTTAATTCTGAATTATGATTACTCGACTAAAATCAATATGTTATTTATGCATTATTCTTAGCTTCTAAGTCAGCGAGGTGTGATTGTGTAATCCAGTATCGAATAGGATTGAAAAGAGTCAAATTATAGATCGCTAACGTACCCGTAACAATGTTATGGGTTCTGTCGAGCGTTGTTGTTCTGGTTGTTATTTCATGATGTAAACACATCCATTCGTATACGTTTGGAAAATTATCCCCGTGTACTATAAGTAGGACAAATATTCTTAAATAGTCGGTCATAGTAAGGTCATTTACTATAGGGTTCGTAGTAGGAAAACATTCATCTGTGGTTCGTTGTAGGAATCGTAGTTGGAAACGTGTATTATGTCTCGGGTATAGGGTAATTCGTTGACGTACAAGTCAAAGTAGTGATCAAATCTTGATAAAAGAAAAAATGAAAGTAGTAATTGGATTCCAATATATAGTTTGTTAAAACTGTCAATAAACCAGTTTGTAAATAATTCGCAAGTTATGAGTAATTCGTTGGATCACATCCAATATAAATCGTTGTAAACGTATTTCCAATATGTAAATCATTAGAAGTCCTGAAGGTCTTTTAAAGTACAAGCAGTTATTGATGGTTAGAGAACATAGATCGTAATCTATAAAGTCAATATGGAGGATTTCGCTTGTTAAACTCAAAGGGAAAAATTCTACGATGTGTTTCGGTAGGAGCGATGTCGTATAGTGGAAATAGGAGTAGTAGCAGTGGATGAAGCAGTAGTAGAGGTAGTAGTATTAAGGTTAGGGATGGGGTCAGCTTGGAGTATTTCAGCAGCTTTCCAGGTGGTAAGCAACATCCGTGCTGCCATAGGGTTAGGTGAAGATTCCTCAAAATTTTCCTCAAGTGCCATCGCCTCCAAGGGTTCATCTTCCAATAGTTTCATATCGTCGTCTAAAGTAAGTAGGTATGGGAATGTCGTTGGTTCGTCACAGAGTTCATTTTCGTCAGACACGTGTTTGTCTACAGAGGGACTTGCCATTTCCTACGAGAAAATTGTTTTATTAAAATAGTGAATTTGTAAAAGAAGTGTTAGCCTCTAAAGTTACATAATTTCTGGTATACGAAAAGAGTTGTAACTATCTCATGTTTTATTACAAAACTGCCGGTACCATTTCTGGTTAAATCAATGCCAACACCAGTATTGTTAACGTCAAGGTCTGTCTTTAGAAAGGCTGAGTGAAAATCAAGTGCTTGTTCTTATATAAAGTTTTCATCTATTATAGCGTCAACGTAATTTTGCTAAAAATTTCAGGATTTGGACTTTGTAAAAATAAATAGATAAGTAGTTTAAGTATTTCGGAAACTTTTATGAAACATTTTGTGAAAGAGCCGGTGTAAGATCTGTCGAAAATTTCTATGATAAAAATCTGTTCAAAAATTTAATGTCCGTCGAAAAGTTGAGTCAATTGAAATATGTTGGAAACTCCTGTCGTTGACAAGACGTTGAAAATCTCTGTCAAACCAAATCAGTTGAAAATTAGAAGTTGTAAATAATTCCGGGTAGATGTTTGATGAAAATCCTTTGAAAGCTTTGGATTGGTAGGAATTTGTTGAAAAATCTTGTTACTATAAAGTGTTGAAAATTTCAGTTGATTCTCGTAGTGGCATATCCTTAAACGAAAGGAGATAAAAGAATGAACGAGATCCTTATATGAGAACTAAGATTATCGCAGACGTGTTTAATCGGTATAATGATTAATCGGTACAAGGTTATATGATTAGTGAATAATAGGGTGCAAGATTAATAGATTACAGAATTCGAAGTTTACAAAATATGTCGGGCATTGTTACATCCGAAC
Organism: Pseudognaphalium luteoalbum; assembly: GCA_963422505.1. Taxonomy (NCBI): domain Eukaryota; kingdom Viridiplantae; phylum Streptophyta; class Magnoliopsida; order Asterales; family Asteraceae; genus Pseudognaphalium; species Pseudognaphalium luteoalbum. Next base: position 111,246,856 of record OY730193.1, on the reverse strand, counting down.
GAATACAAAAGTCTTAAATTAAAATGTGATGGGGTTTCTTATCTAATCATCGGGATAGAAGTTTTTAATATAACAAGAGGTAGGCGTAATTTCGTCATACGTGAGCTTATCAAAACGGTGGCATCTCCCCGACAGTCGTCAGTCCAGTCATCATCGAGCTAACTCTAGCTTTGTTCTCTGTCATTCAGGAACGTCTTTCTACTTCTAATCTATTCTAGATTCAGGTCGTGAGGGTAGTAACGTGCTTCAAGCATGACTCTGTATCGTAGAGGCGCATGATGGATTAAGATATCCTCTGTTGATTGTTTGTACATTCATTAGTTCCACATTTTTTTTTTGTCCTTTGCTTTAAGGTAGTAGCTACTTTCTGCAGTAGTGAATCCTATCCTTGATTCATTCGGAGAAAAGATGCGTAAATCGTTGGAATTCATCAAAGTGTTGGGGAAACGTTTCCAATGTGTAGGTGTTGTGGTTGACCAATTGCATCGGCGGCGTCTACACAAAGACGGGTCCTATTGGGTGGAGTATAGGTAGTAGTAGTATAGTTAACGAAAGGTCAAGTTCGTGATGGTCTGTCAGTCCTTCTAGTTGTGTATAACACACGCGATTAGTTTGGTCTATGATAAGCGAGGGAGAAAGAGCGTGAAGTAGAGGGAGGAAGAGAGTGAAGTAGGCGTCACTTGTTTGGGTGGCGAATCCTTAGGTGGATTCTCCTCAAGTGATTCCTCATAAATTATGTTTTTGCCTGGTGCGATTAGGCGAGCGGGTACCATGGAAGTCTCCACAGTAGTAAGTAAGGTCTGTGTTTTGTTCTCGATGTTAGGTGACGTAGTTGTGGGAGTGGTTGCCATTTTCTGTAGCAAGAAGTTTAGTATATGAGAAGTTAAGGTTATATATATATATATATATATATATATAGAAATATAGTAACCTAGCACATAAGCACCTAAAAAGGTTGGTCCCATTTCTATCCTTGGTCAAAGTCTTCTAATGTACTCTCGTTCACTATAACCATTTTAGGTCTTGCATCGAATCTCCTTTAATTGTACATAGTTGATCAGGTTATGTTAAATTAAATTCAAATGATGCAATCGCTGAACCAGTCATACTAAATGAAGAATACAAACCTAATGGTTATAGTCTAGGTCACTAATGCAATCCTAGTTCGCTATAACCTTTGGCTCTGTAACCAATCTGTCGCACCCCCAAAACACATGGCAGCGGAAGTATGAGGTGTCGCGGGGGCGCCGACCTAATCAAATATCATAACACCAAGATTAAAGCAAACGACCTCTATATGAAACGTTTGAAAATAGTTACATTACAATAATTCAAAAGTTTACAAAAGTATTTGGAGTTCGCATAATAAAAGTAGAATTACATAATTATAACTAGTAATATAATAAATGCAATTCAAATTCCTTGATGTTTGAAAACAATACGACTCGAACTAAGCTATCCAAAAGCATCCTACTGTCTTGATTCCCGTGGGTCGTCCTACTGCGTTTGTAAACCTGAGAATACATACTAAAAGGGTCAACATAAAGTTGGTGAGTTCATAGGTTTAAACAGCTGAAAACATAAGTATGAAACACACGATTTCTTTTGCATTGCACGAATGCGAAAACAGTTGTAAAAAGTATCATGTTATCCTTTGTTAACCTTTTTTATCCTTGTTATCCTTTGTTTTCATTTGTTATCCTTTGTGTCATGAGCTCATAGTTCGAAGCTTAACCCTTGTTGTTGCCTCCACAAGTGTCTAATCCGGAACACTCACATGTATCCAATAATATTCACGCTTCAAAATTAATGAACTACGATGTGCGAGGGCTTTGTTGGATTATGGTCTCACTCATGCGTTATCCTTGTTTCCTTTGTTTTCCTTTGTTTCCTTTGTTATCCATTGTTTATAAACAGTTGTATAAAAACAGTTGCATAACAACAGTTGTATAAAGCATGTATAAAGACAATTGTAAAAACATGTGTGTATGTATTCTCACCCCAAAATAGTTAAAACGAGTAAAAAGGGGCTATGAAACTCACCTTAGGTTAGCAAGTAGCAAGCAATAATCAAATAGCAAGCAAAGTCCAAAGCGCAACCTTCTAACATCCTAAACGTATAAGGTTGAGTAAGTAGATGTCAAAAGACCATCTATAGTTTTTGTATAAGGGGGGGGGGGGGGGTTGAGGTTATGCCCACTTAAGCCAATCGGGTAGGTGGAGGGTTTATGTCCACCTAAAGCCAGTTCCCTCAACTAGTATGTCCAAGTAAGTTGTTCAAGTTTGTTTATTAAATACGTGTACGACCCGTTGGTGAAAGTTTGTAATAATAATTCATTTAGACATTATTATTAAGTTTGTTTTGTTGTATATTATTTATTAGTACATATCGTATGTTGCAAACGGATTATTTAGTTCGTAAAAACCTTAAACCGTAGGTCAAAGTTGGTCAACTCGTTCGTCAAACTTGGTCAAAGTTGGTCAAAGTCATTAATTAACTCACCCAACCCTATTTTGTTACCATTTTGCCAAAAATAGTAAGTTTGTCGTTTTTAGGAACCGAGTCCCGTTTTTGTTGACTTGGTCAAACCTATTCGGTTTGACCCGAAACTTTTACCCAACACTTAGTTATGTTCATAGATCACAATGGGAATGAGATGAGAATGGCAGAGATGAAGTCTTGAACTTGATTCCTTGTAAAAAGATGAAAATTTGAAGTGGTGGTTGTTGGTGGTTGTATGGTGGTCAAAGGGGGTTTGTATGGTGGTCAATGGTGGTTGTGTGGTGGTTGTGGTGACTGAATTTGGGCTGGAAAATTCATTCTAGAGAGAGAGTGGAGTGGGAGAGAAAGTTGAGGGAAAAGAGGTGAAGAAAATGATGAAATGAAAGAGTGTTTTGGGGTTGTGGGATTTTGCATGGGATTTGAGTGGGTTAAAAAGGGGGTGGTGCCTTGGGCAGTCCAAAATGGGGCCCAAAAGTTGGGTGGAGTGTTTAAATTTCTGATTTTTAGACTGTGTTATGTACAGTGTTTGTTTACCCTTTATTTTCGTTATTCGGTTAATCGCTAAATCGCATAGCGTTTTCTTGTGTTGTTTTAATTCATGATATATTTGGGATTATTTTTCATTGAAGTATTGTTAACATACTTTATTTTTAGTTGTCAAAATATTTATTGACCTTCGTTTCGTTACCGAATTTGATTCGCGTATTTTCGTTGCGTTTAAGATGTTTTAAGTAAAACGTCTATGTTTTTCGTGTATTATTAAAACAAAATAATAATATATGATAAATAACTTCTAAAAATAGATTTAAGTTATTTATAGAAATATTTTTACCAACGTCGTATATTTTGTCGGACTCCATCCGGTTGTTTCATGTAATTACAACTAATTACGTATGCGTAATATGAAACAATTACGGGAGTGTATATTAACATAAATATATAAATAGTTACAAGTAATTACAAGTATTTATCCTAATACTAAACTAAGCACACGTAATTAGGGTTTTCAGCAGGAAATCACTAACCCTAAATCGGCAGGTGTCACAATTTTATAAAAAATTACTTACCAACTTGATTGTTACATTAACTACATTTTTAAAATTTCCTTAGAAATTTCAATTTAAGGAGAAGAATTTATTTACTGGAGTAGATGAAAATGAAAAAAGTTCAGAGAGAGCTAGAAGAATAGATGAAAAAGAGGCAAAGAAATATGTAAAAAACACTTTTTTACTATTATTCATTAAAATATATTAAGTAATTTTATTAAATAACAAGTTTTTTTATTTTAATATTTACATTTTTAATATTGTTAGAGTATGAAGCTGAAGTTAAAAGGAAAATACTTGAAAGTTGAGTAATTAAATGAAGAAATTGATGTTATGTTGAAGGAATGTTTAAATGAGTTTCCGGATGATCAATATTTTAGAAGGATGTGGGAAGAAAGGAACGAAACCAAAGATAATAATGATGAAACTTCTTTTGAAGAAAGTTCATTTCAAAGTGGAGATTCTAGTTTAGAAGGTGAAAGAACTTCAGAAGATGATTTCATTGAGGATTCAAATCATACTTCAGAAGATGATTTCATTGAGGATTCAGATTATAAATCTTCAAACACCGAAGGTGTTCATGATCCACTATTGATACAACCACTATGTGCAAAAAAGATGACAGAAAATGAACTGAAGTATGTGTTTCTATGTTCGCCATATCCATTTTGCAAGGTGTCAATAACAAACCCGTTAATACAAGTTGAATACCTGATATCGGATCCAGTATTCTCAGCTAGATTGCCAAAGAAGTAAGCATACAAAAACATTAATTATTATCTAAATTAAAGTAATACATAATAATCTTGACTTGTTATGTTTAAATGCAGCAACGTGATATTCAAGACAGATCATGTAGAGGCTTCAAGATATGTTTTTGAAAGCATGATGCGAGGATTTGAAATGTTGACTGGAGTTGTAGACATCTGGACTCAATTGTTAAATTGGGAGGAGAAGCAAAAAAAATTATCAAAGCTTTCAAGATTGTATTGCAACACAAAAATGCTGGTAAGTTAAAAAAATATTGACAAGTTCTTGAAAGATTGTATTACTTGCATCTGTATTGTGAGTATAATGAATAGCCCAAAAAAATATAGTGAAATTCTCAGTGTAATGTTACACATAATTGCATTAAAATCTTATTACATGCATTATGTTACATACATGCAACTCGAATAACATGTATAAATATGGGAAAAAAATTCCTGCAAAAACTGATATTTCCTATTATGATATACAACATTTTACTTAAAAACAGTGTATAGTTAAGTTTTGCACTGGATCCATTCACTATATTAATATTGATTCATAACGTTGCAGACTAAAGAAATGTTATCAATGAACAATACTGAAAAAGAACTTGATGGTACATTTTTCGAAAGCATGGAAAGTGTCTTGGAAAAAACAAACCACAACACTCTGGATGACGTTGAACTGGTAAAACAAAATCGAATCACATAAAAAAATATTTTAATTTCATATATAGTTAGTGTATTGATTGAGTTTATATGATATTTGAAAATAGGTGTTTTTCCCAATGCTTGAAGTTAGTCACCTTTATGTAATTTGTTTTGATTTTAAGACACGACTAATTTACATATTGGATAACGTTGATTCTTCTGAAAGTGATGTGGATAAAAGATATGGTCAACTACCAAGGAAACTGGTAATTTGCATTTGATTATATTTTGATTTATTCAATATGTGTATTATTTTTACGAGATATTTGATTGGTGTTTATATGTTGTATTTGCAGAAAGAACTTTTTACACGATATTTGATAAGAGAAGGAGATAACATAGGAAGCACAGTGGGAAATATGGAATTCAAAATCTTGAAGTTGATATGGGCAACAAGAAAAAACAACAAAGATTGTGGAATTTTTGCAATGAGACACATGGAAACTTTCAAAAAACTTCAAAAATCAACTTTGGCCAGTTGTTTTCCTGCAGAAGGAAAAGATCAAACAAGACTAATTAATGAGTTGCGTGTCAAATACCTTACAAAGATATTAACTTCAGAAATGAACTTGAAAAAATCACAGGTTATAGATGAAGCAATTCAGCATGCAGCACTGACTGATTTTGAAAAGAAAGAGTTAAAGAGGAATGCAGTGGAAAATATAAAAAACAGACTAAGTCCGTATTCAGTAAACTTGTTCTGATGTTTTAAGTATGGTTACTAGTTCCAAACTGTAGCATGTTGTCTATGACACAAACTTTGCACATGTATTAATCTGTACTTTTTATCACTATTGACCGTTTATCATTATTGATCGATTTATGTATGTTTAGTAGCTGTAAATTGTACACTGGATATGCCCCTTTGTCGTACACCCCTGGACACGCGGATGCAGCCTCTAATGGTGCACTTGCCTCCCCTTGATAGTACCCATTCCCAGATGGGTTAGTAACCGTACCCGCTAACAAGCTAGCCAAGTTAATCACCATTCCGTCCAAACCCACATCGTTGTTGGGTGCGACCAATGGTGCACCTTGTGGTTCGTAAATAGGCTGGTGAAATGGCCACGCACATTGACCCGGACACTGAGACTCTGAATTGCCAACCACATTGGTCCACATCGTTGTTGATCCACATCGTTGTTAGGTCACTTAATAGACCTAATACATATCAGTATAAATGCAACTGAGTAATCAGTATTGATTATACAGATTAGCACAATTAAAAATTGCCAGATGCATGTGTAGATGCATATTAGATGTATACTCAATACTGTGTAATCAGTATTGATTATACTAATTACCCATTTACCTCTTGACAGATGCATGTGAAGATGCATATTAGATGATAGATGCATCCAGATTTTTAATTATTTTTTAATACTGATCATGTATACTGAGTATTCAGTATACATTTGTTGTAAATTCAGTATACATGCATTTGTATACACAACTAATAAGATGCATCCAGATTTTTAATTGTTTTTTAATACTGATCATATATACTGAGTATTCAGTATACATTTGTTGTATACTCAGCATATATACTGAATATTCAGTATACATGCATTTGATTACGTTAATGATTTTAAATTGTATATTGATTATACTAAGTGTTCCGAGTATACTGATTAACTTCAATACAAGTATGTTAAAAGTAAAATACTGACCATACTTGTTGATACATATTAGGTGTCTGTCAGTTGGTCTATCGAGTTGTAATAAGTGTCGTTAGTTACTTAATAGAAATATAGTTTTTGTATAGTGCGACACTCGTGTTTTAGTTTAGGCGACACTTGCCTAAGTGACGCATAGTGACACTTAGGTAAGTGACGCATGAAGGCGGCCACATGCGACACTTCCACAAGTGACGCATGTCGGCTGACTTTTTAGTATAAATAGAAACCTACGGGTTTTAGGCTAGGGTCGACGAAACCCTAGAACCATTTGTTGACTAAACCATATTGTAATCGTTCCCAAACAGTTATACAAGCTAATATACACGTTTACATTGTTGAATTTCTTGTGTTCGGTTTGTGAGTTGTTAGTCATACAAGCAATTGTTTGATTCCGCCTTACGATTGCTGTCAATTGACATCTAGGTCCTCGACAAGGGGCACTCTCAACTGGTATCAGAGCGACTAGGTGAATACATTGACGTTTAGATTCGATTTTGGGTTGATTTCGGCTTTGTTCGAATAATTAATTGAAATTACATACGGTTTTGGAGTAGCTAAGGTAGATCTTCAATGGCTTCTATTGCTGATAAAGACGATATTAGAGGACTCAGAGATATGTTAAAACAGAATCATGATGTTGGTTCTAATAATAAACCTCCTCTGTTTACAGCTGATATGGATTACGTATATTGGCGTGCTCGATTTGAACAATACATCAACTTTCACTGTCCGGAGCTCTGGGGTCCACTCACCGAAAAATATGTAGCTCCTCTAGCTGAAGGAGTTTTTCCTACTATGAATATGCCTCCGAAAAAGGTGTACAGGTCCATGACTCCAGAGGAAAAGAAAGATTATGATATGGAGAAAAAGGCACATGCGGCTATTTGTATATGCCTATCCAAAGATATATTGCAAATGTTCAAATCACATGAAACCACATATGAGCTGTGGAATGTAATAGAAACTAGATGTGGTGGAAATCAACGGTACAAAGCAGCCAAGTTGGAACTCATTAAGAAACAGTACGATCTGTTTGATTCTTTGCCAAATGAGACGACTGCAGGAGTTTTTACTAGATACTCACAACTGGTGAGTGAGTTGACGGAGGGAGGTTACGATTTTCCTCCACTTGAAGTAAACAAGAAATTACTGGATGTCTTGCCTAGCTCTTGGGATGTTAAAGTACAGCTTCTCAAGGAAAGTCATGAATTAGCTACCATGAAATTGGATGAGCTAATTGGCATTCTTCAAGCTCATGCAATGGAGATGAAGAAGAAAGAATGCAAGACAGGCGGTTTTGTTCAAGATCCGTCCCTGTATGGAGGACAAGTTAACACGGGTAAAGCGTATGGGGGAATGGCGTTTGTTTCTTCTACAAGCTCTCCACTTCAGACTCCTTTGTATTCTACTGGTGTTTCTCATCCAGTGTATGCTTCTGGACCCTCCCAGGGGTCAAAACAGCAGGTCCCCGTCTCTCCTGCAATTCAAGAGCAGGCTGCTATCTATACAGCCTTTCTAAGTTCTTACAAGGATTTGGTTTCACAACCAAATGCCACTTTGGAATTGGCCAAGGAAGACTATGCTCAACTTGATGATGATGATCTTGAGCAGATGGATCTTAACTGGAACATTGCTATGATATCCAGGCGTGTTCAGAAATTCTTGCAACGAACTGGTCGCAAGAGTTTGGAAGGAGATGGCAAAACCAGCTTCGGTTTTGATAAAAGCAAAGTGAAATGTTACAATTGTCAGAATCTGGGACACTTTGCGAGAGAATGTGAGAAGCCTAAGGTTCCTCCGTCTGGTTTCACTAAGCCTGATGCTCCTAGAACTCCGGAGAAGGATCAAGTAAAGCAAGCAACAGCAGATGCACTAGTGGTTTTTGAGCCAACCAATACGGATTGGAGTATATATGCTGAGAACTATCAGCAGTGTCTTATGGCTCACATCTCGAATGAGGTACATAATGAACCTGAAGAACCCTTAAACTGTGTATCATGCATTAAGTTAACCGAATCCTTAAGGTGCTTTCAGGTAGACAATGTAGACTTAAGAAGAAAGGTCGAAAAACTTAATGATTCAAACAAATACCTAAAAGCAAATGAACAATTGTATGATAAGAAAATAGAGGCTTATCAACAGGACACACTTAGGTATAAGTCAAAAGTTTTTAGTCAACAGGATGCTATTGATAGCTATCTTGCTGAAATTGACCGTCTGAACAAGGAACTCTCTAATCTTAAAGTAGAATATGACAACTATAAGAGTAAGATTTTAAGTTCCTCCTCGTCTACTGTTGCCTTTAATGATATACTTACTAAGCAAAGGACAAATCACAAAACGAAGACGGGACTAGGTTATAATGTAGTCCCGCCTCCTACTGAATACTGTCCTATGCCGGTTAAGGAAGGCACCGAAGAGATTCCGGTTGATTATGCATTGTTATACGGTGTCAAATCTAAGGCTGATAAACTTAACAAACAGGTGAAGGAGAAAACTAAACGGTCAGAGTACCATTCACCTCAGTTTGTTAAATCAAAGTGTGAATCTCCTGTTAATGTTGAGGAGATGGTTGAGATTGAGGATATTACCGATGAGGAGTATCCTGAGTTTAAAAAGGTTGAGGTAAAATGTGAAAAGGTGTTAAAGGTTGAACCTACAATTAAAGTTCAATCTAACAAAGAAAAGAATAAGGTTTTAAATACAAAATCTAAAACTTTACAGTCACCTGTAAAGATTTTGCAAAACAAATCTAAATCTGCAAATGATGTTTGTAATAAACCTTCTACGTCAACCACTCAACCGAAACAAGAACATTCTAAGACATGCATGAAATGTGCATGTTCTAGAAATGTTTCTTCAACTCCGGCGGTAAAACCTCAGTTTCAACCAGTTGTTGAAAATCGATCATGCTTTTACTGCAAGAGACAGGGACATCTAATTCGTGATTGTCCCAAACTGTCTCATCAGAATTACGGGAGGGAAATGCCTAGGATTTCTGTTTATCGAAATTCTCTTTCAAGATCTCCTCCTAGGCGTTACTCTGTCTCTCCCAAACCTGCTGCTAAAACAAGTAATGTTGGGCAAAAACCTTTGCCAAAACAAGAGCCCGACATTACTCCAAAGCAAATTTCCAAACCATCTACTGTTTGGAAAATAAAGGAGTCTACTGCAGACTCCAATGTCATCAATAATAACACATCAGATACAAAATCTGATCTGTTTAAAAATAAAGTCTTGTCTGATGTGATTATTGTTGATGACTGTGGTCGACCTAAGTCTGTAAAGGCTTGGGTCACCGTTTCTCACTAATCTCCTACTTTTGTGTTGCAGCAGTCAGAACGCGTTAAAGACAGCGAGTGGTTTGTCGATAGTGGCTGTTCGCGACACATGACAGGCGATGTGTCCCTTTTGACGGATGTTAAACCACATTCTGGAGGACATGTTGCATTTGCTGGAGATACAGGAGGAACCATTTCTGGGAAAGGTACGCTAACTAACGGGAAAGTTAGCTTCGAAAACGTTAACTACGTGGCTCAATTGACTCACAACTTGCTGAGTGTATCACAAGTCTGTGATAAGGATTATACAACAGCGTTCACAAAGACAGAGTGTGTGATTTTGAAGCCGGGTTTCGTTATCCCCGGGGAATGGGTGCTTTTAAGGGCACCTAGGAGAAATGATACCTACATCATGAATATGCGTACTGTTGAGACTAAGGATGAATATACATGTCTCCTTTCTAAGGCTTCAGAAAAGGAATCATTATTGTGGCATCGACGAATGGGACACATCCATTTTCGAAAAATGAATTTCTTGATAAATAATGATTTGGTAAATGGAGTCCCTAAACAGTCATTTGCACTAAAAGATGACTGTGTCGCCTGCCATAAAGGGAAACTTCATAAGAAACCTCACAAGCCTAAGTTAGTGAATTCCATTGCAGCACCATTGGAATTATTGCATATGGACCTATTCGGTCCTATTTCAACCAAGAGTATTGGTGGAAGATCGTACTGCTTAGTAGTCACCGATGACTACTCACGATTTTCATGGGTGTATTTTCTGGGGGCAAAGAGTGAAACACCAGACATTCTGGTATATCTGTTAGATAAGTTGGCAAATTTATGCAACTTAAAGGTTAAGAGACTGCGAAGTGATAACGGGACTGAATTCAAGAACTTTACTCTTGAGTTATACTGTGCCACAAAAGGCATTGATCATCAGTTCAGTGCCCCTCGAACTCCTCAACAGAATGGAGTAGCTGAGCGTAAAAATAGGACTATTATCGAGACAGCTCGGACTATGCTGGCCGATTCTAAGCTTCCTATAATCTTTTGGGCAGAAGCAGTCAGTACTGCTTGCTATGTGTTGAACCGAGTGCTCACGGTTAAGAAGAAAAATAAGACATGTTATGAACTCTTTAATAACCGTAAGCCCACCTTGCAGTTTCTGGAACCTTTCGGGTGTCCATGTCTGATTATGGTCTCTAAAGACAAAGTCTCGAAGTTTGGAGCTAAAGCAGTTGAAGGAATTTTCCTTGGTTATTCCGTCAACTCTCCAAATAAACGAGTCTACATCAAGTCGACTCATCAAGTGGAAGAGCATTTTGAGGTGAAATGCTTACGATACACGGATCCTCCTCAAGGAACGGGTCCGGATTGGCTATTCAATTACAAGGATGTGTTCAACTCATTCGACATACCAGAAGGAACTTCTGATGAGGACGAAATTGTCACTCTACTTCATGGTATTAGTTTGTGTCAGGACAATTCTACCTTAACACCGGCATCCCCACCTACAGCAACACCCACACCGTCACCTCCATCACCTACTACTACACCAATATCTACCACATCCACACCTTTGCCTACGGTTCCACCTTCGGATGTTCCTTCGACTTCAGGAACATCTAAAACAACACAATATCCCGATGACCCCAACATGCCACCATTGGAGGAAGACGAGGATGATGACATGGTCCACTCTCATCTTTTCTCTAATGAAGATGATACGGAACCTCCAGTGCAACCAGAAAGTACTACCGTTCCTGCATCTAACACTGTTCCCATCACTGAAGGGGACATGAATAATTTGGAGTTAGTACTTGCACCCGATCGAATCCCAGTCACACGTGTACACAGGGATCACCCCATTGATAACATTATCGGTGATCCTGAAGCTGCTGTTCGAACAAGGCATCAAGTGCAGCAAAATCCAAATCAGGAAATGTTGAATTTGATCGCCCGGATAAATTCCTGTCATTTATCCCAAATTGAACCGAAGAAAGTTGATGAAGCCTTAAAAGATCCATGTTGGGTCGAGGCTATGCAAGAAGAGTTGCAGCAGTTCAACAAGTTGCACGTGTGGGATATAGTTCCATTACCCAAAGGTGCTCATTTAACTGGCACTCGATGGGTGTTTCGCAATAAGATGGATGATAGGGGTATTGTCATTCGGAATAAAGCCCGATTGGTCGTTCAAGGATTTAGTCAAATTGAGGGCTTGGATTATGATCTTCACCCGTCACTTTGCAAGTGTCGTATAAATTAAATCACAAAATACAAACGTCACTTACATCAGTGACGCATGATAGCGTCACTTCCAACAAGTGACGCTATAATTGAATTTTAATTTTAATTACTGTGCAATACGACACTCCTAAGTGACGGTAGTGGCCATGCGTCACTTACCATAAGTGACGCCTAAAATCAAAATTCGTTTTCCAACCCTTCTGTGTTCGGGCTAACTTTATAACGCTTTCGGTTATTTTTTCTTTGTATTTTAGCTTACAGATGGCTGAGTTACAGAACTATTACCGCCGCACGAACACACGTCACAATATAACAGCGTTCTTGGAGTCAACACACGCCAACTCGGCTCCCTTCCGGCCTATGATCGACTTTCTCCGCCGATCAAGGATTTATTACGCCATCACCGCATCGACTCCGGTTTATATGAACCAAGTTGAGGAATTTTATGATCATGCGGTGATCAGAGTTCAGGGTGACGTCCCGAGGATTGTTTCAAACATGTTCGGTGAGGAGATAGAGATCACCGAGAACTCTATTCGTCGGGTTCTCCGTTTCAATGACAATGATATGATGCCCACTATCTTCCCAACTACATTCATCTACGGGGGACTTCAGAGAATGGGTTATCCAGCTAATCAGCTGTCGGATTTTCGAAAGCAGTTTCTGTGCCGTGTTTGGAGGTATCTCTGCCACATTATTATTGTATGCTTATCGCCAAGGAAAGGGGGGTATGATGCGGCAAGTCATTTGACTTTGTCACTTATGTTAGCCCTAGTGTATAATAAGCCCTATAACTTTAGCGGCTATATTTTTGGGAATTTGGTGGAAAACATCAGGGCTGGGAAGGACAAATGGTTGCAGTATCCTCATTTTGTCCGGTTATTGTTAAATGATCTGAACTTGGATATAGCACCTGACCAGCGTTCTCTTTTGGTGCCAACACCGATGCTTTTACGAGTCTTTAATGACTGTAAGCTTGCACCGAAAGGTGAACAAATTTTGGCTGACCGGGAGTTATTCGGGCACATAGTGAACGAAAACTATGTTGCGCCGCGTGATCACGGATTTTTGGATGACGTCGTGCCTCCGGTCAACGAGGACGACTTGGTTGATACCAATATCGCTCAGGATTTAGAGGATATCGACCGCGTTGATCGAGTTGAGCCTGATTCTGACGACGGTGGGCCCACTCCTTCTGATTCTGAGGGTGACGTGCCACCTCAGTCAGCTTTAGATGGGATTCATTTAGCTGATCCCCAACGCTTTAAGCGTATTATGCGCCGGATTTCTGCTGGTCGGGTTCATATCCCGCGGAATCCTGGCAAGTGTCCTGCTGGGTCGTCGCCTTCTTATGCCGACTTACCTCTACGTCGACGCCAGCGGACTTCGATTGTCCTTGAGGAGCCGACTCGACAGACTTCTCCTCAGCCTGCAACTGCTTCTATTCAGCAGGTTTTAGCTCAACTGGAGCTTTTATCCAAGCGTTTTGATGATCAACAGGAGATCATTGCAGCTCAAGCTTCACAGATTAAAGATTTAGAAATTAAAGCTGCTACAGTGGACTCTCTCCAGCAACAAATAACGACTATGTCTTCTAGGTTGTTAGAATTGGAGTCAGTCACACTTGTTTCGGGGGAGGATAATCCTAGGGAAATAGAAACAAATGTAACTCCTTCCCCTGAACCTGAAAATGTACAACCTTCTTCCACTATGAATGAAAATATCAGTTTAGATTATTTTGTTGAGGTTCAAGGTCAGGCAAGACCTATTGCGGTTGATTATTCATTTGTAGATCTCACATATTTGCAAAACTTGATGAATGACAATAACACGATGCCTGAGGAAGAGGTGATGGATGACCCTGTAGCAGAGGATTATTTTTTTGAGGAAAATGAGGATATTGAAGTTGAGGGGGAGCAATTGCACAGCGATGAATGTTATGATGATGCTCCCATAATAGAATCGGATTCGTCTGAAGATGAATCGGAAAAAGAGACGAACGAGCCATCAACTTCTACAACAAAACCGGATATAGTGCTCAAACCGATTATCGAGGTACCGGTTACGTGTAAATGCTACAAAGTTAGATCTGATTACACGGGATTGATTAAGAGTTGGAAGTTCGATGAGAACAACTCTGTGTTTATGATAAAGAGAAGTGACGGCATTCAGTACTTCAATATGAAGTTTTATAAAATAAGTACTTTGCCGAAGTGTGAGCTTCAAAGGTTAGCTCAGATACCCTTGATCAACCGATCATGAGATTCAAGAGCAGATTTCTTTCAGGTGATCATTCGTCGTGTGATTAACAGTAAAAAGTACAACTTAATAAAGCCGACGTTGGGTATGAGGTACTAGTTTAAGAAGAAGCTGGATCCGATCACCCGACAACCTATTGTGAAGATGATCTATCCACCAGCAAAGTGTCTACAAAAGATACCTTTGGAGATCATTCCGTTAGACTTTTTGAATAGGTTAGTGTATTGGGAATATGATGATATTACGGGTGAAGCTGTGATAGTTTTTATTCCAAATTCAGAACCAGCTACAGACCCGGAGTCTTCTAATGCAGATAAGGGAAATAATGAGAAAACAGCTTGGGATGCTGTTCCGCCTACGAAGAGGTCGTTATAGGGTCTTAAGAGGAAAATGTTTTGTGTTTTTGACCCATTAAGTTTGATCAATCTTTCTGCTCAAGATATGAAAAGATTACATGAAAATAGAATTGAGTTCAAGACGAAAGATAGAGCTGAAGCGTTAAAATTTCAGAAGATCGTGGATATCTGCGTTGCCAATGGAGTACACGCTGGTGGTGTATTTCCAGCTGGCTGGAAGTGAAGACTTGAAGATTTTTGAAGACCAAGCTGAAGACACGGGGGAGTTTGTTGATACATATTAGGTATCTGTCAGTTGGTCTATCGAGTTGTAATAAGTGTCGTTAGTTACTTAATAGAAATATAGTTTTTGTATAGTGCGACACTCGTGTTTTAGTTTAGGCGACACTTGCCTAAGTGACGCATAGTGACACTTAGGTAAGTGACGCATGAAGGCGGCCACATGCGACACTTCCACAAGTGACGCATGTCGGCTGACTTTTTAGTATAAATAGAAACCTACGGGTTTTAGGCTAGGGTCGACGAAACCCTAGCACCATTTGTCGACTAAACCATATTGTAATCGTTCCCAAACAGTTATACAAGCTAATATGCACGTTTACATTGTTGAATTTCTTGTGTTCGGTTTGTGAGTTGTTAGTCATACAAGCAATTGATTGATTCCGCCTTACGATTGCTGTCAATTGACATCTAGGTCCTCGACAAGGGGCACTCTCAATACTCAGTATAATACATATACTGAGTGTTCTGATATACTAACAAGTATGTTAAAAGTAAAATAGTTATATACAAGAAGGCACTAACCAAAAAGAATACTTTTTATTCAAGAAGACACTAACCAAAAATCATTACGAGTATTAACAAAAAAAAATACTTACAAAACTAAAATACGACAATTTGGTAAAAAGTCTAAATGTTTATGTCAGTATGTCACTCTGAATCCTTTTCTGGTACTTTTCCAACTGCATTTTCACCACTTTCATCAACCATTGCCTACTCTCTTGCCTCTTGATCCGCAAACTTTTGAGCTAAAATCAAAGCCTTCTTCTTAGGACACGATCTGATGTTGTGCTTTTCCTCTAAACAAAAACTGCATATTCTATGCTTTCCACCTTCTATAATGCCTCCAATGGCTTCTTCACATGCACTTGTAATTCTTTTACTTCCATAGCCTTTATTATGGATATTTTGTGGTGGATAAACATTTATCTTATTTGGCTGAGGAATTCCAATCAGAGCACCTATAAATTTCTTAGCTCCCAATGTTGGAATATCTCCCATATCAATATCAGCTTTTCCCTTCAAATCTTTCATTGTGTCTCTAAAAGATTCCAATTTGACAGTATCATTCATAAGAAGATTAACACAATGATCAACAAGACTATATATTTCCTTTACAACCACACCAACATGTTCCAAAGATCCAACTTGATTGTTACTTGTAGAACTTTGAGGATATTTAGGAAGAAGGTGTCACACCCCGCCTCGGCGGAAGGTTACGAGATGCGACTATCATGAGATCACAACACAAGAATTACAATGAACGACCTCTACATGAGTCGTTTTAAACATACTTCATAAAAGTTTAAATTGTCTTACAGACTTAGACCATTTGTCTTTAAAAAGTTTACAACAATTCCCATAAGTTACAAAATAGTTAGGAGTTTAAGAATTTAAGATCAAAAGCAATGTTCGTCCATGCAAATGTAGTTCCTAACTTCAAAAGGGGTATGCCATCTTCACAAATAGCAAGCATCTTAATTACCTGAGAATAACATGTAAAAATGGGTCAACATAAAGTTGGTGAGCTCAAAGGTTTTAATAGCTGTAAAACATTACCGTGGATCACGAGATTTCAAGTTATATTGCCATTCAACAATATAGTAAAAATTGTATTACTATTGCCATAAGCTCATGAATTGAAACCTTAACATTTAGTGCCCCGCAAGTGTCCTATCCAAACACAAGTAGTTCTCAAATGACAATGCACCCGTTTGACTTATAGTCATGTTGGCGCTACCAACCCGGATGGGGGCGTCAACCCAAATAGATCTATTCATGACATTCACGTTTAAGTTCTTAACTAACAATTCATGATAAAGGCCTACATAATGGATAGTGTCAACTCATGCAATACGTAACAGTTTAGTTTGTGTCCACAAAGAAAAGAACATGTATTCTCACCCCAAAAAAAACATGTCAAAGCATTTAAAAAGAAGTAGGGGCCATGAAACTCACCTTAGTGAGAGAGCGGAAAGTTGCAAGTACTTGTTTGGGTCTTGGTGGGGTTTATGCTTCCTAGATCACATAAAATGTTTAAGTTTAGTCATATCGTATATATATATTAATTCTAATTTTTGTAAAGTTTCATCACCCATAGTTTTTAGTTTAAGTGTCACGTTTTATTTAACCACTTTTGGGTACACTTACACCTTTTTAAGTGATCTTTAGTAAGAATTCAACAAAATTCCAGAAAGTTTTCAGACCAGACCCATAAATCGGCTTACATAGAAAAATGCGTGCATTTCTGGAAAAAGTGTAAAACATGAAAGTTGTAGGACTATTCAATACGCAACTTTTAAAAAAAATGCATCATCTAACTCTTCCTAGAACTCAAGTTATGATCATTTTAGTAATCTGTGTTTTTCTAGACAGATTGTGTGTTCTTGTGTATAAATTTATAGAAACGTATTTTAAACTTGTATTTGAACATAATCTTGTAGATGAGCTTGTTAACATTAAAAATCAGTAAAAAAATGGTAGTCTTTATTTAAGTATACATGGAGTTATTCTCTTGTAAAATGAGGTATACAAATCTGCCACAACATGCGCAATAGTTTTGTATGGGCTGTTTGGAGGTCGAATACTCCATGTTTTTGAGTGAGACCACTTGGGTTTGAAAGCTAATACATAAAAGTAATTTCAGTAGTAAAATGGTGGTATTTTGTTAAGTATACACGGATTTATGACCTCGCAAAGTGAGATATAGAAATCTGGACAGATTGCATGGGTATGTGTGGGTTAGGATTTCAAGTCATAGACCACCATCCTAACACATAGGCACTAATCATTGTTTAGCCCTTTTTCCCACATGAAATTTCCATCATTTTTCTACAGATTTTGAGTATATTACAAGCATGATATTCTTGAAAGATTTTGTAGATATGTAATAAGTAAAATTTACATCTTTCAACTTGATATAGGTTTGATCATGGATTATCACTTATCTTTAACACATGATTATGTGCAAGTGATAATCTACAAACATCAAGTCATTTTTGTAGGCTTAGCCATACTTTTCAATACTTCAAATAAAAAGAAAATGGAGATGAAGATGAGTAATATAATGCATGTTTACATCTATTTTGTAGGCATAGCCATACATAAGAATCACAACACAAAATATAAAGATGCATGTATACATATATGATCGTAGGCATAGCCATACATAAGATATTAACAAAAATGAAATATAAAGTGCATATATACATATGTAGATTTGTAGGCATAGCCTTACATAAAATCTTACATATGTATATAGTAAGATAAAAGATGTATATACATAGATATAGATATATTATTATAAGTCTTGTATTATTCATTCATGGGTGATGATTAGTGTATAGAAATTGAAGGAAGTAAAGAAGAGAAAATTGTGTATCTTCTTACCAACGAATCTAAGCCAAAAGTAGGTTGTTTTTGAGTGGATTTAGGGTTGTTTGAGTGGTGATTTGTGGTGGTTTTTGATGGTGAAGTAGGGCAGATTTTTGGGAGAGAAAATGGAAGAGAAGAGAGTGTTTTTGAAGAGAGAAAAGTGTGTGGGTTTGTAAAATGAAAAAGGGCTAGAATGAGATTGCTTAAATAGAAGAAATGAGGGGGGGGGGGGGAGTGAAGGGGTGGCCGGCCATTGGGGGGGGGGGGGGGGCGGGAAGAGGAAGAGTTTTGGTGGTGATTGGTGGAGAAGTGATGGTGATTAAATGGTTAGTTGATATTTAAATGTTATTATTAATTAAATTAGTTTAATTTAATTAATTTATAAGTAAAAATCAGATTTTTATTTTATTAGTTAATTAAGTTTTTAATTGATTTAAGTATAAGTATTTATTTAATTATTATGTTGTATTTCATGCAAAGGTGGTGGTTTGTTACTTTCATGCAAGTAAGTGTACTTATCCCTATATTATTGTTTCACACATACTTATATATATATATATATATAAGTATATATATATATATATATATATATATATATATATATATTAGGGTTTACTAAATGAATTAATAAATATAAACGTAAGCACTTTGTCACATTATATGCATCCAAGGATAAACGCTTGTTTAGTGTCAGGTTGTAACGATAAGGCGCCTAAATTCAATGTTATTTAATTATAGGCGTTAATTCACTAAAATTATAGTTTAACTAAAAAAAAAAATTCCTCTAAAATTCACTAAAATTATAGTTTATTACCTGAGCGGAGTTGAATCATAGATTTTTGCCGGTTGTCACAGAAGGGCATCAATACACCAACGTCGTCTAACATACTTGTCTTGAAATTCTACTACATTACTCATTCTGAGCACATAATAAACATGTCGACAAAAATACCCAAACCTCTCAAACATTCTGCAGTTACATAATACCTCTTTTGAGTTTGGATAGAAATCAACTTCACTGATAGGTGGAATAAACTCATCCAAATATAAAGGATTTTCAATTCTATCTATAGTCTCATCAATCCTTGAATCTTTTACACTTCTGTCGATGATAATATACTTCTTTAAACCTATTTCTTTCAAATGTGATTTGTCAACATTAAAACACATACAGTACCTTGCTGCTGCTTTCATTTGTCCCTGAACCTAAAAAAAAATAGCCCGAGTAAACAACTTTGAAGCATGTATTTCCATAGGGTAATCGGTTTCAATATCTAGAGTAGTATAAAGAGATTCATGGGTATTCTTAGACTGTTCAAATCTTTGACCTTGCATTGCAGTTTCAAAGAAACTAAAAAATTCAACTAAAGTTGAACTTCTGCTCATCAGCTGTTGAAACATGTGATTCTCGCTTTCTGAACGAGATGATGTACGTATCAAACCAGACATGTCCCAATCCCTAAAATAAACTGGAATTCATTGTTATCTCAGATTAAACAAATCATTTAACCACTTATGTCCAGCAAGTTGAAAACGACCAAGTATGAAAAACCAACGAGAATCAAAATCTTTAGGTTCTAACTTGTCAGTCCAAATTATTTTTGAAATTGCAGCCTTGAACCCATTTTTGGCTATTACTGGACCAACCTGCAAAAAAAATGGAAAAAGAAACAAAAAAAAAAAGTTCACTCTTTAAGTGCATCTGTATACGAAAAATAACATGCTATAATAAAATTACCTTGACACAAATCTTCTCAGTAATATGCCACATACACAATCTGTGCCTTGCTTTTAAGAACACTTTTTCAACAGCAATTTTCACAATTTTCATGGATAGATCTTGATCAGTCATTACAATTTGAGGTTCACAAGGAAAAGCATTCTTGAAAGCCTTTAATAACCATTCATACAAATATGCATCTTCTTTTGCTAATAACCCAGCACCAAAAGTTACACACTTTTTATGATTATCAATACCAGTAAATGGAATAAAAACCATATCATACCTGTCATACATTTAAAAAAAAACATATGATATCAGTATTCAATTGTTTTTTAATACTGATCATATATACTGAACATATATACTGAGTATTCAGTATACATGCATTTGTATACTCAGCATATATACTGAATATGCATCAGTATACGAATAAAAACATATGATATCAGTATTCAATTGTTTTTTAATACTGATCATATATACTGATCATATATACTGAGTATTCAGTATACATGCATTTGTATACTCAGCATATATACTGATTATTCAGTATACATGCATTTGTATACCGAGTAATTTTAGTATTTCAGTATTAGATTAAAGTACTTAAAATACAAACACCTACTTGTTGGTACAAAAAGTAGCATCGAAAGATACCACATCTCCAAATGCCTTGTAGTTCCTCTTTGAATCCTCATCAGCCCAAAATAACCCAGCAAGCTCATCGCGTTCAGCGGTAAAAAAATCAAAAGACACACCAGGAAAAATCTGCTTTTTTCTTTTCAACATTTGAATAACCATTTCTGCGTCCGCTTTACCAATATACTTATTAACATCTCTTTTAAAGTTCTTGCAATCATTTTTGGATGCACCCACTTGTTCATGCCCACCATGAATTTTGGTCAAAACTCTATAATCCACATTTGGTCCAATACCAGCTTGAGCTAACTTGAATAAGAAACATTTCTGAGAGTTATTAAGTTTCCTCTGAGATTTGAGATGCTTAACATGATCCGGATGCACCAAAATATGATTGTGTTTCTCTTCAAATTTGTAAACGACATATTTATTACCAGATGTAATGACTAACCCAATACCAGCCTCACAACCGGTCCTCTGTGATGGCCTTTTCCTCTTTTTAGATTTCTTTTTGCCTTTATTTTTGGACAAATTATCAGCAACTCCAGCATACACTACTCCAATCGCAATCTCATTACTCTCATTCACACCATCAGTAACATTCTCATTACTCTTATTCACACCATCAGTCACAAACTCATTGTCGTTATTCACACCATCAACATTTGAACTGCAATTCTTACATTTTTTGAACTTCTTCACTTCTTTATGCCCTTGTCTGCTGCATAACAGATATTTATGACTAACAAACTTTTTTCCACAATCATCCAATAAATTCTTCTGAGATGACTTCCTTGCTTCAAAACCACCTTTTAATGCATAATCTTTGTAAAAGATAAAAGCTTATCAATAGAATCAAACTCCATTCCAACAACAGGTGTAAAACTTTCATCAACAGTAGGTGACCAAAATCTTGAACCAAAAGAATCGATTGTCTCAACACCAACAATATAACTTTTGGGAACATAAACACCTGTATTACAAGAAAATAAAAAAATCTCAACAACAGCAAAAACGTAAACAACAAATAAATAAATAAAAAAAACATTATACTGAATATTCAGTATAATGAAGCATCTCCACATGCATCTATACTGACTTTAGATGCATCCGCCTATTTATCTCAGAATTGGTATTCATACTACTCAGTATTGGTTATACTAATATCAGATGCATACACAATATAAAAAACTTAACCAAAAATCAATGTAAGAACATCTGCATCTGTGTATGCATCTCATAATTGCGTTGGTGCTACTCAGTATGAGCATACTGATATCAGATATCAGATATATATACAATATAATGAGAAATAAATAATAAACATCTGCATTTGTGTATGCATCTCATAATTGCGTTGGTGCTACTCAGTATGAGCATACTGATATCAGATATCGGATATATATACAATATAATGATAAAAAAATTTCTCACTATCGCCATCTTTATCAACTATTTCAAAAATCTCTTCGTCAGTAACTGCTAAATGATGTAAATTTTGTTGATCAACAGCTTCAATCGGCATCGAATTAGGTGAATTTTGTTGATCAACAGGTTCAATCGGTATTGAATTAGGTGAATTTTGTTGATCAACAGTTTCAATCGGCATCGAATTAAGTGAATATTGTTGATCAACAACTTCAATCGGCATTGAATTAAGTGAATATTGTTGATCAACAGCTTCAATCGGCATT
Source organism: Pseudognaphalium luteoalbum (assembly GCA_963422505.1). NCBI lineage: Eukaryota > Viridiplantae > Streptophyta > Magnoliopsida > Asterales > Asteraceae > Pseudognaphalium > Pseudognaphalium luteoalbum. Next base: position 111,224,309 of record OY730193.1, on the reverse strand, counting down.
GAATTAAGTGAAATATTTTGATCAACCTCTCCAATAGACATTTAATTAAGAAAGATCTGTATTTATAAACCGTGCTAATGAAACACTAATTCGATGCTACATTATCTTACGAAAGATTTAAAGATATCATGAATGTAAATTAGCTAAAAAAATTTGGACGAAACTACCCCTGATCGTTAAACTCTGACCGCGCCATATAACGAACTTAAAAAGCGTGGTTCCCAGAGTTCTCATCTTTGATGAGTTCTCAGCGGATCCTTGTACTATACATATATATATATATATATAAGTAAAAATATTTGTAGTAAAAACTATAACATGCATAATGAAGTCAACAATTAGGATTATTATTAATCTTTTCATTTGTTACCAAAAATAAATTGTGTTATACATAGTAATAAAATATTTGAGTAGGGGTAATTTGGGTTTTCCGATATCTCCATATTAAGGATTAAGGAAGAAAGTGATAATCAATAAAGGTTGTAGATACTATATGAACCAAATTGCTAACATAAAATGATCTACCTTTATAATTTTGACCCACTAACCGTGATAGCCCATGATCATGAATGACCCAAATCTTTTTTGTCTTTGAAAAGAAATTATATAACAGAAATATGCTTATGACAAAGCATCAAAGTGCAAGCGATAAAGCATCAAAGCTAACACACTCTGATGGGGGATTTTAAAACAAGGTCAATGAAAAGTGCAAGCTAACGCACTCTGATAGTCTGATGGGGGATTTCAAAACAAGGTCAATTGGAGACCTTGCCAAAATGATGCTTGAAACAAAAACAATATATATATGTATATATAGGATGGAGAAAGGTTTTTAAGGAGAGAAAAGTGAGAAGGATTTTTTGTTAATATCATTCAATATTTTTATTTTAAGATTCAAATCTGTATTACTATAACTTTTTGAATCATAGCAACAAAAGAATAAATATAATAATGGTTTTATCCCTGAACTTTAATTTTTTTTTCGTTTTAACCACTCAACTTTTTTTAAAATGTTTTAACCACTCAACTTAGGGTCAATAATGGTTTAATCCATGAAGTTTCAATTTGTTTTCGTTTAACCACTCAACTTTGTTTTAAACGTTTTAACCACTCAACTTATGAGTTGACCATACTTTAACCACTAAAGTTCATTTCCCTATAAAAAAAACCCTTTCGTTAACTTATAATGAATGTTTAGATCGGGATATATAAACTTTGAACTGATTTTTTTATCGACAAAGGTTGTCAAGATAGAGATCTTACCTAGGATCGTGTCTTCCCAAGATCGAAATCGTAAGATCAAATCGGGACCGTAAGATCTTACAATTTCGATTATGATCTCATAAATGTGTATTATAATGCATATAAAAGACAAATTGTATAACAAAAATTAATTAAACTTTTATAGTTTAAACATCATAGCATCAATTCATACTTATCATAGCGACTTAGATTACTATATTTTTAATTAAAGATATAAATGTTCACGTGATAAACTATTTTAGTGTAAAAATGGAATAGTTTTACGTGTAGTAATTAATTAAATAATAAACCTATTAACCTTTTATTGGACAAAATTAACTGAATTATATTTTCTTAACATATATTTATGTTAAGTGAGATCGGATCGAATCGACATCATAAGATCCTATGCTCAAATCAAAATCGTAAGATTACGATCCCGATTTGATCTTACGATTTTGAACTTGTGAAGACAAAAACGATCCTATGTAAGATCTCTATCTTGACAACCTTGGTCGATAAAAAAATCAGTTTAAAGTTTATATATCCCGATCTAAACTTTCATTAAAAGTTAACGAAAGGGTTTTTTTAATGGACAAATGAACTTTAGTGGTTAAAGTATGGTCAACTCATAAGTTGAGTAGTTAAAACGTTTAAAATAAAGTTGAGTGGTTAAAACGAAAATAATTTGAAAGTTCAGGGATTAAACCATTATTGACCCTAAGTTGAGTGGTTAAAACATTTAAAAAAAGGTGAGTGGTTAAAACGAAAAAAAATTGAAAGTTCAGGGATTAAAACATTATCAACCCTAAAAAAATTAAAAAATTGAATTTTAGCATTAAAATTTTGAATAATAGTAAAAAAAATCTTTCTATCTCTTATCTCCTTAAATTCTTTTGATAATGTACATCTATACTATAGAAAGGAAGTGGAAGGAAGATTAGTTAGTGGAGTGTGCATATTCATCAATAAAGTTGATTAAGAATGATTTATGCAACAAAAATGATTAATTACTTTATAAACAATTGTCTAAAATATTGAAAAGGATGTATAAGATGGTATTAGCAATAATCGTAACAACCTTTACTTTTAATATTAATGATTAAATATATATACTATTTCATCAAGTTAATAACTTTACAAAGGTCATGGTATTAGCAATAATCGTAACAACCTTTACTTTTAATATTAATGAATAAATATATATACTATTTCATCAAGTTAATAACTTTACAAAGGTCACCAACAAATCAGCTCTGTTTTTATTTTTAGATTATTCTTCACTAAAAAAATAATAAATTAACAAGTTATTCCATGTGAGGTGGTGATCCAATTCTCATTATCCACCGTCTACACATCACTCACTTTATAGATTGCATATATAATTCTATAAAAAAAACAATCTACGCTGGATATTAAGCCAGCACCAAACTCAAAATCAGCCACAAAAAAACTCCAGAAAGACATCCCAAACTACACACACAGAACACAAACACATTCTTAATACTAAGTCTTTTGATTTCTAACAGGAAATCAGATTACAATCATATGGCTTCATCATGTGGTACTACTGCATTATCAGCAAATAGCTGTAGCACAAACATGAGGATACATTTTTTTTCTACCATTAATAATAAGAATCACCAGAAACAGAACCTCAGTTTTTTCAGAATTCGAGCTTCACCTTCAGATGAACCAGACGATTGCAATGTTGAAGAATGTGCCCCTGAAAAAGAGGTAACAAAAAACTACCTTTTGTAGTAATTGTTATTACTTTATTACTCCAAATTCATGATTTAATTGTCATATGATGTACCAAACTACCACATTGAAAGAAAAATAAGTATGCATAAAAAATCAAAGATTGCAACTCCGTTGACTCAGTTGACTTGAAAGAATGTTCCTTGGAAATGGGGTGAAGAGCAATCTAAAGCGTTTAAAATGTTGAAAGAAAAGCTCAGCCATGCTCCTATCGTTGTCTTACCTGAGGGTACCGAGGATATGACTGTATTAATATAATAATATAGTCATATAGTTATGTTAGTGTTACTAGCATCATAGCTTTACATGTTAGTAGCTATAAGGTTAAACTTAGGATAAAATTTTATGAAAGTTCTATTGATATAAGAGAAGTGGAAATTAGACAATCTTTTAGAGAACTCCCATTGAAGTTCACATAATGTTGGTCAGGTTGTTATATCGAGTCCAAGATTGCGTACTGTCATCGTCTAAACCTTTTAATTTGATACAATCATTTGTTTTTGTTCACATTAGCATGGTCCATTATTGAGTTTAAAACTGCCTAGTGATAGGAAGAGATGATTAAAACGCATCATAAAACAAATGTTACTCATTTATATATGTTTACATTAGCATGGTCCATTGTATCTTCTTGTGCTCCCACAATATATATGTTATTATGGTTTCTTTGAACATAATGCAAATGAAGTAGAATGCAAACGCGTACTGGAAAAACATCCGATTCTGCAAGTTCATGTAATTGAGTTTGCAGGATGCATATTACTTGCACTATATAGGTAAAAAAATTAAATAAAATTCTCCCGGATATTCAGTTGATTGTTGGTTTTTCATCTTATAACTCAAGTGTAGACTGAATGTAAAAATGTTCATATGCTATTGATGCCACCCAGGTTGATATCTATATCTGAGGAGTACTTGTTTTGTGCAAAACACAGGTAGGGAAAGTGAGCATGGAGTGGTTAGCCGGGGAGAAAACCAAAGTGTCTGGAACGTTCCCTCCCCGTAGGCGCGATTGGAGTGGTTACGTGGAGAAGGACACGGCTGGGCAGACAAATATATATTCAGTTGAGGTTAGTGGTAGTTACTTATAAGATTATTGATATCTACAACATCAATTCAAATACTCTATTTATATATCTCATTTGAAAGGCAAGCCTACAAAGTATCCCACATTGTATGTAAAATCCCACACATATACATATTCCACGAGGCTTGAACCCAGAACCTATCGGTTGATGAACTACTCACATACTGCTAAGCCAAATGCCCGTTGGTTACTAGACAAATGTTTATAAACTTTCAATAACAATAACAACAACATCCACTAATCTTATCACCAGAACCAATTGCTCAACTTGTAACCAAGAGAAGCATGCAAGTGTTGCTTCTATTCTTGTGATGGACAAAAACATATACACTGCTCACAGAATAGAGAGGAGTATTAAGTATTTGGTTGAATAATAGATAGGTTCGGCAGCAGGCTAAAATGTGTTCAGGTCAAAACGGGCAATATCTTTTAAGAAACACATTTTGTCCAAATATTCTAAGTTTTTAATGAATAGTTAATTTCATAATACATCGTTACGTCATCAAAACTGTATTACGTCAATAGCTTTATGACGCTTATGCACTATAGATGCACTTTTGGCAACTTTTGACCCGTTTGATTGTAAGCAATTTTTCGATGAACATAACCTGAATCAACTCATTTATTAGTAACTCGGATAAGAGAAGAGTGATAATGTAATGTTGGTTTACCTGGCACAGCCTGCAGTTTACGTATCAGAGAGTGCAATCAGCTCAGGGACTTCAGGTACATCTGCCGATGGTTCAGAGAATACAGCAGCATTACTTGCTTTTGGCAGCATTGTTGCTATTGCTGCTGCATCGTCAATACTCTTTCAAGTAGGGAAGAACCCACCCCAAATCCAAACACTTGAGTACTCGGGCCCATCCCTTAGCTACTACATTACCAAATTCAAACCCTCAGAAGTTGTTGAAGTTTCAGTACCAACGGAAAGCGAGGCATCTACACAGCCAGAAATCTCTAGCCCACAAGTAGAGCCAACAGAAAGCGAGCCATCTGCAGAGTCAGAAATCTCTAGTCCACAAATAGATTCACAAAGCGCGCCATCAGTCTCAGCTGAACAGCCGGAGAGTGTTACACTACAAGTATCAGATGTTCAAGTTGAATCCGGATAAATTATTAACATTTTACTAAATATTAAAGTATCAATGTATGTATGGTCCTCGTTGAGTTGTATACCTTTTGCTACAGGCAAAATTATCATACAATTTTAACATTAATACGATGTAGGTATCTGTGTTTATTCGTCATACTGATACAACCATTTTAAGCACAAATCATCGATAAGGGTGAGCAAGAAAGCATGCAGAAACCAGGAACTATTGACCCAAGCTAACAACATAATACAAAACAGGTGGTGCAAACGTCAAACACTGGATACCTAACAATACACAAGAACCTACAATTGACATGAACCTCCAAATCCAGAAAGGAGATTACACACCTCTTTGTAGTTTGATTTACGTATTGTTTAGCCATGGCTTGCAGGCATACTTTGACTTTCATGAATGCAAACTGATTAATAGCTAGCTATATCATAATCAACTATGTTGTCAAAATGACACATGCTATTTGCTGTTGACCAATTAGGTTCCAAATATTATATATATATATATACACACACACACACACACACATATATAATACCCTCCAAGTTTGTTACCCATATCTTAGTCAACATGCAACATCAACTGCACCATTCTTTTTCCCGCCATTTTTTGACAATTCAATTTTGTATTTCATCAAAAGAAGTTATGCACTTTATACAACCAATCAACTTATCAGTTTGTTTCAAACCATGATGATACATGTAAGTGCACTGATACATTGTGTATTTGATTTTCAGTAACTTGTGATCACCATATTGATTAAACTCTTATATTCTCGTTTCGTGAACTACATTACTTTAAGAGTTATTACTTGCTTTACAGACATGATAGCTTGTATAGAAAGGTCAATAATAACTTGTTAAATATGGGAGACACACTGCATCCAAAATGACACAATCTGATAACGGAACTTTAATTTCTTCAGACTTATAAATTATACTTAAAATATTGATAACAGTTTAGAAACACCATGCTTCTGGTAGTGCAAATATGGTACAAATTTAGCAATACAATGACCACGAAGAAACGTCAACTATACTTGCGAAAGCCTGAAATTATATCTTGGCCCTAGGATCATCATTCTCTAAAGAGATGCCGCATGGATCTTCCCTGACTAGCAGGGCCAATATGTTGTGTAACCTCCATGCTTTGATTACACTGGTACTCGAGTCACTGAAAGTAATTGCAAAAACAGCATCATATCCACCTGCACCAGGAACTCCAGCCAACAAGACACCTTCCGTGTCCATGGTCACATCCAAGAGTTGAGTCTGTGATTCAGGTTCGATCTGCAAATGCATAGAGGTATCAAGTACAAGTGTGGAAAGAAGTTCTCATTAATTTAATGCCAAAGTAAAAGAGATGAAAATAAATAGAAGGCTTAAAAGGCAGAGGCAGCAATTTCGACCTATTTACTTATCAATGGGTTAATTTGGGTCAAATTTTCTTACTAATGGGTCAAATGGATAAAATAGCTATAAGGATGGAATTTGTATATAGAGAAAATGAGAATAAGCAAAACAAGGTGAAAGAACTAACTGGAATGCCTGCAGCCTCGCCCATCTGCTTCATGTGGCACCGAATTCTAAGCATAGCATCTCTAGCTCCCAATAATGCTGTAACAAGTTCCACATGACTTGATTCACTAAATTGCCCCATCCACTGCTCAAGCAATAAATTGTCAGATCAATTTTAGGTTAGAAAAGGTAAACAAAGAATAAAAAGAATATTGTAGATGAGTTTTGTTTATAAGATTTAGATATCTGCATAACTCCATTGTGTTGAGGGTTAGCCGATACCAACTCTTGTTTAGTTGTTAAGTCAAGTACAACAATTAATAAACTGCAAAGCATCTACGACTTGATCTTCATTTAATCGACTAGTAATATCTGGTACTCATGTTCCTTGCAGTTATAAGAGAATATTAGCAAACGTTCTTTTAACGTGATACAAGGATAGCGAAATGGAATAAAAGAAATAACCTTTTCTGATTTATACATGCTGCAGTTCTCGATGACTGATTTGTATGACTCCCAGTTATCTGCAGCCATTTTGCTTAACAGATTAAAGTGTGCTTCAAGCGCTGAATTTGCCTCTGACAACTTGTTCCATGTTTCCTTGGACTTTTGTGGGTCAGATTTTTGCCATTTCTTGACAGCACCAACCATTGATGGTGTGGATGATCCTCCACTTCCTGGTTCTCCCAATATCTGTTAAATTCTTTTTCAATTAATAAATCAACTTTACTTAATGGTTTCCAGCAAGTATAGACTATAAAGAACTTACATATACAGTATCCACAGTACACAAGAAAACAAAGAGTTGTTTGTAAGAAATTATTACAGTTATACTGCATCGACCTATAGAATATATACTCTGTAGTGTGGTTTATGTAGTAATTCAATTAGCTATGACCTGAGAGTTTATAACATGTTCACCAGATTCATTAATGGTGGCAAGGAGAATTTAGTCCTCTCATGATCCCAGTTGCCTTTCAAGACTTCACCAATGACTTCATCTAATGGTGTGGTAGAGACAGCTTCCTGCAATGATGAACCAATATAATGTTTGATTCAACGAGGTTAAAATGGAACGGTCTAATTTTTAGTTCAGATATAATAGAACTTCACTATATGAAAGAAGACTGAGCATACTCCTAGTAATTCATTAGAAAACTCAGGTGTCAACTACAAAGAGGTTCCTAATACTTTTATAAGACTTCACAGTTCCGACCCTTTCACTTGTGAAATGGTCAATTGGGATCATGTTTATCTCTAACTGGTCAGACGGGTAAAATAAAAATAGCTTAAAAGGAAACAGGCCACATGGGTCGAATGTAGCCTGTTGCCCAAGTGTAATTTTAATGCTTTAAACCTCCTAAATCAGTTTATTAATGAAATAACACAATGTTTTATAATCATATTAATTTAACACACCAATTATCCGTAAGAGGCTTGAATACTTGCACAAAAAATCTTGGGCCAACCCTGCCTAATCCGACTGGTTTGACCTGAGCTGAGATGGCCCATCTTGACCCAAACCTGTTCTGACCGGTTACACAACCCACCCATTTCCTACCTCTTCATGTGAGTGTTAAAGATAGGGTAAGAGACCTGAGCTGAAGAGATGATATCTGGTGAAAAGCGGACATAACGATGACTTCCATAGACGGCAGAACTAACATCAAACCCACTACCAACTTTCCCTTGAGCGATGCAGTGAGCAGTTTGAGCTATCATATGCACCAAATCAAGATCCGAAGTATACTCTCTCTTCTGATCGGTATCAGAAAGTGGAAGTTTAACAACCCCAAGGTAATTTAGTAAAGCAGCTATTACAGCAGTTGTCATAGCTGCAGACGATCCTAATCCAGTTTTTGCAACTTCAGGTTTAATGTTTTCTACGTTTGATTCTTCAGCATTGAAAGTAATCGATGTGAATGGTGGAAGAGCAACCAATGATTGTGGGACTAACGGAAGCCCACGTGCTTCAATCTATAGTAGTACAATTTTTCAGTTACTTTTGAACAAACACTTCAAATTGCTAGAAGTCAAATATAGAAAACAGGGAAATATTTCATGAATGTATACCTGGTTACGATATGAATAGAAATCATTACAACCTAAGATTGTAATATCCATACCTGCATTATCAATCAAATAAACATCAGAATATCGAGTTAATTTAATTAAGTTAGTCATGTATATATCATAAACATAACCAATAGGCTAAAGAAATAAACAACAGATGTATAAAAACTTTCACCTTGTGACAGTAATCTGTGCAATATATTCCGTTTCTTATTATCCAATGTTGCATATGCTGCTGCTACCGAATACTGAACTGCATACTCGACAAAGGGGTTCCTCGATTCACTACGATTCAACCACAAGTCAATGAAAATCAGTTTTAAACTCTAAGCCACACCTTTAATTCAGTTGCTGTTATTGGACTTACGGAGTTCTAAACATTTTATGAAAACAAACTTGCCTAGAACACTGAAGTGTGAGATCTTGCAGTGACATTTTGTATGTTGTTTCTCTTGACATCTGAGGAGAATTTACTCTTATATCCATCCACTCCTGAAAGACAACATTTTTAAACGAGGACCGATACATATATCACTAACAACATATTTTACTAATATGGTTATATGTCAGTGTTCTCTCTTATAATATAGTCTGTCATTCTAATAAGGGAAAATGTCAGGAAAAAAGATTACACCCTTTGAAAAAAATCTCGAAATAGGGAACCAAAGATCCTACTCCACGAATATAAGACTCTCGTCAGTTTGTTACAATAATAGGCTTGGATGTTCAGTTTGTTACAATAATAGGGCCAAATGTTCAATATCTCTATAGAATGGCAAAATGTTAATGTCAAATAGTAATACTGATATCGAAATGGTAAACGTTACATTTCGTGTAACAATATCGAACATCAAGTCCTTTCACTGTACATCATGATCTTTGGTTCCCTATTTCCAGCTGTTTTTATTTTTAAAACCTTTTTCTATTAAAATTTTCCCTTACAACAAATAACAATACAAATTGATAAAATCTAAGCAAATTTCAACAAAGATTACTCACCACTACCAAACTATCAGATTGAAGTTGATCATAAAGCGGTTTAAGAATGGCGTAAAATCGAGCATTCGTACTAAGCACAATTCCAGCATTAGGCCTTTCTAGTACCAAATACCCACCGGTCATCAACACCTTCCCCGGAGCAGAAGCAACCCTGGGGGGGGGGGGGGGGGGGGGGGGAGGGGGGGGGGAACAAATTAATTCATCCTCTAAAAATAAACTTAAAAACAAATTCATTAACTTACACGGTCATTTTTTTTTCTGTTCACAAATTCTGAGTCTGTGTTTGAACGATTGAACTGAAAATGTAGCCAAAATCAGTTACTTTGATCAACAAAACAGAAAAGTAATTTGATATATAAGCGATATAAAATAGTGATAGTGATGTTAGTTTATAGGAGTGATGCCATATTTTGTTGACGGTTATTTATAGTTATTGACGTTCAATTTGGGGTCGCTGAGGGACTACATGCACTTTTCAGTATTTTCCACATATAAGTGCTCATATATCATAGTTATAGATACAACTAAAATATTGTAAATGTAACAAATGACAAGAAAATAGTAGTTGTATACTTGTCTAGTTGTATGTCAGGTGAAAAAAAAAAAAAAGAAAAAAAAAAAGGTTAGAAAGATGGTTAAAAAGTAAGTGCCACGAACTCATATCAGTGGATCGTTTATAGTTTAGTTTATGTAAGGGGATTGGGAATGGGTATGGGTATTGGATTAGATTTGAATCGATGTAAAAGTAGGATTGAAAAAAAATATACTTTTAATAAATTTAAATGTATTTGTAAAATTAAAATACCGAATTTTATTTTCTTAAAGATTATTACCCCCTCCGTCCCAAAATTATTGTCACACGATACAAATCACACAGTTTAATAAAAACATAATCATTACTGCTTTCTCTTTCTTACTTTTTGCAGAATGACAGTTTTACCCTTAACCAATTAATTACTTCTGTAATAATAATTTCAATCAATACTAATATAGTAGGGTTGAGTTCAAATGAGAATGACATTTTATGTGAGAATGTGGGAACCAATCACAATGCTCCATTTTATTTAGGGGTGGAAGGACATTTTGGTCATCCTACATTATATATTTAATTCTAACTAAATAAATACTAAAAATCAAAAATTAGAAAATATAGATACATATGCAGAATATATACGTATACACATACAGCGACGTACATAACACAAATCGCACGAGTTTCTCTCCAATCGATCGCAACAAAACATCAAATCGAAGGTAAACATTACGTTAATTGTACTCGAAATTCTTCAATTCACGAAACGAGTGATCGATTTGTGATGATTCGATTAGGTTTTATGTTAATGCGATTTTATTTGATCGTATTTTACGCGATTTTAACGTCATTAATTTACGATTTGATGAGGAAACTGCAATAACAATATGATTTTCGTTGATTCACCAATTAATTTTTTTAAAAACCGCATAATCAATCAACGCGCATAAATTGTAAGATGATCATCAAAGTTTGTGTTACTAACATATGTGGTACTAGTAGCGTTTCAATGCCTGTGATCTATATGTTTCGTTATTGACACTAGATGTCAAAAATACTTGGAAAAAAAGTTCCAGATATTGATTTTTTAAATTAACACATGTGTTACTAACATATGTGGTAGTAGTAGTAGTGTTAGAGTATGTGTGGTGTATATATGTTTCGTAGTAGTTGACAGAAATCCTCAAAAAAGACTTGAAAAAATATTCCAGTTGTTGATTTTTAAAAAGACTGGTAACACATTGCTTAGTCGCTGGTTACACATGTGTTAGTCGCTAGTGACACATATGTTACTAACTGGTAACACATGTCTTAGTCGCTGGTGTAACTTGCTACTGGTAAGACAAGTGTTAGTTGTTGATTTTTTATATTAAGCTAATGATCAGGATCATAAGAAAAATGGAAAGGCTGCAAGATCATAATACTTTGTGTTACTAACATATGTGTTAGTGTATCCTAATACACGTGTTACTGCATGTTACCACAAGTGTTACTGAATGTATTTGTCACATGTGTTAGAATGTATCTTGTTTCATAAACAATATGCTACTGTGTCATAATACATGTGTTACTCTATGCTAACACATGTGTTATTGTGTCTATTACTTGTGTTACTGTATGCTAACACATGTGTTACTGCATGATAACACATGTGTTGCTTTTAAAAATATTTTTAAGTTTAATTTGTTTCTGAAGTATATGTTTTGAGGTGATACTAGTAACTAGTAGTATCACATGTGATGCTTAAATAATCCAGAAAACATTTATGGTACAGAACACTAAAATGGCAGTAGTAGAAGAAAGTAAAACAAACGATATGGAGCAAAAGGATCAAGTAAATGCTACAGGTAATGAGTTCTTTAATCTTTTTTTCAAGTCATTGTAAAAAAAATTATAGTTATTACTAACACATGTGATACTAATTATTAACACACGTGATACGGGATACCAACACATGTGTTACTAGCTAATAGGTGCATTTTATTTTATGATACTATCAAATGTGGTACTTGTTAATAACACATGTATTAGTAACCGGTATCACATGTGTTACTTCAGTATCATATCACATGTATCACTGTATAATACCACATGTGTTACTGGTTATAAAGAATATTATATTTACACAAAAAATTTTACAGGATCAGTGGCTACACCAAAAACCATGATGTGCGTTTCAAATGATATTGAAACACTGGATAAGACTATACTATGGATACCTGAAGTGCCGGAAGATGTAAAGCCATATGTTGGACAAGTTTTTGATAACCTTTAATATGCGTACCGGTCACCAAAAATGTGGAAAGAGTGGAGAAAGAGAAGCAGGTCATAACAGTCGGTCGTGTGACAGAAAGAAGGCAGAGGCTAAGGCAAAAGCAGAAGCAAAAGAAAGAAAAAAGCAGAAGCAGAGGCTAGGAAGATAGCAGAAGAACAGATGCAAAGTGAAAAGTGATTTTAGATTATATAACTTGAAACTTTAGACCAATTATTTAATGTTCAATTAAAATTTAACATGATTACTAGATAACTATCTTTTTATATTTTTTTTAGTATCATTAACACAATTTTGTTACTATTCATATGCGAGAAGTAGTACTTGTTTCTGTTATGAATTGCAAAAATCTGCATTGTGTATGATTGGTAACACATGTGTTAGCGGACTTTAACACATGTCTTAGCGGCATCAAACACATGTGTTATTGAAACGATAATACTTGTGTTAGTAGATGGTAAAAACATGTACCATTAAGACATATTACTGTCCTTTTATACTATATGTGCTACAATGACTATCAAAGAATATGTTACTTTAAAACATGCGACATATTTGTTAGTGTTAGTGGTAGCTACGGCCAATGTTAGTGGTAGGTAACACAAGTCTTAGTGTTAGTTAAACAAGTGTTAGTGGTAGTAACAAATGCGTTATTAGCATGTAACGCAAGTGTTGGTGATAACTATAACAAGTATTAGCGGCAGGTAACACATGTGTTAGCGGCAGGTAACATATGTGTTAGAGGCAGGTAACACATGTGTTAGCAACAGGTAACACATGTGTTAGTGGCAGGTAACATAAGTCTTAGTGTTATCTAATATACGTGTTAGTGATAGATAACACAACTATTAGTGTTATGTAAGACAAGTGTTAGCGGTACGTAACACATGTGTTAGTGGCAGTTAACACAAGTGTTAGTGCTACCAATAACATGTGTTACTGGTAGGTAACATAACTAACTGTTAGTGTTGATTAACACATGTGTTAACGGCAGGTAACACAAGTGTTAGTGGCATGTAACACATGTGTTAGAGACAAGTAATACAAGTGTTAGTATTATGTAACATAAGTGTTAGTGTTATGTGTAACACAAGTGTTAGCGGTAGCTAACATACATGTGACACCCGACGATTTAGGGTTACTGTTTAACCCTCTAGAAACCCTAATTACGTGTGTTTAGTTCAGTATTAGGCTAAATACTTGTAATTACTTGTAACTATTTGTATATTTTATGTGAATATACACCTCCGTAATTGATTTATATTACGCTACGTAATTAGTTGTAATTACGCTTACGCAATTTGGTGAAATTGTGCAAAACAACCGGACGGAGTCCGACACTGTATAAATACGACGTTGGTGAAAACATTTTTATAAATAACTTAAATCTATTTTTAGAAGTTATTTATCATATATTATTATTTGATATAATAATACCCGAAATTTGGTGATGGATGAAGCTCACAAATCTCGATACTCTATACATCCTGGTTCCGACAAGATGTATCACGACATTAAACAACGATATTGGTGGCCCAACATGAAAGCTGACATCGCCACCTATGTTAGCAAATGTTTAACCTGCGCCAAGGTTAAGGCCGAATACCAGAAACCCTCCGGATTACTACAACAACCCGAGATACCTCAATGGAAATGGGAAAACATAACCATGGACTTCATCACGAAACTACCTAAAACACCGAGCGGTTGCGATACCATTTGGGTGATCGTTGATCGTCTCACGAAATCTGCCCATTTCCTAGCTATCAAAGAAAACGACAAGATGGAGCGTCTGGCTCGCATCTACATCAAAGAGGTTGTGGCATGACATGGTATTCCCATTTCGATAATCTCAGATAGAGATAGCCGCTTCACCTCTCGATTCTGGCAAACACTTCAACGAGCCCTCGGTACTCGCCTCGATTTGAGTACTGCTTATCATCCACAAACCGATGGTCAGAGTGAACGGACCATTCAAACCTTAGAAGACATGCTACGGGCTTGCGTAGTTGACTTCGGAAACACATGGGAAAACCACCTACCTTTGTGTGAATTTTCCTACAACAACAGTTACCACACCAACATTGATGCTGCACCATTCGAGGCACTTTATGGGAGAAAGTGCCGATCACCCATTTGTTGGACCGAAATCGGCGATAGCCAACTCACTGGTCCTGAAATCATCCATGAAACAACCGAGAAAATCGTGACTATTCAAAACCGGCTGAAAGCCGCACGTGATCGTCAGAAAAGCTATGCTGACGTGAGACGCAAACCACTCGAGTTCCAGGTTGGGGATCGAGTACTCTTAAAAGTGTCACCTTGGAAAGGTGTCATTCGTTTTGGCAAACGCGGCAAACTAAACCCCAGGTACATCGGACCTTTTGAGATTCTTGAAAGGATTGGTCCGGTGGCATATCGACTGCAGCTACCACCACAACTTAGTAGCGTGCACAACACGTTCCACATTTCTAACCTAAAGAAATGTCTGTCTGATGAGACACTTGTAATCCCGCTCGACGAAATCCACATTGATGACAAACTCCATTTCGTCGAGGAACCTATTGAAATCATGGACCGTGAGGTCAAACGCTTGAAACAGAGTCGTATTCCCATCGTTAAAGTCCGGTGGAATTCTAGGCGCGGTCCTGAATTCACTTGGGAACGGGAAGACCAAATGCGACTGAAACATCCACATCTATTCTTAGATACCTCACAGACCACAACAGCAAGCTAATTTCGGGACGAAATTCTCCTAACAGGGGGAGAATGTGACACCCGACGATTTAGGGTTACTGTTTAACCCTCTAGAAACCCTAATTACGTGTGTTTAGTTCAGTATTAGGCTAAATACTTGTAATTACTTGTAACTATTTGTATATTTTATGTGAATATACACCTCCGTAATTGATTTATATTACGCTACGTAATTAGTTGTAATTACGCTTACGCAATTTGGTGAAATTGTGCAAAACAACCGGACGGAGTTCGACACTGTATAAATACGACGTTGGTGAAAACATTTTTATAAATAACTTAAATCTATTTTTAGAAGTTATTTATCATATATTATTATTTGATATAATAATACCCGAAAAACCTAGACGTTTCGATTAAAACGTCTCAAACGCAACGAAAACGCGCAGAACGCGCCCGACAATAGATCGAAAGTCAAAATACATTTTTGAATCTAAATTATATTATTTGATGTAAAACTATCAATTAATATATCGTGTCTTTAAACGATAACGAAAAACGTCCAAATAAAACGTCACGCGATTTAGAATCCGTACAACGAACGCGCAAATCGAGATCACTAAATTAACGAATCCTTTCTATAAATGTTTTTCAAGTATTTATATTAAATACTTCAAATAAAAATATTGAAACTTAAACCGCTACTTAAAAACGCGTATTAAACATTTAACACCAAACCGAAGGAGTAAACGAACGTAAAACGCAACAAATAAAGCTAGGAAGGGAAAATGACCAAAATACCCCTTGTGGGGCCCCCTATGGGCCAGCCACCCCACCCCTCTCCTCCCCTTTTTGCTGCCCATTCCCCTCCCCCACTCAAGATACATGCAAGACTTAAACTCTACACTCAACCTACATGCATCCCATTCTTCACCACTTCAACACTTCACATTTTCTCTCTACCCTCTCAACTCTCTCATCTCTCTTTCCCTCTCAAGAAAATCAGCAGATTTATAACCACCATCACCATAATTATCCACCACCATTCATCATCTTCATCAAGAACAATAAGGAAGCTAGCTCAAGATTCATCATTACATACATCTCTCTCATTGGTTCTTCATCTTGTTGGTATAAATCACACTAACTCTTAAATAATTTACTTGTTTGCTACTGATTTAGATGTTATAAAGTTCATCTATCATGGTTATGTCCAAAACCATTGACAAAAATCGTTTTTATAAATTATATTCAAACTTACATAATCTGTCTCAGAAAAGTCAGTTTAGTAAATCGACCATAACTTGAGTTCTAGGAAGAGTTAGAAGATGCATTTTTTTTAAAAGTTGCGTATTGAAAAGATATACAAAAAGTTCTTCTATGGCTCCTTCCAGAAATCTACGGATTTTCACATAAATACGAATCTATGCGACTGGTCTGCATGTGCTTGAAAACTGAGTATGGTTCTACCCATAAATTTTATGCCTATCAAGATGGACACTATAATTACTGAAAAAATTAAGTTAACCTCTAGGCACATGGTAGAACAACTGGTAAAAATTGTGGACTGTAACTCGGAATATAACTAGTTAAGAAAAATAGAGGAAGTGAACCGACAAAACCGAAAAACATAAATATGGACTGTTTTTGGACTTGTATAAAAACCAAGACTATTGGTGAACTCCGACATGATCCGACAACATATTTAGACCCTATAAACTGATATTTGGGTTGAGTGAAAGTTTCGGGTCAAACCGAGTAAGTTTGACCAAGTCAACAAAAGTGGCTAGTTTTCGAAAAACTTACTATATTTGAAAAGTGGTAACAAAAATGGGTTTGGGTGACTTAATTAGTAACTTGGACCAAAAACTAATTTTAGAAAGTTTCCCGAACGAAAACCGACACTTAGAACACTTGGATTTAAAATTGAAATTTAGATCAGGCGTAAGTGCCGCCCTACCAGCGACACTTACCCAAGTGACGCCTATAGCGTCACTTACCTTTAGTGACGCCTGACCAAGTGCCGCCTATAGCGACACTTACCCAAGTGACGCCTATAGCGTCACTTACCTCTAGTGACGCCTGAACAAGTGCCGCCTATAGCGACACTTACCTAAGTGACGCCTAAAACAGAATCTTTAAAACTAGATTTCACACTAAGTGTTGAACTTCATGTAACCTCTAAACTTATACGATATAACTCAGAAACACATAAAACATGCTTTGTAAGCACACGATACAACATCATAATGATAATGTCTTAACGAATTATTATTACAATCTTTCACCAACGGGTCGTACGTGTTTTGATAAACAAACTTGAACTATTATTTGGACATACTAGTTGATGAACTAGCTATAGGTGGACATTAACCCTCCACCTATACTACTGGTTTAAGTGGACATTAACCCTCCACTTCTAGTTGATGAACTAACTATAGGTGGACATTAACCCTCCACCTATATTATTGATTTAAGTGGACATTAACCCTCCACTTACATAGATGGTCTTTAAGGCATCTACTCATACATACACAACCTTATACGTTTAGGACGTTAGAAGGTTGCACACCGGCTTGCTTGCTTATTTGACTATTTGCTAGCTACTTGCTAAACACAGGTGAGTTTCATAGCCCCTCTTTTACTGTTTTGCAAATATTTTGGGGGAGAATACATACTACAACTGCTTTATACAATTGCTTTACACAACTGTTTTTATGAACACAAGTACAACAAACAACGCTATACGGATTGCATGAGTTAACACACTAATCCATTTAAAGTCCCCTCACATCATAGCTTCATTAATTTGGACTAAGCGCGAGTATTAGTAAATAGATCTATTTGGGACTGACAATCCCCGTCCGGGTTAGTCGCGCTAACCTGTCAAACGGACGTATTAATATTTGTACATACAAGTGTACCGGATTAGACACTTGCAGGGGCACCCACGATCGTGTACTCGAAAGAGGCATGACACACATTGTTAAGCTTCGGACTATGAGCTCATGGCAAATGGTATACCCTATTTTTGCATACGTGCAACTACATTTACTTATCGTTGGCTAACGATACATTTATTTATCATTGATGAATGATACAAACGAAAATCTTGTGTTTCATACTGATATCTCTACAACTGTTTAACAAATCTATGAACTCACCAACTTTATGTTGACCTTTTAGTATGTATTTCTCAGGTAACCCGCCGCAATAGGAAGCTTATGGATAGCTTAGCTCGAGTCGCATCGTTTTTCAAACATCAAGGAAACTAGATTGCATTTACTATATTTTATAGTTATAGTTATGTAATTCCACTTTTGTCATGCGAACTCCTACAACTTTTGTAAACATTTGAATTACTGTAATGTAACTGTTTTTCAAACGTCTCATATAGAGGTCGTTTGCTTTAATTTTTGTGTTGTGATATTTGATTTGGTCGGCGCCCCCGTGACACCTCTCACTTCCGCTGCCACGTGTTTTGGGGGTGCGACAATACAGAAGCAGCAGTAAAAAAAATGGTATAACGAGCAAAGCAAAACATGCAAACAATTTAGCAAAAAAAAAACATAAAGCATACTACTATAATAAATGTTCTCAAGTGCATAGTATCGAATACACCTGATTTACCAAAAAAAAAAACATAATTGATAATGTTATGAACAAATGTACTAGAGTGCATCGTAGCGAACACATCCAATTCCAAAAAAATAACATGACCAACACAGTCATGAACTAATGTACTTGATTACATCATCGGAACATATAGTTTCTAAAAACAATCCCCGTGGAATCGTATTCAACGTCTTATACGGCTTCTTGATCAGGGTCCTACAACCTGCTTTTGTGATTCCTAATTGCATTCTTGATCATGTTCTTTATATCATCATCGCTGTGTGAACAAGAAAACTGATCAACCATAACATTCAAATAACTAACACTAATATTACCAAAACCTTAAATTCAATCCAATCAAATACACACATTCAAATACACCAAACAGAAACACTAAAATACAAAACAGAGCAGGAGCATCACTTGTGTAAATACAAAACCATAACATATCTAAAACCATTTGCAGACACTACGATCTGTATAATCAAAGCTTAAACTTGTGTCACCAAAAACCCTAAATTCAAACTAATCACATTTGCGCATTCAATACACCAAACTAAAACACTAACTATATAAACAAAATAGGAGCATCACTTGTGTAAATACAAACCATAACATATCTAAAACTTCTTGCAGACACTAGAATCAGTATAAACAAAGCTAACACATGTGTTACCAAAACCCTAATTTCAAACCAATTAGATTTACACATATATCATCCAATACAAGATCAAAAGGCAACTTAAAACACAAATAAAACGTCTCTGATAGGTCGAGCTTCAATTGAAAACATATAAAACGTAGAAAACATAAAAAAAAATAAAAAATCGAAAAAAACTTACGAAATGGTACGGCTCTGATAGGTCGAGCTTCAATCGGACTTGAAGAGGTTATTCCAGTCGGTATTTCATGATGAAGATCCATTTACATGTTACTCCGGTTACAGAAAATACGTTATGTTTCAATTTTGGATGATGTTGATAACTAGGAGTTCTCAAAAATGACTCTTCGATAGAAATGGCGCTGATAGAAAGTTTTATAGAAGCAAGTAGAAGAAAAAAACAAAGATTTTAGCCTCAAACAAAGATGATCCGTTGATTTGACGAACAAGAATTAAATATCTAGGGTTAGGGTTTTTGAATCTTCAGAGAAAACAAAAAAACACACACAACTTCTAGTTCTCTCCCTTCACAAAACACACAAACACTCATACACCAACAAACTACCACCACTAACATGTAACACCCCCAAATTTAATGTTTTGTGGAAGCATAATTTGGGTGTTACTAATCAATAATCAAAGCACACAGATATATAGCAAACGACTCTATATGCGTCGTTTTAACAAAATATATTAATATTAAAAGGTTTACAACAGTTTGAACTCGTACATAGCTCGTGTTCATAATATGAGAGATTTAAGTACATAATTAGTTATACAAAATCTAATAATGCAATGAAATCTCTGAAGTTTGCATGAAGACTCGAGCTAAGATGCATCCTGATGGGCAGTCCAAATCTACTGCTGAGTACCTGTGATACATGCTAAAATGGGTCAGCTAACGCTGGTGAGCTCACAGGTTTGAGTATCAAATAATATTCTATGAACCGCAAGATTTATGTATTGATTTGCATCCAGCAAATAAACTTACAGATAATGTATACAACCATGAGCGCATAGTCTGAGCTTAACTCGAGGGTCGGGTCCCATATAGAGAATTCGAAGTGAGGTGCCTCCACGAGTGCCTAATCTACACTCGTCTT
Organism: Pseudognaphalium luteoalbum; assembly: GCA_963422505.1. Lineage (NCBI taxonomy): Eukaryota > Viridiplantae > Streptophyta > Magnoliopsida > Asterales > Asteraceae > Pseudognaphalium > Pseudognaphalium luteoalbum. Next base: position 111,203,641 of record OY730193.1, on the reverse strand, counting down.
CCCAAATATTAGTACGTCCGTTTACCCGGTTAGTGCTTGCTAACCCGGACGAGGAGGGTCAATCCTATATGGTACCATATACTAATATTCACGCTACTTTCGTATTACCAGACTATACTGACGGAGGACTTTGATTTGATTAGTTGAAAACAACTCATGTAGTATATTGAAATATGTACTCGAGTTCATGCGTTAAAAAAAAACAGAGCAATGTATCACACCCCTAGTAAAACAGTAAAGAGAGGGGCTATGAGACTCACCTGAGCCTGAAGAGTTTATCTTAATAAACTTAGATTGATTAGCCAAGAATCGAAGTCCAACGACTTGTAACCTGAGGGTGTCCACGACACGCGATGGTTATGACATGATTGAGTATCTCAAAGATCACCCTTGTAGTTGTTTGTTCAACTAGAATGTCCAAAGTACCATGATTTGGTTGCTTGTTTAAGTGTTTGAAAATGTGTACGGCCCGTTGGTGATTGTTTGTAATAATAATCCCACATTATTATTTTGATGATTTTGAAGTGTTATACCTAAAAGTAAGTTCCAATGTGTTTTAGAAGTTGTGTCGCATTTGTATTTGATGTTATACAAGTTTAACACTTGTGTGAAAGTTTAGATGTAACACCGTTACTCGTGAACCTAGGGTAAGGGCGAAGCCCGTTAATGACAGGGGTCCGGGGGCAGCGCCCCTGGTAGCGGGTCCAAGGGGCGGCAGCCCCTGGCGGGGTCCAAGGGGCAGAGCCCCTGGCTGGGGTCGAGCTGACCTATTTATTTTTACTAAGTGTCAGCTTGGGAAATTTTTATTTCTACTAAATTGCTTTGGTGAAAAACGCATCTGGACTTGAATTTGGGTGAAATCGAGTGATAAAATTTTAGGTCTCGACACTTAGTAAAATTTGTGTTTTCTTGGTTCTGTTTCATGCGACATAGCGTGCGACATACGGCTTTGTGTCGCTAAGTGCGACATAGTCTGTTGTCGCTAAGGTCAGCTTGGAAAATTTTTATTTCTACTATATTGCTTTGGTGAAAAACGCACCTGGACTCGAATTTGGGTGAAATGGGGCGTCAAATTTGGGCCTCAATACTTAGTGTAAAATTAGTTTGAAACCTTCTGTTTTATGCGTCACTTATAGCGTCACTTAGGGGCTTGGGCGTCACTTAGGAAGTGACGCATGAAAAGGCAGAATCTGAGTGAGGGCGTCACTTACGGAAGTGACGCATACTAAGGCGTCACTAAGGTAGCTTGGGCGTCACTTAGGAAGTGACACATGAAATTGGAAATTCTGAGTTTAGGGCATCACTTAGGTAAGTGACGCATAAGGTGGCGTCACTCCATTAGTGTCGGGTATGAGTGTCGGTTAAGGCTTCTAGGCGTCACTAAACAAGTGACGGAGGTAAGTGTCGGTAAAAAGGGGTTTTATGCGGCACTTATGTAAGTGACGCATGATTAGGGCTTTTAGCGACACTCAATGTGTCACTTAAGTGACGCATGAAGTGACGCTATACTGCACCTTCGTTGCGACACTTAAGGCTGTTAACGAATTTTTGAGCCAAAAACGAGTTTTCGGGTTTCCGTTTGGTCTAATTCTTTTACCCAACCCTTATAAGGACATTCTAAGCTTAAAGAAACAACTAAAACTTAAAAACACTTGAAATCGAAAGGTTTTGAGTTTTTGTCGGAAACTTACAAAGTGGTGAATCGAGAATCCGAAAAGATGGAAATGTAGATCGTGACGCGGTGATGCTTTTCTTCCAAACGAGTAAGATGGTTAAATGGTGTTTGATGGTGCTTTTTGGTGATTTAATGGTGGTGGTGGTGAGGTGGTGAAGATGAGAGAAAAGAGGAGAGAAAGAGAGTAAGAGAGAGTGTGAGATGGTGAGAATGAGGGTGGGGAGGGGTTCCCCCCCCCTTTTTTGGCAGATTCGGTGGAGGCCCACCGGGTGTGGGTCTCCACTTTTTAACTCCGTGCATTCGCGTTTCGGGCGGTGTTCGTTTTCTCGTTCGTTTAAACTTTAAATAATTATTTAAAATATTTAATTGTACATTTTTAAAGAGCAATTAATTAATCGATATTTATGTTGAAGTATTTTAGCAAAATACTTAATACTTGGATTATAAATCATGACTTTAATTTATTTTGTTTTGTTTGCGCGTTTACGTTTTAATCGCGTAGGTTGTTAATTATACGAAATGAATATGAAATATTATCAGAATAATATTTTGGATATAAGGTCGTCATTAAATAATGTTTTCTTATTCAATAAAATTGTTCACCAACGTTCGTATTTTAAGTGAGCCGTATTACATTCGATTTAGAAACGCATGCGATTTAATCAAATCGCATATTCGTATATATTCGACAATATATATTTCGATACATTAATTAGCCTAACACAGAACTAATTACATGTATTAACAGAGAATTAGGCACTAATTGCTAGTCCTAATTTGGTAGGTGTTACACAACACCTCATTCACCACCGCCGCCACCTTTTCACCATCGTCACCGTCGCTTCACCACTGTCACCACCATCGTCGCTCGACCACCGCCACCGCCGCTGCCGCTCGACCACCGTCACTGCCACCGCTCCTCGACCATCGTCACCGCCGCCACCACAGTCACCGTCTTCGTGTTCGTGACTGGAGAAAAGAAATAGAGAAACGAGCGTTTTTGTTGTAGGAGAGATGAGATGTGAACCACCACCGTTGGTGAACCGGCATCCACCGGACGTAACCAACCGTGATGTTCTCCATCTTCTCCGGCCACTCCATCGCCTCTCCACCGCCACCACCACTTGCTTCATCATCTTAAAAACACCACCACTTTATAAAAATAATTAGATCTAAGAGTAAATAGATCTGAAAATTCGTAGATCTATACCTAAAAAGTAGATCTGAAAAGTAGATCTACTTTTTAGATTTAGATATACTTTTTAGATCTAGATCTACTTTTTAGATCTGGAAAAAAAATCGACTGCATCATGCACTTTTCTACCGCATCTTTTGTTACTGCATCTTACGTTCGATTAATGTATATTTGTAATGGTACTTATTTACTGAATCTTATGTTTATTAAAACTTTAATGTGTTTGTTAATTTTAATTTATAAAGTTAGTATTACTTATTTACTGCATGTTGTATATTAGGTACTGCATCTTACGATTTTTAGTGATTTTATGTTTTTTTACAACTTTCATTTTATTTTTATATAGAAAAATTGTTAATATTTTTTTACTGCATCTTGTATATTGTTACTGCATCTTATGTTGCTTTTAGCTTTTTATGTGTTGAAACAAAACAAAAAAAACTACATATACTTATGTTACTGCATTTTGTGTAAATCTTGATTTTATTCTTGAATCTAAAAAATTAATATTACACGTTAAGTGCATCTTGTATATTATTACTGCATCTTATGTTATTTTAGCTTTTTATGTGTTGAAATAAAATAACTACTTATTCTTATTTTACTGCATCTTATGTAAATCTTGATTTAATTTTTGAATTGAAAAAAATTAATATTACATGTTTATTGCATCTTGTTTATAGTTACCGCATCTTATTTTATTTTAACATTTTATGTGTTCAAATAAAAAAAAACTACTTATACCTATTTTACTGCATCGTATATAAATCTTGGTTTTATTCTTGAATCTAACAAATTGATATTACATATTTACTGCATCTCATATATTTTGACGGCATCTTATCTTTTTTAGCATTTTCAACATATTCTTTTGTTGGTACATTTAGTGTGTCAGTCAGTTGGTCTATTGAGTTGTAATTGTCGTTGATTAGTTGTAATAGAAAAGTCATTTATGTGTTAGCGACACTTAGTTTGGTCTAGGCGACACTTGCCTTAGTGTCGCATAGCGACACTTAGGTAGTGTCGCATGAAGGCGGCTACATGCGTCACTTAGGGAGTGTCACATATCTTTGATAAGTATAAATATAAACCTACGGGTTTCAGGCTAGGGTTGACGAAATCCTAGCACCATTTGTCGAAATTGCATCTCTGTAATCAAGCTAATAGGTTACGTTCATCAATACAAACTTATATTCGTGATATATATATACTTGTTTCGGTTTGTGTTTACATTCGGTTAGTGTGATTGTTTGTTTCCGCTTTACAATCATTGTAATCAATCACTTAGATCCACAACAAGGGGCACTCACAACTGGTATCAGAGCCTCAAAGTGGTTTGATTGAAGTATTGATCACGTAATCGCGTGTTTTCAATTTGCTTTGTGAAGAGAATCAAGAACAATCGAGTTATTTGGATAAATTGGGTGCTATTCAGACGATTTGAATCAACATTTACAAGTTTTGTTCGATTGGGATTGAAGAATTTTCGTTACGTTTACGAAAATTCGAATTTTAGGGTTTTTGGGACATCACAGCCGTTTTTGCGTCACTCGTTGCGTCACTAGATAGCGACACTTCGTGCGACACTCTGTATGTTCCAATTAGGGTTTTACCGACACTCTGGTGCGTCACTTTGTGCGGCACTAAGAGCGTCATTTGTGAGTAATAGGACACTTTCCTCTGGTGTCGTCTGCTTTAATCTAGCAACACTCACGTGCGTCACTTCAGCACGTCACTTGTTTGTCACGCGTCACTTCCACTAGTGACGCCTGTTTGTTTTACTATGTCACTCAAGTGCGACACTTGGGTGCGTCACTTGTTTGATTGAGCGACACTTGCTTCTTGTGTCATCAGTCACTTTATACGTCACTTAGTAGCGACACTTACTAAGTGTCGCTAATCGTTGTGACACTTCAGTGCGTCACTTTCCAAGTGATACCTTTGTTACTAATCAGTTTTCTAGCTTTTGTATTTGAGCTATTTTTCAGGATTTTCTTTAATGGCTGCTGCTGATAAAGAAGATATTAGGGGAATTAGAGAAATGATCAAACAGAATCACGATGTTGGGTCTAACAGTAAACCTCCTTTGTTTACCGCGGATATAGATTATGCTTATTGGCGCGACCGATTTGAACAATATGTAGATTTCCATTGTCCAGAGCTTTGGGGTCCACTTAGAGAAAGATACGAGGCTCCGGTAGCTAAAGGAAATTGTCGTGGTATTCCTCCGGCCAAGACATATAAAGCTATGACTCCTGAAGAAAAAAAGGAGTATGACATCGAGAGAAAGGCTCATTCTGCAATCTGTATGTGCCTAACTAAGGATGATTTACGACTTTTCAAAACTCATGACATCACATACGATCTGTGGAAGGCCATTGAAACACGATGTGGAGGAAACGAAAAATATAAGGAGGCTAAAATAGAACTAATCAAGAAACAATATGATCTGTTTGATATTCTTCCTAATGTAACTGCATCAGGATTATTCACAAGGTACTCACAGTTGGTTAGTGAATTAACCGAGGGAGGTTACAATTTCCCTCAGATTGAGGTGAATAAGAAGCTGTTAGATGTTCAGCCTAGTACTTGGGACGTAAAAGTGAAATTTCTAAAGGAGAACCAAGAGTTAGCAAGAATGAACTTGGATGAGTTGATTGGTGTTCTTCAAGCTCACGCAATGGAGTTGAAGAAAAAGGAGTGTAAGTTGGGTCGGTTTGTTCAAGACCCGATATTATATGGAGAAAAGATAAACACCGAGAAGGCATATGGTGGCATGGCTTTCATTTCTGATACTAGTTCACCATTGCAGTCTGCTGGTGCTCATCATCCAGTCTACGCTTCTGGACCTTCACAAGGTTCACAACAGCAAGTTACAATTTCTCCAGCTATTGAAGAACAAGCTGCTATCTATACAGCTTTTCTGAGCTCCTACAAGGATTTGGTTTCACAACCAAATTCTACACTAGAACTTGCTAAAGAAGACTATGCTCAACTGGATGATGATGATCTTGAGCAAATGGATTTAAACTGGAATATTACCATGATATCAAGAAGAGTTCAAAAATTCTTGCAAAGGACTGGACGCAAGATTTTTGGAAGGAAATGGCAAAACCAGCTTTGGTTTTGACAAGAGCAAGGTTCGCTGCTATAACTGTCAAAATTTGGGACATTTCACAAGGGAATGCGAGAAACCCAAAGTTCCTCCATCGGGTTTTACGAAGCCTGATGCTCCTAAAGCTCAAGAGAAGGATGAAGTGAAACAAGTGACAACTGATGCTTTAGTTGTCTTTGAGCCTACAAACACGGACTGGAGTATGTTTGCTGAAAAGTACCAACAGTGTCTTATGGCTCACATTACTAATGAGGTACGCAATGAACCTGATGAGCCTTTAAACTGTATTTCATGCATTAAGTTAACTGAATCTTTAAAGTGCTTTCAAGAAGAAAACGTAGAATTAAGAGAAAAGGTTGCAAAACTTAATGAGTCCAATAAATACTTAAAAGCTAATGAACAACTTTACGATAAGAAGATTGAGGCTTATAAACAAGACATTCAAAAGTACAAATCAAAGGTTTTTAGTCAACAAGATGCTATTAACAGCTATCTTGCTAAAATTGAATTGTTGAATAAGGAACTCTCTGATTTAAAAATTGAGTATGATAACTATCAGAACAAGATTCAAGGTTCCTCTTCCTCTACAGTTGCCTTCAATGAAATCCTTAATAAGCAAATGACAGATAACAAAACTAAGACAGGACTAGGCTATGCTGAAGTCCCGCCTCCCACTGAATACTGTCCAATGCCTGTTAAGGAAGGCACTGAAGAGATTCCTGTTGACTATGCATTGTTATATGGTATCAAGTCAAAGGCAACCAAGCAAAACAAACAGGCAAAGGAGAAAACCAAGCGACCAGAGTATCCTTCGCCTAAGTTTGTTAAGTCTGAAGCTGTATCTCCAGTTAGTGTTGAGGAGATAGTTGAGATTGAGGATATTACCGATCAGAAGTATCCTAAGGTTGAGAAGGTTGAGGTCAAATCAGAAAAGGTGATTTTGACAAATGAAGCTGTCCTTAAAGTACAAAATGATAAGGGCAAGAAAAAGGTTTTAAATGAGAAAACTCAAACTTTACTGACACCTGTAAAGATTTTGAAAAATAACTTAAATGTGAACAATGAAAGAGTTTCATGTAAAAAAACTTCACCCTCAACCAATCAACCGAGGCAAACATCTTCTCAAACTTGCACACACTGTGCTTGTCCTCAGCCTCAACCGATTGTTGAGAATCGTTCCTGTTTCTACTGCAAGAAACAGGGACATTTAATTCGTGATTGTCCCAAGCTTTCTCATCAGCGCTATGGGAGAGATATGCCTAGAACTTCTTTTTAGAGAAATTCATTTTCACCACCTAGGCGTTATTCTAACTCTCCCAAGCCTGTTGAAAAGCAAAGTAATGTTGGGCAAAAACCTTTGCCAAAATAAAAGCCCGACATTGCTCCCAAACCAACTTCCGAACATTCTAAAGTTTGGAAAAGAAAGGAGTCTGCTAGTGACTCTTCCGTCATCAACAATAACACATTAGATGAAAATTCTGATTTATTAAAAAATAAGGTTCTATCTGATGTGATTATTGTTGATGACCTTGGTAGACCTAAGTCTGTAAAGGCTTGGGTCAACGTTTCTCATTAATCTCCTTACTTTTATGTGTTGCAGAAGTCAGAAGATGTTAAAGATAGTGAATGGTATATGGACAGGGGCTGCTCGCGACACATGACTGGCGATGTGTCTCTTCTGACGGATGTTAAACCACACACCGAAGGACATGTTGCCTTTGCTGGAGATACTGGAGGAACGATTACTGGAAAGGGAACGCTAACTAATGGGAGAGTTAGCTTTGAGAATGTGAATTATGTGGCTCAACTCACTCACAACTTGCTAAGCATTTCACAAGTCTGTGATAAGGATTATACCACAGCATTCACAAAAACAGAATGTGTTATCTTGAAGCCGGGTTTCGTTATCCCTGAAGAATGGGTGCTTATGCGGGCACCACGGAGAAACGATACCTATGTGATGAACATGCGAACTGTGGAGACTACAAATGAGTACACTTGTCTCCTGTCAAAGGCTTCGGAAAAGGAATCACTACTTTGGCATCGACGGATGGAACATATTCATTTTCGCAAAATGAATTTTCTTATAAAGAATGATTTGGTAAACGGAGTTCCAAAACAATCCTTTGCTCTAAAAGATGACTGTATTTCATGCCACAAGGGTAAACTCCACAAAAAGTCCCATAAGTCCAAGGTAGTAAATTCTATTGTTGCACCACTGGAGCTCTTACATATGGATTTGTTTGGTCCTATTTCTACTAAGAGCATTGGTGGCCGATCCTACTGCTTAGTAGTCACCGATGACTACTCCAGATTTTCGTGGGTATACTTTCTTGCTGCAAAGAGTGAAACATCAGATATTTTGGTATACCTGTTGGATAAGTTGGCAAATCTGTATAACTTAAAGGTGAAGAGACTGCGCAGTGACAATGGAACTGAATTCCAGAACTCAACTCTTGAGTTATATTGTGCCTCGAAAGGCATTGATCATCAGTTTAGTGCTCCACGAACTCCTCAACAGAATGGAGTTGCAGAACGTAAGAATAGGACCATTATTGAGACAGCTCGGACTATGCTGGATGATTCTAAGCTACCTATCATATTCCGGGCTGAGGCAGTCAGCACTGCTTGTTACGTTATGAATCGAGTGCTCACGGTTAAGAAAAAGAACAAGACATGTTATGAACTTTTCAATAACCGTAAGCCAAATCTGCAGTTTCTAGAGCCGTTTGGGTGTCCGTTTCTGATTATGATCCCAAAAGAAAAAGTCTCAAAGTTTGGAGATAAAGCTGTTGAAGGGATTTTTCTTGGTTATTCAGTTAATTTTCCAAACAAAAGAGTTTACATCAAATCAACACACCAGGTGAAGGAGCATTTTGAGGTAAAATGCTTGCGTAACACGGATCCTCCTCAAGGAACAGGTCCGGATTGGTTGTTCAACTATAAGTATGTTTTTAACTCTTTCAACATGCCAGAAGAAGATAAAGAGGAAGAGTTGGTCACCCTACTTCATGGCATCAGTCTATGTCAAGACACATCTGATCCAACACCCACTCCCACACCCACACCATCACCTACTACAACTGAACCATCTCCTATTACTCCATCATCGAATGCTCCTTCGACTTCAGGAACAATCAATGCAAAAGATCTTCCTGATGATCCTAATATGCCTCCTTTAGAGGAAGTCGAAGAAGAAGAAACGGTCTTCATCCATTTTCACGCTCATGATGAAGAAGATGAGGAACCACAACAACCCGCGCAACCTGAAAGTTCTACTGCTCATGAGTCTACAATTGTTCCTCCCGCTGAAGGGGATATGAACAATTTGGAGTTAGTACTTGTATCGGAAATAATCCCAGTGACACGTGTACACAAGAATCACCCCACCGATAATATTATTGGTGATCCTAATGCTGCGGTTCAAACAAGACAACAAGTGAAACAAAATCCAAATTAGCAAATGTTGACTCTGGTTGCTCGCATAAATTCATGTCATTTATCTCAAATTGAACCCAAGAAGGTTGATGAGGCCTTAATAAATCCATCCTGGGTTGAGGCCATGCAAGAAGAATTACAACAGTTCAACAAGCTACACGTTTGGGAGGTAGTTCCGTTACCCAAAGGTGCTCACTTAACTGGCACTCGATGGGTATTTCGAAATAAGATGGACGATTGGGGCATAGTGATTCGTAACAAAGCACGATTGGTTGTTCAAGGTTTTAGTCAAATCGAGGGTTTGGACTATGATGAATTATTTGCTCCTGTGGCAAGATTGGAGTCAATTCGTATCTTCCTAGCATACGCTTCTTTCAAGGAGTTTCGTGTTAACCAACTCGATGTTAAAAGCGCCTTCCTGTATGGAAAAGTGGATACGGATGTGTACGTTAAACAGCCTCCGGGTTTTGAAGACCCTGAGCATCCAAAATATGTTTGCAGATTGAACAAGGCATTATATGGTCTTCATCAAGCTCTGCGGCTTTGGTATGAGAGGCTCACTACTCATCAAATCAAGCATGGTTTTGTTCGAGGGAACATTGATAGCACTCTGTTCATCCGTAAGGAATAGACTGGGGATCGAGAAGATATGTTACTTGTGCAGGTTTACGTGGATGATATTATCTTTGGCTCTACAAATGAGGCAATGTGCAAGAACTTTGAGGAAATCATGAAGTCCGAGTTTGAGATGAGTGCGATGGGGGAGCTCAAATTCTTTTTAGGTGTACAAGTTGAGCAGTCTGCAAAAGGTATTTATATTCATCAGTCAAAATATGTCAATGACATGTTCACTAGATATGACCTGCTCAATTGTAAAACCTATGGGACTCCTATCGAACTTAATCACAACCTTAGACTTGCTGAGGATGAAGAAGATTGCAAAGAAAAGGACTATCGTTCAATGATAGGTTCTCTGATGTATTTGACTGCCTCTCGATCGAATATTGTGTTCGCGGTATCCGTTTGTTCACGCTTTCAAGCCAAACCCAATGTGTCTCACATGAAGGCGGTAAAGCGAATTTTTGGTTATCTCAAACATAGACCCAATCTTGGTCTATGGTATTCAAATGAGAAATCATTCGCTCTTACTGCCTATTCGGATTCTGATCATGGCGGCTGCAGTATAGACAAGGAGTCCACCACTGGTGGATGCCAATTTCTCGGATCTCGCTTGGTCTCGTGGCAATGCAAGAAACAGACTACAGTTTCTCTTTCAACCGCAGAAGCTGAGTACGTTGCTGCTGCCAGTTGTTGCTCTCAGGTTCTATGGATTCAACATCAACTGCGTGATTACGGGTTATTTCTTTCTATGACTCCTATTCACATAGATAACACTGCTGCCATATCTATCACACGCAATCCCGTACAGCACTCTAAGACTAAACACATAGAACTTAGGTTCCACTTTATACGGGATTGCTATGAAAAACACCTGATAGACCTAGTCCACATAGACACCCTAAAGCAGAATGCCGACCTTTTCACCTAGTCCACTTGTGTTTGTGAATTGACTTATATATATATATATATATATATATATATATATATATACTCATACTTGTACTCTATCCCGAGCACTTGGTGCTACATACAATCTAATTATGTATATAGGTATACATACACTTATACAAACGCGAATACTCAAGTCGGACACGTCGTAGTACGGTCGACTCAGTTACTCAAGTCGGGCATGTCGTGGTACTGCTGACTCTCATACATTGCTTGCGAGCAATCCGGTCGATGCCAAATGGGCACAAAACGATGCCACGGTAAAGTGGGCACGAAACGATGCCACAGTGAGAAGTGGGCACAAGTACGATATCACGACAAAGCGATACAATTGATGGATCAGCGAGTTTATACTCGGGATTCACACTCAGTCACGGATGGGCGAACTTATGCTCGTGATTCGCACTCATTCACGGATCGACAAGCTTACACTCGAGATTCGCAATAGTTAACGGATTGGCGAGCTTTCACGCGAGGTCGTTAACTCAATATTTGTCTAAATACTCAATCATAGTTCTGCGGGACTACAATTTCATGTTGCTGGATGCAACACAACGTGCCGGGAGCACACCCACAATTTACTACTAAGCTAATAATTTTATTACTTGTTATCATTCAACGTGGTCGTACACATATACCTGACAGTACTTATGCATGTATTGCCCCACATTAGTTGATTTACTTAAACCTGATAGGTATCAAGGCACGGATTGCCACACCCTCGATATGATGTGGTCATACACACACTCGATAATACTTAGGCATCTAATGCCTCACATTGTAGACCCACCCATACCTGATAGGTATCCAGGCATGATATGCCACTACTTCTGTGTACTAAGGTACAAACTATAATTACTTAGGTATTAGATACTTCGATAGCTGTATACACATTGGTGTTACATACTTTAAACAATACAAATCAAAGTCATGGATTTGAACTACTTTTCAAAGCATACAGGTTTATACTTTATGTTTTCAATTAACAATCCTATGAACTCACCAGCTTTATAGCTGACTCGTTTTAGCATGTGTTCTCAGGTGCACAGCAGGATTAGGATTGGTACAAGATACGCTAGCTCGAGTCACATATTTTCAAACAACTGGATTTCTCTGCATAACTTTTGTATTACAAATTATGTATTGAAATTATTTTGCGAACTCGCTACTTGTATACACTTTTATTTTAGAAATGTATAACTATTTTCAAATGTCTCATTTAGAGTCGTTCATTATTTACCTTTGTGCTTGTGATATTTGATTTGGTAACACCCAACCCGACTGCTTTCGCAACCCGAAATTTGAGGGTGTTACACTTTGTGTCGCTATATGCGACATTGTAGATCTAGTGCGACAGAGGCTGTTGTGTCGTAGGTCATGACTGCGACATAAGTCATTGTGTCACTATGTGCGACATCCGCAATTTAATGCGACATAGGGTGCTGTGTCGCAATATGCGACATCCAAAAGTGTTGTGACATAGTCACTTATGTCGCTATATGCGATATAGGTAATGGTTTTGCGACATAAGGGCTTGTGTCGTAGAAGGTCCAGCCCTTCTGCGACATAATAGGCTGTCCAAGACAACAAGTGTTGGGTTTGTGGTCAAACAACCTCGGTTTGTCCTGAAACTTTTACACAAATCTTAGATGAGTTTATAGAGTTTGCAGAAATTATTGATTTGTGTCGGAAGTAACCCGAGGTGTCAGAACTATAAAATGGTCAAAACCGATATTTTCCGAGAATGATTCGAAAACGAGTTTTATTACTTTATATGGACATAATCAAGCTAGATAAGCAACATAACATATAAAAGAGTAAAATACAAGAGTTTTCGAAAGTGTCGGGATCTTACAAATCGTCGCGTGAAGATTCCGAAAAGATAGAAGTGTAGCTCTCGTTCTCGTGCACGTTTTCTTTCAAATGAGCTTGTAATTCCAAGGGGTTTTTGTAGTGTTTTTATGGTGGTGAAGGTGGTAGTTGATGGTGGTATAGAGAGAAGGAAGGAGAGAGTTTAGAGGGTAGAGAGAAAAATGGAAAGTGATTGAAGTGAATAATGGAGGTGGTGTGGTTTGTAAGTAAGGGAGGAGAAAGTCAAGAGTATGGGAGGCCATACTCCCTACTCTTGGCCGATTTTTAGTGGGGTCCACAAGGTGTGGGCTTCACAATTTTTGTTCCTCAAAGTTTGCGTTCCGTGCGTTGTTCGTTTCTCCGATCGTTTAAATGTTTAATTTTCGTTATACGTTTTAATACGTGTGTTTCGTTAACGTTTTAAATCGCGATACTTTTAATGAAAGTATTATTCTAAGTACTTTATTTTAAGTTACTAAAATGTTGTCAGGTTTCGGTTTGCGCATTCGTTGCGTAATTGTACATTTGTTTAACTCGTGTAACGTTTTTAAACGTTTTATTCACGCGCGTGTAATCGTAATATTTTTACTCGAAGTATTTTATCAAAATACTTAATGGTGAATTATAAAAATATAATTTGGGTTTATTTCTTTTGTCGGACGCATTTCGTGCGTTTCTGTCGCGTACGGTTAGTTTTAGACGATACGAAATACGTTTGTATATTTTATCCAACTTATATATAAATAAAATGGGTTAATTAAATAATTTCCCATTATTTAATAAATTGTTCACCAACGTCCGTATTTGTGATTGTGTCGAATTTCCATCCGATGATGAAATGCACGATTTAAATAAATCGCGTACGTGTGTATATATAACGATATACAAAATGATACACATAATTAGCCCTAAATACAACTACTTACATGTATTAATACAACGATTATGCACTAAGTACTAGCCCTAATTTGGCGGGTGTCACATCTCTACCGTTTCCGTTGTTAAAAAAAGAAAAAAGAATGGAGAATAAAATCAAAAGAGAGAAAAAGAATATTGCGGGTCGTGGGATAGAAAGAGGAGGTTTAGAAGATGGGGTAGAAAATATGATACGTCTTTCACAATGCAATCTTCAGTTGGGCTTTGTTTGGGCTTCACCAAATTAACACCATTTGCACCAAATGGTTGTTTGGTTTAGGCTTGACAAAAAAACCGGGTTTTAAACCCTACCCGGTTTCAAACCCGAAAACCCGACCCGGTCAAATCCGGTTTGACCCTACCCGGTTCGGGTTTTTTGAATACCCGACGGGTACGTACCCGGGTAGGGTTTTTAGAATTCGAAATCGGGTTGAACCTGGGTTGAAATAGGGTCGGGTTGGAAACCCGGTGAAAAACCCGGTCAAAACTCGGTCAAAAACTTGAAACCCGGTTAAATACCCGGTTAAAATCCCGAAAAAACCCGGTTCAGGTTGGGTCCAACCCGGTTTTTGACTTTCTTGACCAAAACCCGGTTCGGGTTTCGGGTCGGGTTGGGTGAAAATCCGGTTTTGTTCATGCCTAGTTTGGTTAGGTCATTTTTTTCAATTCGGTTTGGCGGCGAGCAAGTGACAGACGGGTTAGGCGGGAAGCATTAAACAATTAAATATTTATTTTATTTTATTTTCATTTATTGTATAGAAATAATGTATATTGGTAAATATAGGTCCAATCATGGTTGATAATATTTAGTCCGTTGTTAGTCATTTTGAAGAAATACTAATGTGATACTGAGTTAATACAAACTGACCATTCAGTTTTAGTCACCGGTTGAAATGGTCTTAATAAACCATTGAAATCAACATTTCTTATTTTGTGATTTTATACCTAAACGTAAAACTCAATACCATAAATCAAACTCCATTTATCTTTCATTATTTCCAAAATCCAACCCCAAACTCTCTCTCCAAACACCACCAATATTTTTAGTTTCTGTTTTGAGTTTATTGAAAACGCAACTAGTCATTGTAGAGATGAGCAAAAAAACCGAAATACCAAAATCGAACCGGTACCAACCGTTACAAATGGTACAGTATTCGGTTTTTGATTTGGGGCCAACAAAATATCGGTACAATGTGACACCCGACAAATTAGGGCTAGTACTTAGTACCTAACCGTTGTATTAATACATGTAATTAGGGTTAATTATGTGTATTGATATATTTTATATATATACACACGTACGCGATTTGATTAAATCGTGCATTTTATATTATCGGATGGATCCGACACATCACAATACGGGCGTTGGTGAACAATTTATTAAATAATGTGAAATTATTTAATTAACTCATTTTATTATATATTAATTTGTATAATATATACAAACATATTTCGTATCGTCTAAAACTAATCGTACGCAACAAAAACACGCGAAACACGCCCGACAAATGAAATAAACCCAAATTATATTTTTATAATTCATTATTAAGTATTTTGATAAAATACTTCAAGTAAAAATATTACGATTACACGCGCGCGAATAAAGCGTTTAAAAATGTTACACGAGTTAATAAAACGTACAATTACGCAATGAACACGCAAACCGAGACCCAACAACATTTTAATAACTTAAAATAAAGTATTTAGAATAATACTTTCAATAAAAATATCGAGATTTAAATCGTTATTTAAACACGCGTATTAAACGTATAACGTATAAACGAACGTTTAAACGAACGGGTAAACGAGCACCACACTTAACGTAACTTTGGGGAACAAATTTAAACACCACATGGGGTGGGACCCATCTGAATTCTGCAGAAAATGGCAAGAGTATGGCTTGCCATACTCTCCCCTTCCTTCCTTGATTCATACTCAAACACCCCACCTCACTCTTACACCCATTTCCACACTTCACCTCCTCTCTCCTTTCTCTCTCTCTCTAACTCCGGCCCTCTCTCTCTCTAGACAACCCTCACATCTCAAGAACAACCACCATCAACCATCATAGAGCCACCACAAACCACCACATCAAAAATCAAGAAAACGCAAGAAAACGAGCTTTCGACCTCATTTCTTTCAGTATTCATCTAGATCATTGTAAGGACTCTTTTATTTTCTTAGTTCTACTTTCTTTATGGTTATTAACATGTTTTAGTGTTCACTCAACTTTTGTATGTCCAAAACATTAACCGAAACGCGATATAAAACTCGTAATCTTGAGTTATACTTTCTGTCCAGAAAAATGGTCAAATTCCACGATTTTTATAAAATTCATCTCTAGACTAAAATGGACGTTTCTTATACCTAAAATGTATTTCATTATGTTAGCTTTCCAACGACACCAATTTCGGAACATATCGACTTCGTTTGCTATTTTAAAACAATATTTCCGTTAAGGTACGCATTACTGTTCCGGCGGATAGAAACATCCACCTCCTTCTCGAGACCGTATCTTGAGTTCTAGACCACTAAAACGTATGATACCAGTGCCAAAACCTCACATATTTTGTTATCTTTAAAAAGTTCTTCTTTGGCCACTTCCAGAAATACACGGATTTTTGTGTATAACTGGATCTTTGAACAAATGTTTGTTTTGAACCAAAACCGACCACTCTTCATGATTATTTTTGTTAAAAATAGTAAATTAACTTATAAAACTACCATAAAGTGCAGATTTACACTAGACATATAGGAGAACATTTTGGTTAGGCTTGATTCGGACCAAAAGTTAAAGAGAACGAGAGATCTATCGGGTTAAAATCTGGGAAAAGTATGAAGGTTTGAAGTTAGAACACACGTTTTAAAAACCGACACTTCGGGTTAACCCGAACACGAACCGATAATTTTTATGAACTTATTTTATTATTTTAAGGATTTGGTAAAAGTATCGGGTCAAACCAAGGTCGTTTGACCACAAAACCGAAACAAGAAATACTAGCAGCCGTTAGTGTCGCATCAGGGCCAAACCTAATAGCGACCCTAAGCTAGTGTCGCATAAACCATTCAAATGTCGCATACTGCGACACTAATGTTAGTGTCGCATGCATTCCGATTATCGCAGGTAGCGACACTAGCCCAATGTCACCAAATTAAATTGAGTGTCGCCTTAGCGACACTAACCGAGTGTCGCCCCATCAACTAAATGTCGCATATAGCGACACTGACCATAGTGTCGCCAAATTTCTCTTAATGTCGCATATAGCGACACTTAACCTAGTGTCGCCTTACTAGTGTCGCCTACAACGACACTTGACCAGTGTCGCTAAAAACAGGGAGTTGAACTTTTATGTTCCTAAGTGTTGGGACGCGTTATGTCAAACAAATCAAATACAATACAACATATATTCAAAACATATATACTTTTACAAGTATACAATTCAAGTATATTAATAATAGTTCGAGATTATTCTTAGAACCGTCACCAACGAGCCGTACATGTTTTCAAAACGCAAACAAACATTCAAACAAACCAATGTATTTGGACATAACTAGTTGGATGAACAACTAGCATAAGTGATCTTTAGAGATACCTACTTATATCCCTAACCTTGCGCGTTTAGGACGCCCGGCAGGTTACGATCATTGAGACGACAATGTTACTTGTACACCATCATTATTTGCTATTAGCAAACGCATCAGACTCAGGTGAGTCTCATAGCCCCTCATTTTACTATTTTTACCCAGGGGTGGGAATACATGCTCAGATTTGTTTTACATGTGAACACAAGTACGAAACTCGATATATTGACTGCATGAGTTTGTTTTACTAATCATGAAGTCCTCCATCACATAGTTTGTTAATATGGATTTAGTGTGAATGTTAGTGTATGGTACCATATGGGATTGACAATCCCCGTCCGGGGTAGTCGCGCTACCACGACTGCGGTCGAACGGACGCATTAGCATTTGTTCATACGTGTGTAGATTAGGCACATGCGGGAGGCAACCTCGCTCAGGCAATTAATTGTGATCCTGACACCCTCAGTTAAGCTCAAACTATGGCCTCATGACAGTAATATACAATCATTATTTTATTTGCTTAATTGCAAATCATCATACATAAATCTTGTGGTTCATGACTCATATTTCATCATTATACAAACCTGTGAGCTCACCAGCTTTTTAGATGACCTTTTAGCATGTATTCTCAAGTACACAGCAGTAGTAGGACTGCTCAGGATTAGCTAGCTCGAGTCGCATTCAGATATCAGGAGATTCACATGCATTTCTACATTTTGTACAAATAGATATGCCTTAGAATCTCTTACATTTGGCTTACGAGCTTTTGTAACTATTATAACATTGTAAAACCTTTATATTATCAATGAAATTTTTAAACGACGCATGTAGAGTCGTTCACTTTGTCTTATGTGCTTTGTTTATTGATTAGTCGCGCCCCGACCCGATTCGCTTCAGCAACCCGAATTTGGAGGTGCGACATACAAACCAATCGGTACCTGATGACACGCAAAAAGTCATGTTTTTGTGTACCATTATCTCACCATTTTGGCCCAATTATTAATGAAAACACTTAAAATATGAACTTAAACATCACATTTCATCATAAGGGCTAAAATATAGACGATGTTTCAAGAATCAGCAAAAACAACCTAAAAATGAGTAAAACAGAGCACAAACGATCATTGAATCTTCTGTTCACGTATTTTAGCACTTTTTAAGCTACACAAACAATTATGACCTCTAACTTATGTCATTTTCTTCGTTAGGAAAATACGAACGCGTGGATATAAAGAACGCTCAAAACGGATAAACGACGAAGAAGTTACGCCCGAACGAAGAAACGAAGAACCGAAGGGCCAGGATACGGCTAAACACAACCGTATACGGCTGAACCAGACCGTATACGGCTGGTCACAGACCATAAACGGCCTGTGCAGACCGTATACGGTCTGTGCTCAGCCGTATACGGCCTAGCTCAGCCGTATTCACCCTATGCTCAGCCGTATACGGCCCAGTTCAGCCGTATTCACCCTATGCTCAGCCGTATACGGCCCAGTTCAGCCGTATTCACCCTAGCTCAGCCGTATCGTGCGTTTGGGTGATAAAAATATGATTTTTATTCGCCTTTGCAATACGGTTGTGCGTTTCATGGTTAGGATACGGTCTACGGATACGGCTGTACGATCTCTATATATAGAAGCCTCATTTCTCCATTTCAAGCATACAATCCTCATCCATTCACTTCAACACTTCACATTTTATTTACGTTTTCATTCTTTTAGTTAGTTAGTTTCTCTCTCTAGGTTCTCTCTCTAGTCTCTCTCTCTAGTTTCTCTCTCTAGAAACTAGTTAGAAGATTAGGGGGAGAATCCGCCGCTGTTAGAATAGCTATGTAAGTACGTTCATAGAGGTTAGCTTATGTAATGCTCGGATATTATGAAGAAATACATGTGTTATTCTGCTCGCATTTCGTATCGGTATTATCTATCCTTTCTAATATTAATTTGTCATATTGTTCTTGTTTGATGTATGTGGTTTGTTAATGTTAGAAATGATTACTGCTATGCTTTGTGAGTAGTTGCTTATATGCCATGATTTAGATAGTTATAGATGATGTTGAATTAATCTTTAAATCTATATAATTGGGGATTGTTATATTTTTTATGTCTAAACTTATCATGCATCTAGACTTAGCTATGGATCACCCTTTCCAGTCCTTCACGTGACTACTACTTTAGGCTTAGAACCTTATCAACTCTAGGTACAGTAGGAAGTTATCTGTGTTATAGTAAAGAAGCCGTGTATGTCACTGTAATCCGGCTGTAATACTGGGCAAATGCCCCGGAAAGAGCCATTTGTGCCGACAGTGTGGATTACCTAGAGACCCTAGAATATGGCCTAGAAACTAATATAGCTGTGGAAATGTTACAGTACACAGTATGTCTACCCCTGTAACTGAAGCTGTGGAAACACTTTAACATTGTACACCGTATCTGTACCTAGGGATGAAAAGCTGTGGAAACACCATAGTACACCGCAAGTACATCCTTGGTTACATGAATCTGTGGAACTGTTTAAGTGCAGTACATCGTGAACGGTTCCTAGGTTGGTACATTGTGGAAGGAGTATGCATTGTACATCGCTGGTGTTCCTAGGGCTGAATGACTGATTGCAAAGGAGAGGCTAGATCATGACAGAAGTAGTTGAACTAATCAAACGTAAGGAATGAGTCTGGAGATGAAAGTCAAGCCCAGCAGTGGTTCAGGATTCTTAAAACCCCTAGACTCTACAAAAATGATAGTTTAGAATAGCAAGTTAATTAATCTGAACATGTTTAGGAGATGGCATTTACATTTAGGTGTTAAGAAAGGTCAGAATATCCTTTAAAGGCAGTTTGTTACCTTATTCATGCACCCAGGAGATTAAAATCCAAGAAGGGTGACTGTTCCATCACAAGGGCAGTGTTGGGGGTCGAGCAACCTGATCTGATCAGACTCACGATAGCCTAGGTACTCAGTGACATACTAATTTAGAACCGGAACTAAAGAAGTAGGGTCCTAGTGTTTACACTTGTAGTTTATATGTTGTTACCTAATTGTGTCCCCAAATAAACATCATCCCAATCATACACTACCCTAAATCATGGTGAACCACATCTTCGTTATCGTTTAGGTGTTATATATGCTAGTCTCCCCTTTACTTTTATGTTTCATTAGTTTTAATAGTTTAATAGATAAAAACCCAAAACTAAATCACCTATCCATTTATCTAAATCCTAGCTTAAATATTAGTTTATCAGAACTAGCTCTGTTTCAATTCTTCCGTCGAGAGGAACGACCCTGGATCATCCTTACCACGTACTAATATCGGGTATTCGTACCCAGTAATAGTAAGTAATTCGGAAGGTTTAGGCTCCCCCGACTATTATAAAATTAAAACTTCCTGATCCGCGCCTCGACGGCTGGACCAACGACCAGTGTAAAAACCGACCGACCGTTTGTGCGCGATCAAGTTTTTGGCGCCGTTGCCGGGGACGGTAGTACGATTTGGAGCTTGTTTAGATAAAGTAGTTTTAAGCGATTCTTTTGACTAGGATTCACCATCCCTGTCATAAGTTACTTTCTTCCCGTAGATTAGCATAGCTTAATTAACTTAGCGTAGTTTAGATTAAATTCCCTTCTCACCTCAACTTTAATTCTTAAAAAACCTTCTTCGGGTGCTGTCTTTTTTCTGAAAACTTGGGCAAATGGCAACTCAACAACAATTAAAAGATCAAATTGATAGTCTTGCTAAATCATTCCAGGATAGATGTAGGAGTAATGCCTATTTAGATAACGAATGTCAAAGGAATAGTATGATTTATTCGGATAACATAGGGTACTTAGATCCTCGATCTCAACATCATTATGACCCTTATGCTTTCCAAACATATCAATACCAGCCTTACTATCCTGAACCATCTAATGTCTACTCACACTCATCTTACCCTGTAACATCACCATATGAGAGTTCTGACTCGAGAGATATGCCCATAGTTTATCTCAGTAGAAATACTTCCTCCCTTTCCTACAACCCACTTGAGAAACTACTTAAGGAACAAGAAGACATGCTTAGAAGATGTACCGATAAGCTGTCTGAAATACAAACACGAGTCCAAGTGAGTAGTAATGAAGCTAGGAATCAAGTTATAACCGACAATTGGCTACAGGAAGATGATAGGCACTTACCTACCACATCTATTTCATTCGACATAGACTT
Organism: Pseudognaphalium luteoalbum; assembly: GCA_963422505.1. NCBI lineage: Eukaryota > Viridiplantae > Streptophyta > Magnoliopsida > Asterales > Asteraceae > Pseudognaphalium > Pseudognaphalium luteoalbum. The sequence continues at coordinate 111,182,101 of OY730193.1, read as the reverse complement.
TCATTCTCATGAGTCTGGTTGCAAACTTCCTTCAAATCCTACACCTACACAAACTTCTAAACCCGCACTTCTACCCGTTCTTAACCTATCAACGTCCAAGACCGACAAAAAGTTCATTCTAGAGGAGCTCTCCGAACCATTGCAACTCGAAACTTCCGGCCGGGGTGACGAGTATGACGAGGTAGACGAGGAAATAGAAATGGAGAACCCGGCGTGGGAGATCTACATAGAAGACTCAGCTTCAAAAGGACGAGAGGAATACGCACCAACTCTGAGAAGTGATCTCATTTCTATTCAAACCAACATGGTTGACAACATCCCGCAACAAGTTGTGGTTGATGATGTCCCATCTATCTTTCCGAATGAATCACCCAATGATCTAGTTGAACCCTCAATTGCCTTAGACCAAGTAGTTGATGAAAATGTTGCTACAAGATTGGAGACGAAAACGGATACTGTCCCACCTCCATGCCCAGAGTACAACATTATCATTGACCAAAAGACCATAGGAAGCAAGGTGGGTTCTACGTCATGGTTTCCTTTCAAACCCTCTCTCAACCATATAATGTCTTATACACCATTGAGAGATAAGGATTCCTTCGACCAACCCATTCTGACAATCCAACCCAAGGAGGTGTTAGAAGTTGAGAGATTTGTGATACCTCCGCTAGAACAACTCCCTCACTTCGAGCCATATCCTTATATTGGACATACCCTGGCCTTAATCTGCTCTAAAATTTTAGGTATGTACCAATATTACCCCATGTGTCTACTGATGGATGCAAGGAAACCACTAGGATTGCCTGATAAGTAGTGCTAGAGTCAAGCTAGTGACTCGAACAAAAACAAGCGCTTCTCGGGAGGCAACCCGTGTCTAACGTAGTTTTAATAGTAGGATAAGTCGTAAGCTAACCCAAATAAGTAGAAAATGATCCCTAAAAAATTGTTCCAAGTTTTCTTTATGAACAAAAAGGATGGTTTGCGAAATTACTTCAATGAAATTTTTGTCAAAACCTTAAAACTTCCTACTCCCACTTGTTTGAGCTTTATTGCAAAATCCAATCTAAGATCTCAAGTTCTCAGTATCCCTTTCACTCTCATGGAAACCTACTAGGAGTTAGGAGCATTAGTCATAACCACTGGCATGTTTCGAGCATTTGAGGTACTTACACATATTTATGTGAACATACATGAGATACTAATTCTTAATCTGGTATCCTAATCTGTATGTCAATATGTGTATTATGCTTGAACTCGTTTAAAAATGTGTGCTTTAGATATCTCTATTCTTGGCTACCTAATTCAACTAATAACACTAGTATTTTCATATCTGCTACGGTGAAGTTTTAGGCAACTAACACTTTTAGTGTGAGATTAGACTCTAAGTCATATACTGGTTTGTTTCATCTTCAAAGTACTCACTTTGATAGTCTTTTCACAAACCAGTGAATCTCTGATTTGGAGGATAATCACTTGTTTGTTAGATCACGTTTGCTTGTTCTACTTGTACAAATGCCTAACAAGCAGGGATTTATGTCTATGGATGAAGAATCTTTGAGAATGATGGAAAGGCAACAAGGGAAGCTTACAGTTTATTAAATTTGGAAATCTTTGGAGCATTTCTTTGTAGGGGAAGAGATGGTGCTTTCAGACACATATATGATTTCTAGTTTTCTATGACTAGTTCATCAAGGAGAGGCCTTCACTCTTCCAGTATCCAGAGGACGCCATCACTTTGCTTTATTTTCTACAATCTATCCAAGTCAAGCTCTCGACTATAAAAGCAGCGCTTCTCGGGAGGCAACCCGTGCAATAAATATCCTTTAGTATTAGTAGTATTTGTTTTTAAATTCCAAGAAGTGAATTATCTCTGACTATCTTTCACACTTGGATATACACCACTTCATTTTCACTGATAACTTTTACCACATCACTTATCTAAGAAAATAGGAAACAATTTTAAAATGATAAGTCATGTGTTTCGAGCATTTGAGGTACTTGCGTGCTACTTTCACGCATTATGCTCGAACTCGTTTAAAAACACATGAATTAAACTCGTTTTGTATTAGCAAACATCTTTGGCAGTCTTGGATTAATTCACTCTTTTGGTAAAAAGCTGCTATGAGAAGTCGGTAAAAAGTATGTCCAACGTGTTCACACTTACGAGATATCTTCACATGAAAGTGAAAGAAGTGTTAAGATGGAGAATAAAGCTGCTATTTGTGAGATTTGCACGCCAAAAGATCTTCATTGAACCGCCGAAGAAGAATTCCTGGCAAGATCTCCTCTTCGGCGCATCTTCAAGAATCTTCACCTTCCACCTTCACTTCGATAGGGGAGTTCTCTAGTTCTCATCCTCGTTTTTGATATGATTGTTAGCTGTAAATTCTCATTAAAGTAGTCTATACCATATCCCAAACTTATCACTAAGTGTGGGATTCCAGCCCAAATAAACACTTGAGTAACATTTTTCGATATGTTCAAACTCTAAATGTGAGATTTTCCTCAAATCCCAACTCAAGAGAACATTAGGGACAATGTTCCTCTAAGTGTGGGATAGCGGTACAGAATACCTTAGGTTTGCTTGTTAGATTCTTATTTCCAAAAGCAAACTCAGAAAATGTTTCTCAAAATCATAAGCTTAACTTCGACAGTGGAGATGCCACTCATTCAGTTGGCTTAATTTTTTTTTTAAAAAACTCACTTTTGCTAAAAAAATTTCAAAATTTTTTGAGTTAAAATGTCTTGAGAAGGAGCATTTTCATATATGAGTAAGGTATTTTGGGAAATAAGAGTAAATAAGATAGGAATTTCTTAGGCTTAAAATGATAATCTAAGAGGGGCATCGCATGGCTAGGCACAAACAAACCCAAAAACTTGCAGTGAGGTATCTTGAGCCATTATAAGCATTCATCTTTAATGCTTCACTATTCGTTTGTTTGAGTGTGCCGATGCATGTATCCGGAATTAGAACTTGCTCCTGGTATGCACTTCGAGACCACATTGGTAGAGTACCGTACGCGGTATAGGTGCAGTTAGATGACCTTGACATTCCTTAGGATTTAACCCCTTTTATCATATCTTTTCAAGCCCAAAACCCTTCCAACACTCATCTTTAGTGTTGATGATCCGCTTAGATAACCCTGTTGAGCCTTAGCCTATTCATTTCTTTCAAAACCCTCAAAATTTCAACCCACTTATTCCACACCCACCAAAAATCTTATCTTAAAAATCTAAACTAGTGGAAAATATTATTTTAATATCCTTTTTGCTTTCACTCCAAATCACAAATACTGGTGTTTACTCAAAATTTCTCGTGTGCGTTTCCTTGATTAAAATCAAAATTTGAGAAGTTTATGGTGCGAAAAATTGGCACCAAGTAAATGCAAAGTCATCAAAAAGATGAAAAATATGAAAGAAAGAAAGGATCTCAAAAAGGGCAAAAAGAAAGAAAATAAGAATCCCTAAAAAAGCCCAAAAATAAAAAAAAATAAAATAAAAAAAAAGCTAAGTGCTTCAAATCTCTCGGAAAATCCTGCTCTTATAAAAATAAATTCCCCCGTGTATTTTCAAAAAGATAGAAGTCAAAATAGCTATCTTCTTCCCTCACTATTATCCGTTTTCGTTTACATTAAAAAGGTTGTTTTAATAAATGTTCTCCAAGAGTTTAGAGGTCTTAAGATATGCAAAACCCCATTTTAAAACCAAAAATTCTCACTTATCCATACCACTAAACCCTCACCAACCATTACAACCCATTCTGAATGTCCTGGGATAACTAGCGTCGTCCTCGCCTAAGTAGTGGAGATATGATTCTCGAGCAAGCCTATGACGATGGATGTTGCATGACTGGCTTATGAGCGATTTCGTTTGATTAGATTGATAGGTAACCCGAAACACTTTTGAGTGAATTGAGTGACCACCTTGTGAGATCGCCTAGTCATGTATATTCCAATATCGCGAGAATTGAAAGCATGCCTAAGAGAATCATTTTATGCCTCTGAAAGGAAGACCTTACTTTCTCTTATTTCCAGGATATGTTACTTGAATATGAAGATGGTTGTTTTTGATATATTTTGATTCGCCCCAAAAATAATCTCGTGTTTTCAAAATGTTTTTCCTAAAAGCAAGTGAGAATTTTGAGTTTTGCTTGAGGACAAGCAAAGTCTAAGTGTGGGATATTTGATGACATGCAAAAAGTCATGTTTTTGTGTACCATTATCTCACCATTTTGGCCCAATTATTAATAAAAACACTTAAAATATGAACTTAAACATCACATTTCATCATAAGGGCTAAAATATAGACGATGTTTCAATAATCAGCAAAAACAACCTAAAAATGAGTAAAACAGAGCACAAACGATCATTGAATCTTCAGTTCACGTATTTTAGCACTTTTTGAGCTACACAAAGAATTATGACCTCTAACTTATGTCATTTTCTTCGTTAGGAAAATACGAACGCGTGGATATAAAGAACGCTTAAAACGGATAAACGACGAAGAAGTTACGCCCGAACGAAGAAACGAAGAACCGAAGGGCCAGGATACGGCTGAACACAGCCGTATACGGCTGAACCAGACCGTATACGGCCTGTGCTCAGACGTATTCACCCTATGCTCAGCCGTATACGGCCCAGTTCAGCCGTATTCACCCTAGCTCAGCCGTATCGTGCGTTTGGGTGATAAAAATCCGATTTTTATTCGCCTTTGCAATACGGTTGTGCGTTTCATGGTTAGGATACGGTCTACGGATACGGCTGTGCGATCTCTATATATAGAAGCCTCATTTCTCCATTTCAAGCATACACTCCTCATCCATTCACTTCAACACTTCACATTTTATTTACGTTTTCGTTCTTTTAGTTAGTTAGTTTCTCTCTCTAGGTTCTCTCTCTAGTCTCTCTCTCTCTAGAAACTAGTTAGAAGATTAGGGGGAGAATCCGCCGCTGTTAGAATAGCTATGTAAGTACGTTCATAGAGGTTAGCTTATGTAATGCTCGGATATTATGAAGAAATACAAGTGTTATTCTGCTCGCATTTCGAATTGGTATTATCTATCCTTTCTAATATTAATTTGTCATATTGTTCTTGTTCGATGTATGTGGTTTGTTAATGTTAGAATTGATTACTGTTATGCTTTGTGTGTAGTTGCTTATATGCCATGATTTAGATAGTTATAGATGATGTTGAATTAATCTTTAAATATATATAATTGGGGATTGTTATATTTATTATGTTTAAACTTATCATGCATCTAGACTTAGCTATGGATCACCCTTTCCAGTCCTTCACGTGACTACTACTTTAGGCTTAGAACCTTATCAACTCTAGGTACAGTAGGAAGTTATATGTGTTATAGTAAAGAAGCCGTGTATGTCACTGTAATCCGGCTGTAATACTGGGCAAATGCCCCGGAAAGAGCCATTTGTGCCGACAGTGTGGATTACCTAGAGACCCTAGAATATGGCCTAGAAACTAATATAGCTGTGGAAATGTTACAGTACACAGTATGTCTACCCCTGTAACTGAAGCTGTGGAAACACTTTAACATTGTACACCGTATCTGTACCTAGGGATGAAAAGCTGTGGAAACACCATAGTACACCGCAAGTACATCCTTGGTTACATGAATCTGTGGAACTGTTTAAGTGCAGTACATCGTGAACGGTTCCTAGGTTGGTACATTGTGGAAGGAGTATGCATTGTACATCGCTGGTGTTCCTAGGGCTGAATGACTGATTGCAAAGGAGAGGCTAGATCATGACAGAAGTAGTTGAACTAATCAAACGTAAGGAATGAGTCTGGAGATGAAAGTCAAGCCCAGCAGTGGTTCAGGATTCTTAAAACCCCTAGACTCTACAAAAATGATAGTTTAGAATAGCAAGTTAATTAATCTGAACATGTTTAGGAGATGGCATTTACATTTAGGTGTTAAGAAAGGTCAGAATATCCTTTAAAGGCAGTTTGTTACCTTATTCATGCACCCAGGAGATTAAAATCCAAGAAGGGTGACTGTTCCATCACAAGGGCAGTGTTGGGGGTCGAGCAACCTGATCTGATCAGACTCACGATAGCCTAGGTACTCAGTGACATACTAATTTAGAACCGGAACTAAAGAAGTAGGGTCCTAGTGTTTACACCTGTAGTTTATATGTTGTTACCTAATTGTGTCCCCAAATAAACATCATCCCAATCATACACTACCCTAAATCATGGTGAACCACATCTTCGTTATCGTTTAGGTGTTATATATGCTAGTCTCCCCTTTACTTTTATGTTTCATTAGTTTTAATAGTTTAATAGATAAAAACCCAAAAACAAACCACCTATCCATTTATCTAAATCCTGGCTTAAATATTAGTTTATCAGAACTAGCTCTGTTTCAATTCTACCGTCGAGAGGAACGACCCTGGATCATCCTTACCACGTACTAATATCGGGTATTCGTACCCAGTAATAGTAAGTAATTCGGAAGGTTTAGGCTCTCCCGACTATTATAAATTTAAAACTTCCTGATCCGCGCCTCGACGACTGGACCAACGACCGGTGTAATAACCGATCGACCGTTTGGGCGCGATCAGTACCGGTTGGTACTTTGCACACCAAAATACCTAAAATGAATCGGAACCACACCGGACTGGTACCGAACCGGTACCAACCGATACAAATGGTACTGGATTTGGTTTTTAAATTGGGGAGAAAAAAAACGGTACCAACCGATCGGAACTGGTTCGGTACCGGTATGATACCAAGCTCACCTCTAAGTCATTGTCATTACATGTACTGGTTTTTGTTATGAAATATTAAAATCAACATCACGAGTGCATCATGTGAATATAAGAGTCCACTTTTAAACTCACCAGTTTACTTATAATTTAAAATGACTAAAATGATGGGTGTGATTCCTATGCAATGTGTTTCATGATTAACTATGCATCATGATTATGATTATGTAGTTTGTTTACTATTAACTGTATTTTATGATTTTGTACCGTGTAACAGTGCATATACAATATACAGTTAGCGACGAATGAATATAGACTAATGATGTACGAGTCACTTCGGATAATCAAAGGTATTCCCTTATTCTAACTCCATCAAATTCAACAAATACCCTAAAGGGAAATATGGTAATTTCATTACTTGGTAAAAGGTAAGTTAACAAAGTGGTGTTTGGGTGAACTTATCTTATGCACTTATAAGATTTTGCTAAATAAAGTTCTTAGGGTTCTTATTAAGCTTTTTAGACATGCTTTAACAGTTGTACTAAAATAATAACTAACACTCTCTTCTTCTCAATTTATGTTAACCCCTAAATTTTGATTCAAGATACAAATAAGATATGCATTTACAATTATATTAATGAAAGCCCTAAGAGCTTCCTTTAACATAATCATATATTATTTATTGCTTTTGCTTATGAGAAAATGACATTAAAATATAAACATGCTATCTAAGTTAAAATGTTCACTTTGACTTTGCAACCAATTTAGAATTCTCCAGACTACACTTTTCACCAATCTCTCTCTCTCTCTCTCTCTCTATATATATATATATATATATATATATATATATATATATATATATATAACAGAGTTTTTAATTTGCATATTAAAGTACGTTATTTTAGTAAATGATGACGGGTCATTAATTTAGAAAGTCTTGAATTGATCTCAGTTTTTAAGCATGGCACACAGACTTTCCATATATTAAAAAAATCAAATTATTATTATTTTTTATATCCTTTCATTAACGAAGAATTTAAAGCTTATACCATGCATCATCTTCATACGTGGTAAATTATCATAAATCTCAATTAATAAATTAAATTCCATAAATAGTTAATCAAAACTTTATATATATATATATATATATATATATATATATAACAGAATACAATGGAGCAATCTAAACCTTATATTTGTTCCATCCCCAAAGATCCTACGGTCAAAATTATTTCCTTTATTATTTTTTTCAATTTTTATAATGTGTACCCACAACTATTGTAATTGACACTTCAAATACTTCCCTATTTTTTAGTCCTTATAATTTAAATATAATGACATTTCAAGTGGTAATTTATTAATAAACCAATCGTATTTGAAATATTTATCTACATTGATTAATTACATGAATTTTTTTATCAACATTATGAAACTAACTGGTCATCCATTTAGCCAAACAACCGTAATATCATGAATACATTAAAATCGTAACTCAACCATAATAATATTGTTCTATTTTCTTTTTGTGATTCATGGATTTTATATTTCTGGAAGTTGTGTTTAAAGCATTGTCAGAAACAACTTCGGTATTACTATAAAACTATTAAATGATGTTGGTACATTTAGTGTGTCAGTCAGTTGGTCTATCGAGTTGTAAGTGTCTTTAGTTAAGTTTAATAGAAATATAGATTTTATACTTAGCGATACTTAAGTTTTGGTTTAGGCGACACTTGCCTAAGTGACGCATAGGGACACTTAGGTAAGTGACGCATGAGGGCGGCCACATGCGACACTAGCCAAGTGATGCATGTCTGCCATTTTGTGTTAGTATTTAAGCAAATCTACGGGTTTCTGGCTAAGGTTGACGAAACCCTAGCACCATTTGTCGACTAAACATACTTGTAAACTGTTTCAATCATTTATACATCAATACAATTAGCTAATACACTTTGATTATTCGATTTCGGTTTTAGTTTGTTTGTGTTTTGATTGATTACTTGATTCCGCCTTGTAATCATTGTCAACCATCATCTGGATCCACGACTAGGGGTGTCACTTCATCCGAGACTCACTCAGATTAATTAGGGTTTCACCGACACTCAAGTGCGTCACTTATACACGTCACTTGTGTGTTATATGACACTCAAGTGCGTCACTTATACACGTCACTTGAGTGTTATACGACACTTATGTGCGTCACTTACCTTAGTGACGCCATTTGCATAATACGTCACTCAAGTCCGACACTTGGGTACGTCACTTCTATTGGCTTACCGACACTTCCTTAGTGTCGGTATTCTCGGTTATACGTCACTTACTAGCGTCACTTACCTAGTGACGCTATCCTAAGCGACACTTCGGTGCGTCACTTTCTAAGTGACGCCTTTGTTACTAATTTTCTTTCAAGTTTTGTTTTTGAGCTAATTTTTTCAGATTCTTATAAATGGCCGCTGATAAGGAAGATACTAGAGGGATTAGGGAGATGATCAAAGAGGGAAATGATATCGGTTCTAGCAATAAACCTCCGTTGTTCACTGCGGATATGGACTATGCATACTAGAGAGACAGATTTGAACAGTTTGTAAACTTCCATTGTCCAGAACTTTGGGGTCCACTAAAAGAACGATATGTGGCTCCGGTTGCTGAAGGAAACTATCGTGGTATTCCTCCAGCAAAAACGTTCAATTCTATGACACCTCAAGAGAGAAAGGAATTAAAGATAGAAAGGAAGGCACACTCCTCTATCTGTATGTGTTTAACAAAGGATGTTATGAGACTCTTTAAAACTCATGACATAACTTATGATTTATGGAAGGCAATTGAAACGAGGTACAAAGGCAATGAAAAATACAAGGAGGCCAAGCTGGAACTAATCAAGAAGCAGTATGATCTATTTGACATCTTTCCTAATGAGAATACTTCTGGACTATTCACTCGATACTCACAATTGGTTAGTGAGTTAATTGAAGGAGGATACAATCTCACTGCACTTGAGATAAACAAGAAATTGTTGGATGTGTTACCAAGTGCTTGGGATGTGAAGGTCCAATTCTTGAAGGAAAATAAAGAATTAGCTAGGATGACTTTGGACCAATTGTTAGGTGTTCTTCAAACTCATGCAATGGAGTTGAAGAAGAAAGAATGCAAGTCAAGTGGATTTGTACAAAATCCCACACTTTATGGAGGACAAGTCAATTCTGGCAAGAGTTATGGTGGAATGGCATTCATGACAGATACCAATTCACCATCTTATCCAACTGGGGCTCAACATGCAGCCTACGTTTCTGGTACATCTCAAGGATCACAACAACTCCAGTCTCACCAGCTATACAAGAGCAAGCTGCCATTTATACAGCTTTTCCGAGCTCTTACAAAGATTTGGTTACTCAACCAAACACCACTTTGGAGATGACAAAAGAGGATTATGGTCAGCTGGACGACGATGATCTAGAGCAAATGGATTTAAACTAGAACATTGCTATGATCTCAAGGAGGGTTCAAAAATCTTGCAGAGGACGAGACGCAAGAGTTTGGAAGGAAATGGGAAAACGGGATTTGGTTTTGATAAAAGCAAGGTCCGATGTTATAACTGCCAGAATTTGGGTCATTTCGCTAGGGAATGCGAGAAACCTAAGATGCCACCATCGGGTCTTACTAAGCTTGATCCTCCAAAGGCGAATGAGAAAGAAGAAGTCAAGTCGTTGGCTGCGGACAATGCTTTGGTCGTTTTTGAGCCGACTACTTCAGACTGGAGTGTTCAGGCTGCACAATTTCAACAGTGTCTGATGGCTCACATCACACCTGAGGTACAAAATGAACCAATTGAGCCTTTTAATTGTGTTACTTGTATTAAATTGAGTGAATCTCTTGAGGTTTATCAAAAGGACAATTTAGAGTTGCGGGAAAATATTGTAAAACTTACAGAATCTAACAAGTTTTTGAAAGAAAATGAAAAACTTTATGAAAAACATATTGAGGCTTGATTTGATGATACAAAATAATTAAGAGGCATTGATCATCAATTCAGTGCTCCAAGAACTCCTCAACATAACGGAGTTGCAGAACGAAAGAATAGGACTATTATCGAGATAGCTCGAACTATGCTAGCGGATTCAAAGCTCCCTATCATTTTCTGGGCCGAGGCAGTTAATACTGCCTGTTACGTTCTGAATTGGGTGCTCTCAATTAAGAAGAAGAACAACAAGATATGCTATGAGCTTTTCAATAACCGCAAGCCGAACCTGCAGTTTCTAGAGCCGTTTGGGTGTCCATGCATATAGAGAATTATTGATTTTGATGATACAAAATAATTAAAGATGAGGGACTAAAAGTGAAGATTTTTTAACTAGTTTCCTACTACAATTAAGGTTTCTTGTAAACCTAGATGTCTCTATTATATAAAGAGACATTAGGTGTAGGAAAAAGTGTGCACAAAAATATGTAGACGTCTAGGGTTTTGTTTAGCCTCAAGATCAATGTATTCTTGATCCTGTTATAATCGTGTAACCGTTTTATTTTGATCAAATAAAATTGGGGCTTGTTGTGATAACATTGATTCATTATTATTCCACTGCATATTATTATCTTTGTTATCATTGATCCTAGATTAGATCTAAACAATCTGAGCTTAAACGATCTCAAGTTCTATCATGTGGTATCAGAGCCATGGTGGCTCGTGATCTAGGATCTACAAGTATGAGATTGAAGAATATATGGTGACGATTTTTAAATCTCTACATTCGAAAATATGATTTTGTTTTTGAGGTTTATTGTAATCGTTTTCTTCCTAGTGCACGTGGATGCTTGTTAATAATTTTAATCGCCTTCTGATTTTTCTTTATGCGCCGCATTGGATCTTGTTTGATTTATCAACCGACATCAACCATTTAATGAACGACATGGGATTTTCAAGTGGGATTTATTTGAATTATTTGATAGTCTTTGCCGAGAATTGATTGAGTTATATTATTATTTGGAATCTGCCTGTGCCTTCGGCTATATTAAATCACAAACACATTAGTTTACTTTTGATACTAATATGCCGACCAAGATCTGGGAATCTTTGATTTAATATTTAATCGACATATGTTAAATATTAAATTTGTTCAAGAGTTGAAGTTTGATTAAGAAACCGACGTGTGTTTGTTCTTGAGCATTATTATATTTAGTCGAGCAATGGAATTAATTCTTAATTGATTTGGGGACCAGATTGAATGGTTTGCGCTAAAGGTTTTTGTGTCGACTTCGGTTTGTAGCAGAAAAGGCAGATTTGATCAACATTCTTTGTATAGATTGTGGTATTGGTTTCTGTCCAGATTGAGTCTACAGCTTGTGGGTTTCTTGATCGATTGGGATATAGGGCAGAATATGTTTGTTTGTGAAGATGATAGGGATAACGGCAGATTGTGATGTTTAGTCAGAATTGTCATGCTCAAAAGTTAGAGATTTACTCATGGTGTTTTCAATTCGATCTTGAAGAAACGATGTGCTTTGATTATGATGATGACATTTTCTTGGAGCATAAATGTGTTCGACATATGTCTCAGTTCGTTAATTATCTTAGTGATTCAAAATTAGTTGGCAACTCTTATGGCTTGTTCTGCTTGTACAGTGATGATAGAGATTCATGTGATTCACGTAACATGCATAAAGGGGCAATGGATGTTATTTGGAATCTTCAATTAATAAATCAGTTTTAAAAATAGTGGAAGGTGGTGTATTGAAATTACCACTGTTAGTTGTTTATGGACTTGAAGTTGAAGATTAAAACTGTTAGTTAGTAATAACAGTTACAACTATTAATATAAAACAGTTGGTGCCATGTGGTTAAAACTGTTAGTGTAAAACAGTTACACTGATGGTTTTGGATCTCGAATGGAATTGTTTTTCATAACAATTTATTCTTATTGATTTTATGGCTCGTTTTTAATATTATTTGAAGGTGTGATTATGAAGAAGATTGATTATAATTTATTTGATATTGAAGTTGAGTTTTACAGGTTTGTATCTTATCATATCTTAAAGTGGGGTGGTACACTTTGAAGATAACTTGTTTGGTTTGTATGGTGACAACGAAGACTTGACAAATCTAGCAAACGTGTGTGATTTATAAACTTATGGTGCTCAATGCTCACATTTGCTATCACTTGAAGGAGTTATGGTGTGCTCGGTGACTTATTATGAAAAATAAGGATTTTGTCAAAGAGATTGCGGTCTACTTATACATAGGATTAAGTTCGACGTCGTGGATAGTACAAGATATAAGGTACAAGTTTGGAAGATTTAATTTCTTTATTAAGTTTGTTATACTTTATTTTCTTCATCAGTGATCATTACAAAGAGCCTACAAAGTTCAAGATTCGAGAGATGGTTAACATATTGATTTGAGGGGAAGCTTATCGACATAGTGTTTAACCATCAGGAGATGTTCATGCATTATTTGGGGATAAAGGTTTCATTATTACTACTAGTTATTTATTATTACTGCTAATGTAAGATTCTACTGCTCAAATTCATTATTCTTAGTATGGGTCATGGAGGGTAATTTGAGACATTAGAAGATTGGATTAGTGGTATAGTATATAATATGTAGTTGTAAAGATTCAAGTTGCTTATCTTCACAAGACCCTATTGGATTATGACAAAAAGGGGAAGAAGAATTACTAATCAAGATTTGCAGCTTGTTATTATGCATGACATGGGATGTTTACAAGAAATCAAGAATTAAGGGGAAGTTTGTGCGAAGATGGTTTATTTTGTCATCATCAAATAGGGGAAGATTGTATGGAATTATTGATTTGATGATACAAAATAATTAAAGATGAGGGACTAAAAGTGAAGATTGTTTAATTAGTTTCCTACTACAATTAAGGTTTCTTGTAAACCTAGATGTCTCTATTATATAAAGAGACATTAGGTGTAGGAAAAAGTGTGCACAAAAATATGTAGACGTCTAGGGTTTTGTTTAGCCTCAAGATCAATGTATTCTTGATCCTGTTATAATCGTGTAACCGTTTTATTTTGATCAAATAAAATTGGGGCTTGTTGTGATAACATTGATTCATTATTATTCCGCTGCATATTATTATCTTTGTTATCATTGATCTTAGATTAGATCTAAACAATCTGAGCTTAAACGATCTCAAGTTCTATCAATGCATGATTATGGTTACAAAAGAACGTGTCTCTAAGTTTGGTGATAAAGCTGTTGAAGGGATTTTTCTTGGATATTCAGTCAATTCTCCAAACAAAAGAGTCACAACAAATCGACAAATCAGATAGAAGAACATTTTGAGGTAAAATGTTTAAGGTATACGGAACCTCCTCAAGGTACGGGTCCGGATTGGTTTTTCAACTATGGTAAACTCTTTAACTCTTTCAACATTCCGGAAGAAGATGATACGGAAGAGTTAGTTACCTTGCTTCATGGAATCAATATTTCTCAAGAAACATTTGGTTCTCCTTCTAAACCATCCGATCCAAAACCCGATGCGGCATCCAACCAATCTCCTAAAACACCTACTCCAACACCTGCATCTACATCTACACCTTCACCAACACCTACACCTACGCCTAACCCACCATCTTCTGATATTCCTTCTACTTCAGGAACGATCAATGCAATGGATCTTCCTGATGATCCAGACATGCCTCCTTTAGAGGAAGATGGAGAAGAAGAAGTGTTGGTGCATTTTGTGTGTCAGTCAGTTGGTCAAACGTTTGTAATTGTCAAAGTCAATTAGTCTGCATATGTATAGTGTTTAGTGTGTATATGCAAGTTTGTAAATGAATAGTGAAATAGAATATATACACAAAATAAGTATTTATGCGACACTTAGCTAGTTTCGCATATAGCGACACTTGGCTAGTGTCGCTATAGGGTTGGACAGCCTATAAATAGGCATGTAGGGTTTCATTTGTAGGATGATCAAACCCTAGAGAGTGAGAGAGGCGCGGCTAGAGAGAGAGACAGAGTTTGTAATCTTGTTCATCAAGTGTTAATACATACAACAGATTATAGATATCGTGTTTGTTTGATTCGTTAACTGTTCAATACTTGATTGTTTGGATTCCGCTCTTTCAATTGAGTTATACGATCTGATTAGGTCCGTACCAGAACCTTCAATTGGTATCAGAGCCGTGAATCAAGGATTCGACGGTTTCGGATCGTGTTTTGAACGTTTTCGGTTGATTCGCAAAGGTATTAATCGATTATAATCAGTTTCTAGGTTATTTGTGTTGATTATATTGAGTTTTGGGTTGATTTTTGGTGCAAGTTCATCTGCTGTTCGTCAACTTTCGTTAGGGTTTTGAAAATTTCGATTTTTAGGGTTTTTGGAGCTGACAGCCGCGTTTTTGCGTCACTCGCTGCGTCACTTGATAGCGTCACTTGATTCGAAAAGATAAAAAAAGTTTCATTTTACCCGGTCATTTTGTTGCGTTTTGAAAATTTTTCCATAGGCTTAAAAGTGTTCAATTTTAGCCTGGAAAAAGTTTCATTTTACCCGGTCATTTTTGACGTTTTCGGACGAAATTTTGGCGGGAAAAACGCGAAAATTTTGATAATTTTAAATTTTGTTTTTAAGCTTAAAAGAGCTTAATTTTAGTGTCGGAAAAGTTTTGCATACTCGGAAAGTTTACGAAATTTTCGAATTCAATTTTGGAGGAAAAATTCGGTGATGGCTTTCGGTACGAAAATGCCTCCTTCTACATCTTTGTTCAATAGTGATTTTGCTAATTGGAAGATTAAGCTATGCAATTTCATTGAACACAAAGATCCAAAGTTGTGGAACTGGTTTAATACTATTGATCGATATGAGCAACCAAAACTCAATGGGGTGCTTAAGTCAAGAGCACAAATGTCAGTCAAGGAACGGGAAGAGTTTGACAATAACAATAGAGCATATGAGATGATTACCATGTGTTTGCCAGATGTTGTGATAAGTAAATTTGAAAATCAAGCAACTTCTACAGAGTTATGGGACGCTCTTCTAGAGGCTTATGGTCAAAAGAAAATAGTGGTAAATAAAGAAGAGGATCAACATACTCCAATGATGGCTCACATCACACCCGAGGTACAAAATGAACCTATTGAGCCTTTTAATTGTGCTACTTGTATTCAATTGGGTCAATATGTCGTTTTTTCAAGAGTTGAAAGGAAAAACATATTGATTAATGATCTTGATTTACAACAAAGGCAAGAAAATCACCAACAACACACCAACGTCGCTTGCAAAGAAGTTTGATTTATGTTTCTAGTTATTTATTTTTTAGTTTACTTTCAATGATAATTGCATCTTTCAATTAGCAATATTAAAATGTTGAGCTACTCACAAATTAGCTATATAACTGCAATTTACAACGGTCGTGCATCGTATGGGCTCAAAAGCTAGTGAAATAACTTCAAATAACTTTAGAAAATGCTAACAATAGCCCTTATGGTTATAGATAACAACTTCCACCATGTTTGGTTATTAAAAATAAAAAAATAAAGACGAACAAATAATCTCTTAACAACTCTATCCTTCTGGATTTTACTCTCTCTCTCTCTAATTTATTTATCCAGTTGATTTCATTTTCAAAATTTTGTAGCAACAAAAAAGGAACGTCAAAAATAGTTCACACAATTAAATCAAAGGTAAATTGAACCATTCTAAATATTACGAGTAGTATTCACGGTGTTCCATTTAGTTTAATTATATACCACACACGTTGCACATGTGAAGATTCGACATGTAAAATAGTTGGCATATGTGCAACTGATGAACCTTAAATATTATCTAATTAAGAAGAAAGAGTCACAGTTAATTACGATTTGTAACAATAAAGAATTAATAGTTGAAACTTACTTGTTTGTCTTTATTTTTTTATTTTCATTAACCAAAGATGGTAGAAAATTGTTGATATCTATAGCCTAAGGGGTATTGTTAGCATTTTCCATAACTTTAACATATTTAAGCATTGAAGTTTGTTTGGATTCGTCGAAACATAAAAATAAACATTTGGGACCCGAAATACTAATTTACGCACTATTGGTCGGTGGAATAACCTCAACAAATAGATTCGTCCAAACTCACTCGCTTGAATAGCTTAAACCCTGACGTTGCTCCGCCAAAACCCTTAACCACTCTCTAAAACTTTAGTACGGCTGTTGCTATAAACATTCAAAGCAAATGTAATCTCCATGTTACTCTCATGTGGGTTCCTGTAATCAGGTCAGTTTCTCGCCGTATATTGGCCCAACATTACCTTATTTTCCGGTTTAATTCAGTTTCATCTCTCGCCGCCCAGTTACCATTCTCCGATGTATCAGATTCCAGTTCAGATGAAAGCTGCACATTTAATCATGCACACCAGGTGTTTGATGAAATTCCCAATGGTAAAGTTGGTGCTACTCCCTCATACAATCATGCCCTCCAAGTGCTTGATAAAATGTCAGTTGCGGAAACTTTGAAATTTTTAATGGGAAAGCCGAAGACTGCATTTTTTTTCATTGCCCATTTGAAAGAAACTGGTTTTAGACATGATGTTGTGTCCTACATGGCTATCATAAGGTTTTTGTGTTACTGGGGTATGATCAGAAGGTTAAAGTTTCTGTTTTTAGAGGTGATGGGGGATAAAGTTGGGGCTTTTAAGTTTGATGTTTCGGATTTGTGTGAAGAGTTGTTGAAAGAGATCAATGTGGATGGTTGGAATTTGTTGGTTAGAGCAGTTGATGGTTTGATTAAGGCATTCGTTTGCGTTGGTCAGTTTGGTGAGGCGTTTGATGTGTTGTTGAAGATCGACAGTGGGTTTATTCCATCTGTGGTTACATGTAACTTTTTAATGAACCGGTTGGTTGAAGATGGTGAAGTGGATACGGCTATATTGGTTTATAGATATTTAAAGATGAATGGTTTCTGTCCAAATGTGTGCACATATGGGATTTTGGTCAAAGGGCTAAGCAGGAAGAATCGAGTGAAAGAAGCTGGAGATGTTTTGAATGAGATGAAGGAGGCTGGAGTTGAGCCTGATAGTATTATTTTTGGTTCATATGTCTATGGACTATGCTTGAATGGCAACACGGACTCAGTGTTCCAGTTGCTTAGAGAACCAAACTCATTGGTTGATGTTTCTGCCTATTCTTCTGTCATTCGTGGTTTTGTTAAGGAATCGAAGTTAGAGGATGCAGAAAATGTTTATCTTGACATGAAGCTATCAGGAATTATACCGGATGCATATTGTTATGGCGCGTTAGTCCAAGGTTACTGTAAAAAGGGGAATTCTGATAAGGCCATTGATCTTTATAATGAAATGACTTCAACGGGTATTAAAACAAATTGTGTGATTATGAGCTCGATAATGCAATGTTTGTGTCATCAGGGGAAGTTTTCTGAAGTTGTAGACCAATTTATGAGTACAATGAACAACGGAGTTTTTCTTGATGAAATATGTTTTAATATCACGATTGATGCATTAAGTAAACTAGGGAAAATGAGTGAAGCGGTTGTGTTGCTAGAAGTGATGAAATGTAAGGAAATGAAACCCGATGTTAAGCATTATACAACTTTGATCAACGGATTTTGTCGCCTTAGAGACATTAAAAATGCTAAGAAAATCTACAATGAGATGAAAGAAATTGGTTTGAAACCTGATGCCATTACTCTCCATGTGCTTATCGGCGGTTTCTCTAAATGTGGGCTTGTTGAGGAGACTAAGGTTCTTTTAGATGATATGGTAGCACTAGGATTACAGCCCACAAATGCTACATATAACATTGTCATTGAGGGATTATGTAAAGGTGGAAAGGTGAAGGAAGCGGGATTATTTTTTAATAATCTTGTGAGAAAAAGCTCGAAAAATTACGCTACTATGATGATCTGGTACTGTGACACAAACAATGTAGAGAAAGCATATGAACTTTTTCTTCGGTTGTCTGAGCAACAAAAAGACGAGCTTCTAGTGACACATGCTTCTTGTTGCTTTAAACTTTTAAGTGGCCTCTGTGAAATAGGTGAAACTGATGGGGCATTGAAGTTATTTGAAATATTATTGAAATCAGAAAAATTACCATCAAAGATTATGTATAGTAAATTAAAGTCTGCATATTGTCGGGCAGGAAATATGAGGATGGCCCGGCGTGTTTTGAATCATATGATTAAAAGTGAAATTTTACCTGATGCCATTTCCTACACGATTATGTTAAATGGTTATTTTCGGGTGAATTGTTTAAAAGAAGCTTATGAACTTTTCATTGAAATGATAGATCGTGGTATACAACCTGATATCATAACTTATACAGTATTATACGATGGTGAATTTAAAGTTAAGCGGAAAAGATCTATTAGCAGTGGGAGTGGGGGTGAAAAAAGGGATTTGTCAAGATATTTGATGCCTGCAGTTCAAGAGTTGGTTCCTGATGTTATTTGGTACACAGTTTTGATTGACAATAGTTGTAAATCAAACAACCTTGAGGGTGCTAGATTTCTTTTTAGTGAAATGATTAAAAGAGGATTAAAACCAGATACTGTAGCATACACGTGTCTTATAGATGGCTACTCTTCCCGGGGTTTTGTTGAAGCTCAAGAACTTTATCATAAGATGATATTGGAGGGAATCCAACCGGATTCACGAACCATGATTGCTCTAAAAAAGGTGGACAGGAAAATGCAATTTAATGGCTAGAGACATTCTGCGAACTCTTCAAATGTTTGACAATTGAAGGTATTTTTGTATTGTTAATATTTCCTCATGTTATACTGTAGTTATTGAATTGACAGTTGAATATATATTATTGTTGTTGTACAGAAGTGACTAAGCCTCGTACTAGCATGGAGCTATGCATAAGTCACTTGTAGGCGTCTATTCCTACTGCACATTTTACTGACGTCAACCTAATCTTTATAGATTCGGGCTTTTCATGGCACAATGAACTTGGAATCCTAATGCTATGGTGATGAGCCAATTTGGAGGTGCTTGTGCATTCATGATAATTGAACAGTTGGTTCACCTTGCTCGTGAGCATGCATCCTGAATTAAGGGTATGATCAACTTTAATCTTCAAATAACTTAACTTATACTATAAAAGATTGTGATTTTTGTGTTGGTTCAACCTTGCTATAATATGAAGTAATATTGCACAGTTAAGAAAGAGGTGGGCTTGAAACAGTGGTGCATGGATATTGAGAATGTATTGTTGTTTTGTCAGGGGATGTCACTAATGAGAGGTGATTGGCTTTGGTGTACGGTGTACCATCCCTTGTCACTTTGCCAGGGGAATTTGGAAGTAATTTACCAATTGATCAACGAAGGTTGATCATATGCCTTTTTGGAACAAATTGCTAGTAACTCTTCAAGTATATTGGAGGTATGCTCTGTATATCAGTAAATTTTAAACTGGAAGCATTTAATGTAGCTCTATAGTAAAGGTCACGGACTCTGATGCACGGAAACTCCTATAGGGGTGCCGTACCCGTATCCGATATTTCTGGGAAACCGATACTTCTGAGAAACGCCTAGAAACGTTTCAGATACCAGGGAAACGTTTCCATAGAAGTTTCCATGGAGTTTCGGAAAAGTTTCCGACAAGTTTCGGCCAAGTTTCTATTTTTTAGGGTTTTCATGGGCTATTTAATGGGCTTTATGCATATATCCGAGCGGCTCTTCAAGTCCGTATCTGTTCTTCTTCTGATCAGTCAATCACTTCACCATTCCATTCCAAATCGCATACGGCATACTCATTTACATAACCATTTGATTATTGATAATTAATTGCCTTTGAAAGATTTAGTATTTTTGGATTTTACACTTAACATCAATATATATATATATATATATATATATATATATATATATATATATATATAGTGGGAGGTTCAAATGAGAACCACTCTAAAGTTGAGAACTTTGAGAACCACATCAAATACGTGTTTGTTCATATGTGATTAACTTTAATCATATGTGAACATTGATGTACGTTTAATTGAAAAAGACAAAAGTCAAAAAAAATTCTAAATTTATATCGAAAAACACATTTTAACCGATTTGTTCACATTATCGTTCACATGTGAACATATATTTGTTTTTTTTTGCGTTTTTCGATATAATTTTAGGATTTTTTTGACTTTTTTCCTTTTCAATTAAACATACATCAATGTTCACATATGATTAAAGTTTATCACATGTGAACAAACATGTATTCTATGTGGTTCTCAAAGTTCTCAACTTTAAAGTGGTTCTCATTTAAACCTTCCCCTATATATATATATATTATGTTTGCCGTATCTATGCCGTTTCCGTATCTTGAAATTTTGATAGCAAGTAGATGACCATGGAAATCACAATCTTTTACTAAAATATTTGAAATTTTATATCATTATAATAAATTAAAGGGGTGTGATAGCAAGTAGATGACCAAGTTAGGTCGTTAGGGTTTGTGTGTTTATGCCTATTGAGTGGTTTGGACTCGAAATTATTTAGAAGTTTGTGTCAAGACTTGTGCTAGTAAAGCATAAACATGTTCTACATGTTGTTAAGTTAAGAACTATAAAATGAAGTAAACATAGAAATTGGGAAGGTGGAACGTGTAGCATTAATCTATGTAATACAGTAATATTATCAACCTCTTAACTGTGATGCAATGACATTTTGATCAGGTGTTGAAGCAATAGCATGGATAGCTGATTCACTTATAGCAATTCGAAGGCCCATGTGAGTACCAAAAGACTTGCTGAAATAAAGATGCATATCAAAGTGTGTGGTTTAGTGAGAGTAAGCATGTGCATACTATGTTTTAGCATTAAAACATTGCTGTTTGAGTTGCATACATTTTGTCTCCGAATTCCGTGGACCTTCTCAATGCTGAAGACATGTCTCAACCATACAACTATTTGAGCCATGGCTTATCTACAATGTTTGAGAATTGTTTAACTGTCTACGCATGTGTTTGTTTGAGTCGTTTTAGCATGAAAACATGTTTTTTATATGGTGTAGATTTTGTGAGACGTGTAAGAATAACCCGCGGGATTGACTAACGATTATAGTTTACCTTTAATTGTGTGTTAGGTTGGCATCTTCAGGTGAACACATCTGGTTCCAGTAACAAAGGAAAAGCTCGAGTTGGCTGACTGCAGATACGCTTTTGTAGCAAGGATGTTAATTGTAGCAAGGATGTATAGTTTTTGGTAGTTTTTCGAGGTAATTTACCACTTTTACATTTTTTTGGTCAATCGATGTACATCCACCCAAAAGGTTGTAAATTTTAAGGGTCTTTTTTTGCTCTTTCTAATGAGAATAGTAGTGAGAATGGAACTATAAGTGCACTTTGACATTTTTAATCATATATTTGACCATTTTAAGCATGGTGTTATAGTGGTCATCTGTAGCTGCAATCTCATGGACTGTTAATTTTCAATCGACTCGTTGAAATAGAGGAGTTAATTTGGTTCACCTTACTGGTGATGTTTATCATGGATTATGGTATGCTCAACTTCTTTTTCAATTATTTTAGTAAAAGATTGTGATTTCCATGGTTTTTTCAAATATTTTAGTAAAAGATTGTGATTTCCATGGTTCGGCCTGCTATAAACGTATATTTTCAATATTTGTACAAATTTATTAAGTTAATAGAGTATACGTGATACCATTTTTAACTTTATTCGGCATTTATCACAATAGTCTCATTTGTACTTAGTTTTGCCTTGCAAATTATTTAAAGTATTGTCAAGAACATGCATAGCATTCGTATTAGTTTTGTTCAATATTCAAGCTCTTTGATTTTGTTCGAATGTCTTTATTACTACTAGAGGAATACCCGCGCAATGCAGCGAACAATAATCTCTGTTTCGATGACTTCATTTATCACTTAAGTTTGTTTTATACGTACAAAGTTAGCTAAATAGTTGTTTAAAATAATTAAAGGAAATTATAACGCATATTGAATTATAAATATGGAAAATAGTAATTTGAGATTCCATTGTAATCGGCATGAATATATATTAAATGTGAAAAGTGAAAGACATTTTTTAAGAATTTGTAAGTCTAATTATTAGAGTTGTGGCATGATCTATATACATCATAAGTTAACAATCTTTATGTATAAACGATTAAAAATTATTACTCCCCCCGTCCCAATATTATAGTCCATGTTTCCATTTTTGGACGTCCCAAATTAATTGTCCACTTTCAAAAATAGATAGGTAAGTTTGGTCGTGATTACTCTATTACCCTTAATTGAAGTTATTATTACACTCTTTTAACAAAGCAGTAATTATCTAGTTAAGGGTAAAACTGTCATTCTGTAAAAAGTAAGAAAGAGAAAACAACAAGGGCAAATAGCCCAAAAAGGTAACATAAAATTCAAAATTTCCCAATAAAAGGGTATATCACTTTTACCTCCGCCCAAAAAGGACCCGTAATTCAAATTCGTGCCTAGAAAGGAGTTTTTTTTGAAAAAAGTAAAATCAAAGGAAAAATGACTTAATGGACTTTTTTTGTTATAAATATACCGGTTAAAGAATGATGTGTATACTACACATCAGCCATTCATTTAAAACGTGGCAATGACATGGCATAACAATGGTTTATAAAATCTTGAATCCCAATATTAGGGTTATAAACAATTGGGGATCGGGTGAGAGCAGACAACAACCACAACTCCTTCCAAAATTAGGGTTCACAGTGAAGATGCCGAATCATGGGTATGAAGCTTGCGCGCATGGAGATGTTTCAAGAATGTGGACGTCGTAGACACAAAGGAACCCGGCACGTCGATTCAAGAGTTGCCCCAACTATAGGTTGGTTGTGGAGCTTTGATGCAACTACTTCAGGTGGGTTGATCCCGAGCTTCCTAATGAATGGTACAAGAAAAAGTTTGTCGACCTGAATCAAGAGAAACATGAACTGGAAGCAAAGGTGTCCAATTTGAAGTGGAATGTGATGATGCTGGTGAGTATTTTGGTGGCGGTTTTTGTGAAGTTGATGTTAGTTAAGTGATGATGCATCTTAATGGTTAGAAGGTATGTAGGTTAATGGTTAGGTGGTATGTAGGTTAATGGTCTGTAATGGTCATGGTTAATGGTCTGTGATGGTTGTAGGCTAAATGGGTATAAGAAGATCTATGCTCTCACCTTCATTTTATGTTTTGGTGTAATGTATGCTTTTGGTGAAATGTAATGTGAATGGTGGTTGGATAGTATATGAAAGTGTTTGGTTTAAACATTTAATGAATTTGGTTGTATCACCGGATCCAGATCTTGTATATGCACAACTCAATATATTTGCAAAGCAAGACAAAAGTTGCAATATATATGCACAACTCAATACAACTAGTAGAATGCAATATATTAGTACAACACAATATAACTACCAGAATGGCAATATATTAGCATAAAAGGATCAAAGTTTAACAATTACATATACATCACCAAAATACCACTATTTCACTAATACCAGACCATTCTACATGCTAGCTAGCAACAGTGTTTAAACATTAACCATTACATAGACAACCAAAATATCAAAGTTTAACCATTACATATACATAGATATCAACAAAACACCAAAATAGAAAGTCATCACTGTCTTCATTCCACTAAAACTGGGTTGTCTGCAGTCATACCTTCTCCATCTTGAGTCACAACATTCTTTGACAGCTTCTTCAAAAAGATCCTTTCTGACTTCTTACTAGGTGGTACAAAAGGTTTCCTTGCAGCCTTAACATGTAAATTATTGGGATCTAACATTTCATCAATCTCTGCATGTGACAACTCTCCAAATTAGGTACTGATTAACATTTAAGCATGTGCATTCTTACGCTAATTTCCTGATTAAGTTTAAAACAAAACTTTTGATGTGATGTAAGCCTAGCAGCCCAGTACTTTCAAACAAAAAGTATTACTAATACGTAAATATTTAAAGTTACGTACAAATGTAACGGGACGAACCCGACAGATAAATACCGCAAGAGTTGATGACATAATATAATTAATAATTCAATTATTAATTACGAGTACTATTGTATCTATAACCTATAGATAAAATGAGTTAAATATACGTTTAACATAAAACGTATTATAAGACGAACAGAAACAATTTTAAAATGCATTCAAAGATCAAAATGAGAAAAATTCAAATTTTCTCACTCTTTCGGAAACATTTGTAACATTACCTCAAAATATGAACCCTAAATTCGACTGAAATTTGGCACTCAATTAAATGATAGCAGTCCAATGTACAAATTTGTACAACAGTCCAAAATAATGAAAACCTCATTATTCCGGATTTAAATAACGAACCAGGAGAACATCTACAAAATAAAAATATTAAATATTAAATTTTATATTGCACTAATTATATCCGTATCCGAAATTAACGGGCTAAATATCCCACCAACCTCAAATAATTGAGGAGGCAGTATGATTATACTGCAACACTCGTTGAAATATTTCACTCCCTTCTCATTTCAATATCAGATACACACACATCTACCATCATCATCATCTACCCTTCTCTTCTTCTTCTCTTGAGCTAAACAAACACAAAGCAGCAGCAGCAAGAAGTGAGTAGCAGAACAACAAACCAGAAACATCATCCATTCAACACATCATCATCATCTTCTTCGTACATCATCGCCACCATCAACTTCACTTTGTAAGGAACTTCAATTTCTTCGAATTTCATAATTAAATTTCGTTATGTAACATGTTTATGTATCATAATCTATGTATATAACATCATAACTTGATGATTGTTTGAGTTGTTTTTGAAATGGGTTGTATGAAACCAAACTTAGAATCACAAATCATACATGTGAAAGTTGATATAAATGTGATATAACATTATAGAATGATGTTATGACATGATAATGATGTAAAAACGAGCTAAAAACCCGAGACTAATGTAACACCCGTCAAATTAGGACTATATTTAGTGCCTAATCATATGTGTAAATACATGTAAGTAGGATTAATTATATGTATCATTATGTGTATTGATATATTTATATAAATACACACGTACGCGATTTGATAAATCGTGCATTTTCATATCGGGCGGATCCCGATACATTAATGCGGACGTTGGTGAACTCTATCTATTAAATGATATGAGATTATTTGATAAACATACTCATTTCCAAATGTTAATGCGATAATGTTTCATAAACATTTCGTATCACATATAATGCTCGGAAACGACCAAAAACGCGTGAAACGCGCCCGACAAACGAAATAAACACAAATTATATTTTTATTATTCATTATTAAGTATCTTGACAAAATACCTCGAGTAAAAATATTACGATTACACGCGCACGAATAAAACGTTTAAAAACGTTACACGAATTAAATAAACGTACAACTACGCAACGAACGCGCAAACCGAGACCCGACAACATTTTAGTAACTCAAATTAAAGTATTTAGAATAATACTTTCACATAAAAGTATCGAGATTTAAATCGTTAGTTAAACATGCGTATCAAACGTTTAACGTCTAAACAAACGTCGAAACGAACGGGTAAACGAACACAGCGCGTAACATAGCTTTAGAAAAATGAATTAAACATTACATGGGGGTGGGACCCACTGTAATTCTGCTGGAAATCTCCACCCATACCCCTTTGACCTCCTTTCCTTCCTTCTACTTCACTCCAACACCTCCACACTCTTTCATTTCAATCACCAACCAACCCATACCTCCTCTAGCCTCTCTCTACTTGTCCCTCTCTCTCTAAAAACGACCAGGGGTCAGTCACCACACCACCTTCACTCCACCACAAGTCCACCATTCCACCACCATAGTGCCACCACGGACCGCCACGCCGGAAATCAAGAAAACGCAAGAAAACAAGCTTTCGACTTCATTTCTTCACCTCTCCATCATTTTCTTGTAAGAACTCTTGATCGTTTACTAGATTTACTTGGAATACACTTGTATACATGTTTAGTTGCTCATTTAACTAGAAAATGTCCAAAACATAAGTCGAATCGCATTTTAGAACTTGAAATCTTGAGTTTTGTTTTCTGCCCAGATTTCTGTTCTCACTTCAACAAATTCTATAAAAATCATTAAAACATGAAATTGAACGTTTATTGAGCCTAAAATCAAGTTTAAGAAGTCTACTTTTCAAATCCGTAAGCCTCATAAAAATATAAGCTCAATTGCTATTTTTAGTTACCAAAATAAAAGCATATAGCAGATCTGATGAATCTGACCAGAACTTTGACCAAATCAAAATGGGTATATCTTGGACTATGGAACGAATTAGAACCTTAGACCAGTTGGAAAAGATTACAAATTTTGTTAGCTTTCCAAATTATACTGGAACGTTTTGTGAAGTTTTGTAAAACTTGAGATATGACCAGATTGGTACACATATGTCAACTAAAAGAGCTGTTGGACCACTTTCACTTTGAAAAATTATATCTCGAGTTGTGCTTAGTTAAAATCAATGCAAAAATATGTTTTGGAAAGCTAAGACATAGGGGAATCTTGTGTAAAAATTTCAGGACGATTCGTTAAGTTTTACTTAACCAAATTAATGTCTTAACACGGGTGAAATCTGAGTCCGACAATACTAAAAATCCGACAATAACCTCCGACAATGACTCCGACAATTCGACTTTTTGATTCACGGAATGACTTGGATTGTCGGAATAACTTTAGAAAAACTACACTTTTGGACCCTAAGTTGCAAATTTTACACTTTCGGACCATAACTTTAGTGATACATAACATATATACTTTGTAACTCAATGCCGCATGACTTAACGTCGCACAACTCACTGTCACAATCCGTGAATAACAATCCATAAACAAACAATCCGTGAATCCCTAATTCCGTGAATAATGCTCTCCGTGAATACCATAATTGTCGAAACAAACAAACCGTGAATCCTTATTGTCGGATAGTGTAGTCCGTGAATCCCTTAATCACGGATTAATTAGTCCGACAATCCTCGTATTATCATATAAAAACCACTCCGTGAATGCTCATTGTCGGACCAATACTCACGGAACGAAATACCATTATCATTGTCGGAATAAAACTTGAATAAAATCCTCATCATTGTCGTATGTTATGATTGTCGGATAAACGAATCTAAATCAAATCTTATTGTCGGACAAAATGCATCCGTGATTCCATATTCACGGATCCAAACTCCTATTGTCGGATGATTAAACACACACAGAACCCTCATTGTCGGATGAATGTAATTACATGTATGTATATATAAACTAACACCGGTAAGCGTTAACTAAATTAACCGTGATAACGAGTTAAATAAATAAAACAGTGTAACAAGTTAACGAACTAACAGTGGAAACCAGAATAATCAAACAGTGGTAATAAGATCAAAAAATGCATAAAGTTGATTTTTACCACCCATTACCAACGGGCCGTACACGTTTTCAAAAATACAAACAGACATTCAGTAAAACCAAAGCATTTGGACATAACTAGTTGGATGAACAACTAGCATGGGTGCTCTTTAGAGACACCTCCACATTTACTAACTGTGAGCGTTGTGAACGCCCGACAGGTTACAGTCTTCGGACACCTCATAGTAACTCATCATTATTTGCTGATTAGCAAACACCTAAGACTCAGGTGAGTCTCATAGCCCCTTTTTACTGTTTTTACCCAGGGGTGGGATTACATGCTCAGATTTGTTTTACATATGAACACAAGTACAAAACATAGATATATTGATTGCATGAGTTTGTTTTATCTAATCATGAAGTCCCTCACAACATAGTTTGTTTATATTGCGATAGCGTGAATGTTAGTGTATGGTACCATATGGGATTGACAATCCCCGTCCGGGGTAGTCGCGCTACCACGACTGCGGTCGAACGGATGCATTTTCATTTGTTCATACATGTGTAGATTAGGCACATGCCGGGGGCAAACTCGATCAGGTCCTTGAATGTGGATCCTGGCACACTCAGTTAAGCTCAAACTATGTGCTCATGGCAATAATATACACTTATATTTTATTTGCATGTTTGCAAATCACTAAACTAAATCTTGTGGTTCATAACTTGGATTTCATCAACTTACTCCTGTGAGCTCACCAGCTTTTTAGCTGACCTTTTAGCATGTATTCTCAGGTACCCAGCAGTAGTAGATCTGCTCATGACATATTAGCTCGAGTCGCATCCAGATTACAGAAGATTCACATGCATTTCTACATTTTGTAAAATTAGATATGCCTTAGAATCTTTTACATTTAGCCGCCAACTTTTGTAACAAGGAAAACAATGTAAAACCTTTATATTATTTATGTAATGTTTAAAACGACGCATTTAGAGTCGTTCACTTTATCTTATGTGCTTTGTTGTTGATTAGTAACACCCAAATCTTGCTTCCGCTAAACGATAAATTTTGGGGGTGTTACAGATTGGTATCAGAACCTAAGGTTATAGTGAACTAGGTTGCATTTAGTGAGCCTAGACTATGACCGTTAGGCAGTATTCCTCATTAGGTATGATTAGGTTCAGTGACTGCATTGTATTAGTTTAATTTAACATAGCCTGATCAACTATGTACAATTAAAAGAATATGATGTGAAACCTGAAAGGAATCATGACTGAACAGGATACACTAGTTGACTCTGACCACGAGAGAAACCGGGACTCAAACTTGTCTGTGTTAGACACCCTAGGCTATTATGTGATATATATATATATATACATACATAGATAGGCCTCGTTCTCGCTAAATATCTTAGGCTATATTATATATGTATTATATGAATATAGGCCTCACTCTTTCTAACGCTTTGTCTCAGAATGGCAAACACACCACACAATTCGTCACACACTCAGTCTGGGTTACAGAACCCGAGGGTAGCTAGGAGGAACAACAGGTTGCCTCGAGCTGGCCCATATCCAAACAACCTCACTCTATCGGCCTTGGCCGCTAGACTAGACCGTCAGGAACAACGACTTGGCGCTATGGATATCGAACTTCAAGAAACCAACGAAAACTGGAGACTCACATCACTCGAACGCATCAATCAAGTCTCCGAGGATCACGAACACACCATCAACCACATGAACACCCTTGACAATCGTCTGGGTGAAACCATCGAAACCATGGAAGTTGTCCACAATCAAGTGATTGGCAACCGAAATGAAATCTCCATCCTGCAGTCAAGGCTGAACCAGTGCGAGACACGTCTAAGGGAAGCCGAGGACGCCCTCCGAATGGTTAGCAGACTTGCAGAATCTGTGGACCATCTCACCACACTACTGCCACAACTCAATCTACGCCAGGATTAGCTTAGGCTGAACCTGTACCTTATTATGCTTTCATAGGACCTATGTAATGCGAACCGGATGTAACAATTTCTGATACTTTTGTAAGACTTTTAAGTCATGACTCTCGAGACTCTAACTAGAGAATTTCTATGATCAATCAGCTTTATGTTATGTACTGACAGTTTCTTCCACTGTTTCTACTTTATGATTATTTCTATAATGTCGCATATTACCGCTTAAATATGTGTACACCCATCAAGCTTATTATTTTGGTACTATTTCTTATGTACCTTTCATTTATCTTTTGAAGAACTATGCCGCCAAAGAAGAAGAGTTACAGTGATGCTGAGCTTGCTGCCATAGTTTCCCGAGCTGTGGCCGAAGCCCTAGCCACTAGAGATTCACCGCAAAACTCTAGCAGGAGCACTGGTGCTCCCGAAGTCACACCTGTTGCCAAACCTTGTTCCTACAAAGACTTTCTTAGCTGCAGACCCCTGAACTTCAAGGGCACAGAAGGTGCCATCGGTCTAATCAAATGGATCGAAAGGACCGAGTCTGTCTTTGGCTTGTGCAACTGCACGGAGGACAACAAGGTCAAATTTGCTGCATACACCTTCCAAGAATGTGCTCTCACCTGGTGGAACATCCATGCCAGCTCTGTGGGGATCGAGGTGGCTAACCAACTCCCATGGGCAGAGCTGAAGAAAATGCTTAGGGATGAATACTGTCCCACTGAAGAGCTCCACAAGTTGGAGGAAGAATTCTGGCACTTAACTGTGCAAGGAAACGACATTGCTGGTTACACCACCAAGTTCCAGCAACTTGCTCTCCTATGTCCGGGTCTGGTCGACACGGACGAAAAACGCATCAAGAAGTACATCCGTGGCCTTCCCAAGAACATTCAGGGAAATGTCGCCTCATCACGACCAACCACCATCCACAGTGCCATTCGGCTGGCACATGAACTCATGGCTTTGATTGTCAGCCGTGAAACATCAACTACTTCCTCTAACAACAAGAGGAAATTTTCTGGAAACCCTAACAACCCACCAACCTTCAAGAAGTCCGAAACTGTCAGGGCTTACTCCTCTGGAACTGGGGAAAAGAAGGGTTACACTGGGAGCAAACCCCATTGCTCCAAGTGTGACCGTCACCACGAGGGTCTTTGCAGTACTCCTTGCAACAACTGCAAGAGGTACGGGCATTCTAGCAAAGACTGCCGAGCCCCTAGAACCAACAACAACACAAACAACAACAATAACAACCACAACAACAACCGCAACACCAGTAACAACTCCAACCAACCCAAGGCCTGCTTTGAATGCGGTCTCACCGGGCACTTCAGGAATGACTGCCCAAAACTGAAGAATGGAAACAATAACAACAACAATGCAAGGGGAAGAGCCTTTGTTCTGAATTCGGGAGATGCCCGTCAAGACCCGAACGTGGTCACGGGTATGTTTCTCCTCAACAATCTTACTGCCTCTGTTCTTTTTGATACTGGTGCTGATAGAAGTTTTATTTCCCATGAATTTTGCCCATTACTTGACATCATCCATGTTGCATTAAAAGAAAAGTATATGGTTGAATTAGCTAATGGTAAACTCATTGAGACCGACAGTGTGATACCTAATTGCACTCTAAATCTCGCCGACGAACTTTTCTCTATTGACCTTATACCCGTCAAGATCGGAAGCTTTGACATCATTGTCGGGATGGACTGGTTGTCCAAACACCGAGCTGAGATCGTTTGTTTTGAAAAAGTCGTCCGTATTCCCCTCGCTGCTGGTAGAACCTTAGTCATACAAGGGGAGACCGGCAGAACGGGACTGAACGTCATCTCTTGTCTGAAAACCCGAAAGTTTCTCAGAAAGGGATATCCTGCCATCCTCGCACACATCACAGAGGAAAAGTCAGAAGAGAAACGAATCAAGGATGTGCCAATCGTTAGAGACTTTCCCGAAGTCTTTCCGGAAGAACTACCTGGTCTACCTCCGACTAGACAGGTTGAGTTCTCAATCGATCTTATACCGGGTGCCACGCCAGTAGCCCGAGCACCTTACCGCTTAGCCCCATCTGAACTACAGGAGCTTTCTACCCAGCTACAGGAGCTCCTGGATCGAGGATTCATTAGGCCGAGTTCTTCACCTTGGGGAGCTCCGGTCTTGTTTGTGAAAAAGAAGGACGGTTCCTTCCGAATGTGTATCGACTACCGGGAGTTGAACAAATTGACTGTCAAAAACCGATACCCACTTCCACGTATTGATGACCTGTTTGACCAACTGCAAGGGTCGAGTATTTACTCGAAGATTGACCTTCGGTCAGGTTATCACCAACTCCGAGTTCGCGACACCGACATTCCGAAGACTGCTTTCAGAACTCGCTACGGGCATTACGAATTCCAAGTGATGCCCTTTGGCTTAACCAACGCACCGGCGGTATTCATGGATCTGATGAATCGGGTGTGCAAACCTTATCTTGACAAATTCGTCATTGTCTTTATCGATGACATCCTCATATACTCGCGAAACGAGCAAGAACATGCGCAACATCTCAAAACCATTCTAGAATTACTCAGACACGAGGAGTTATATGCTAAATTCTCCAAGTGTGAATTCTGGATAGAATCCGTTCAATTCCTTGGGCATGTTGTCAATAGTCAAGGAATCCATGTTGATCCATCGAAAATAGAAGCCATCAAAAACTGGCAAGCGCCAACTACTCCCACCGAGGTACGCCAATTCTTAGGATTGGCCGGGTACTATCGGCGATTCATTGAGAATTTCTCAAAAATAGCTCAACCACTCACAACCCTGACTCAGAAAGACAAAAAGTTCAACTGGACTGATAAACAAGAGTCAGCATTCCAACATCTGAAACAAAAGCTTTGCAGTGCTCCGATTCTATCTTTACCCGAAGGCACTGATGACTTCGTGGTATACTGCGATGCTTCTCATCAAGGTCTCGGTTGCGTGCTGATGCAACGAGACAAAGTTATCGCTTATGCTTCGCGACAACTCAAAATCCATGAAAAGAACTACACCACCCACGATCTCGAATTGGGAGCTGTTGTCTTTGCTCTCAAAATCTGGAGGCATTACCTCTACGGCACTAAGTGCACAATCTTTACCGACCATAAAAGCCTCCAGCACATCTTTGACCAAAAGGATCTCAACATGAGACAACGTCGGTGGGTCGAGCTACTCACTGATTATGACTGCGAGATCCGTTACCATCCTGGCAAGGCAAATGTTGTTGCCGATGCCCTCAGCCGTAAGGAGCGTGTAAAACCACTTCGAGTCCGAGCTCTCAGTATGACAATTCATAATGACCTCACCATTCAGATTCACACTGCCCAACTCGAAGCTTTGAAACCCGAGAATGTTAAGAATGAAGCCTTGCGAGGCCTGGATAAGCAATTTGAAATCAAACCTAACGGAGTTAGGTACTTCATGAACCGAATCTGGTTGCCTGCCTTTGGAAACCTGCGAGACTTAGTGATGGATGAAGCTCACAAGTCCAAATATTCTATCCATCCTGGATCCGATAAAATGTATCACGGCATCAAGGGATTCTATTGGTGGCCGAACATGAAAGCCGAAATTGCCGGCTATGTCAGCAAATGCCTTACCTGTTCCAAGGTCAAGGTTGAACATCAAAAACCTTCCGGGTTGCTCCAACAACCCAGTATTCCCGAATGGAAATGGGAGCAAATCACTATGGACTTCATAACCAAATTGCCCAAATCACCGAGCGGTTGCGATACCATTTGGGTGATCGTCGATCGTCTCACTAAATCCGCTCATTTCCTTGCAATCAAGGAAACCGATAAAATGGAGCGCCTTTCACAAATCTATGTCAAGGAGATCGTTACCCGACACGGTGTCCCAATCTCAATTATCTCTGACAGAGACGCTCGTTTCACATCTCACTTTTGGCAATCACTTCAGAAATCATTGGGTACTCGCCTCGATATGAGTACCGCATACCATCCTCAAACCGATGGCCAAAGTGAACGAACCATCCAGACATTGGAAGATATGCTACGAGCTTGCGTAGTTGATTTCGGTGCCAACTGGGAAAGACACCTGCCATTGTGCGAGTTTTCCTACAACAACAGCTATCATGCCAGCATAAAGGCTGCACCATTCGAGGCACTGTACGGTCGTAAGTGCCGATCACCGATTTGTTGGACCGAAGTGGGAGACAGCCAACTCACTGGTCCCGAGCTCATACACGAAACCACAGAGAAAATCTCTGAGATTCAGAACCGACTCAAAGCTGCCCGTGATCGTCAGAAAAGTTATGCTGATGTGAGACGCAAACCACTCGAGTTCCAAGTTGGGGATCGAGTACTCTTGAAAGTATCGCCTTGGAAAGGCGTGATTCGTTTTGGCAAACGCGGAAAGCTAAACCCCAGGTACATTGGACCCTTCGAGATCCTTGAAAGGATCGGCCCAGTGGCATATCGATTGCAACTGCCGTCCGAACTCAGCAGTGTGCACCCTACCTTTCACATTTCAAATTTAAAGAAATGTCTGTCTGATGAGACACTTATTATTCCCCTTGACGAGATTCGCGTCAACGAAAAGCTTCACTTTGTTGAAGAACCTGTTGAAATCATGGACCGTGAGGTCAAACAACTTAAACAAAGTCGTATTCCCATTGTCAGAGTCCGGTGGAATTCGCGGCGTGGTCCGGAATTCACTTGGGAACGGGAAGACCAAACGCGACTCAAATATCCACACTTGTTCATAGACTCCCCTCTTACCACGACTCAGAGTTAAATTTCGGGACGAAATTCTTTTAACAAGGGGAGAATGTAACACCCGTCAAATTAGGACTATATTTAGTGCCTAATCATATGTGTAAATACATGTAAGTAGGATTAATTATATGTATCATTATGTGTATTGATATATTTATATAAATACACACGTACGCGATTTGATAAATCGTGCATTTTCATATCGGGCGGATCCCGATACATTAATGCGGACGTTGGTGAACTCTATCTATTAAATGATATGAGATTATTTGATAAACATACTCATTTCCAAATGTTAATGCGATAATGTTTCATAAACATTTCGTATCACATATAATGCTCGGAAACGACCAAAAACGCGTGAAACGCGCCCGACAAACGAAATAAACACAAATTATATTTTTATTATTCATTATTAAGTATCTTGACAAAATACCTCGAGTAAAAATATTACGATTACACGCGCACGAATAAAACGTTTAAAAACGTTACACGAATTAAATAAACGTACAACTACGCAACGAACGCGCAAACCGAGACCCGACAACATTTTAGTAACTCAAATTAAAGTATTTAGAATAATACTTTCACATAAAAGTATCGAGATTTAAATCGTTAGTTAAACATGCGTATCAAACGTTTAACGTCTAAACAAACGTCGAAACGAACGGGTAAACGAACACAGCGCGTAACATAGCTTTAGAAAAATGAATTAAACATTACATGGGGGTGGGACCCACTGTAATTCTGCTGGAAATCTCCACCCATACCCCTTTGACCTCCTTTCCTTCCTTCTACTTCACTCCAACACCTCCACACTCTTTCATTTCAATCACCAACCAACCCATACCTCCTCTAGCCTCTCTCTACTTGTCCCTCTCTCTCTAAAAACGACCAGGGGTCAGTCACCACACCACCTTCACTCCACCACAAGTCCACCATTCCACCACCATAGTGCCACCACGGACCGCCACGCCGGAAATCAAGAAAACGCAAGAAAACAAGCTTTCGACTTCATTTCTTCACCTCTCCATCATTTTCTTGTAAGAACTCTTGATCGTTTACTAGATTTACTTGGAATACACTTGTATACATGTTTAGTTGCTCATTTAACTAGAAAATGTCCAAAACATAAGTCGAATCGCATTTTAGAACTTGAAATCTTGAGTTTTGTTTTCTGCCCAGATTTCTGTTCTCACTTCAACAAATTCTATAAAAATCATTAAAACATGAAATTGAACGTTTCTTGAGCCTAAAATCAAGTTTAAGAAGTCTACTTTTCAAATCCGTAAGCCTCATAAAAATATAAGCTCAATTGCTATTTTTAGTTACCAAAATAAAAGCATATAGCAGATCTGATGAATCTGACCAGAACTTTGACCAAATCAAAATGGGTATATCTTGGACTATGGAACGAATTAGAACCTTAGACCAGTTGTAAAAGATTACAAATTTTGTTAGCTTTCCAAATTATACTGGAACGTTTTGTGAAGTTTTGTAAAACTTGAGATATGACCAGATTGGTACACATATGTCAACTAAAAGAGCTGTTGGACCACTTTCACTTTGAAAAATTATATCTCGAGTTGTGCTTAGTTAAAATCAATGCAAAAATATGTTTTGGAAAGCTAAGACATAGGGGAATCTTGTGTAAAAATTTCAGGACGATTCGTTAAGTTTTACTTAACCAAATTAATGTCTTAACACGGGTGAAATCTGAGTCCGACAATACTAAAAATCCGACAATAACCTCCGACAATGACTCCGACAATTCGACTTTTTGATTCACGGAATGACTTGGATTGTCGGAATAACTTTAGAAAAACTACACTTTTGGACCCTAAGTTGCAAATTTTACACTTTCGGACCATAACTTTAGTGATACATAACATATATACTTTGTAACTCAATGCCGCATGACTTAACGTCGCACAACTCACTGTCACAATCCGTGAATAACAATCCATAAACAAACAATCCGTGAATCCCTAATTCCGTGAATAATGCTCTCCGTGAATACCATAATTGTCGAAACAAACAAACCGTGAATCCTTATTGTCGGATAGTGTAGTCCGTGAATCCCTTAATCACGGATTAATTAGTCCGACAATCCTCGTATTATCATATAAAAACCACTCCGTGAATGCTCATTGTCGGACCAATACTCACGGAACGAAATACCATTATCATTGTCGGAATAAAACTTGAATAAAATCCTCATCATTGTCGTATGTTATGATTGTCGGATAAACGAATCTAAATCAAATCTTATTGTCGGACAAAATGCATCCGTGATTCCATATTCACGGATCCAAACTCCTATTGTCGGATGATTAAACACACACAGAACCCTCATTGTCGGATGAATGTAATTACATGTATGTATATATAAACTAACACTGGTAAGCGTTAACTAAATTAACCGTGATAACGAGTTAAATAAATAAAACAGTGTAACAAGTTAACGAACTAACAGTGGAAACCAGAATAATCAAACAGTGGTAATAAGATCAAAAAATGCATAAAGTTGATTTTTACCACCCATTACCAACGGGCCGTACACGTTTTCAAAAATACAAACAGACATTCAGTAAAACCAAAGCATTTGGACATAACTAGTTGGATGAACAACTAGCATGGGTGCTCTTTAGAGACACCTCCACATTTACTAACTGTGAGCGTTGTGAACGCCCGACAGGTTACAGTCTTCGGACACCTCATAGTAACTCATCATTATTTGCTGATTAGCAAACACCTAAGACTCAGGTGAGTCTCATAGCCCCTTTTTACTGTTTTTACCCAGGGGTGGGATTACATGCTCAGATTTGTTTTACATATGAACACAAGTACAAAACATAGATATATTGATTGCATGAGTTTGTTTTATCTAATCATGAAGTCCCTCACAACATAGTTTGTTTATATTGCGATAGCGTGAATGTTAGTGTATGGTACCATATGGGATTGACAATCCCCGTCCGGGGTAGTCGCGCTACCACGACTGCGGTCGAACGGATGCATTTTCATTTGTTCATACATGTGTAGATTAGGCACATGCCGGGGGCAAACTCGATCAGGTCCTTGAATGTGGATCCTGGCACACTCAGTTAAGCTCAAACTATGTGCTCATGGCAATAATATACACTTATATTTTATTTGCATGTTTGCAAATCACTAAACTAAATCTTGTGGTTCATAACTTGGATTTCATCAACTTACTCCTGTGAGCTCACCAGCTTTTTAGCTGACCTTTTAGCATGTATTCTCAGGTACCCAGCAGTAGTAGATCTGCTCATGACATATTAGCTCGAGTCGCATCCAGATTACAGAAGATTCACATGCATTTCTACATTTTGTAAAATTAGATATGCCTTAGAATCTTTTACATTTAGCCGCCAACTTTTGTAACAAGGAAAACAATGTAAAACCTTTATATTATTTATGTAATGTTTAAAACGACGCATTTAGAGTCGTTCACTTTATCTTATGTGCTTTGTTGTTGATTAGTAACACCCAAATCTTGCTTCCGCTAAACGATAAATTTTGGGGGTGTTACAACTAAGAATGTAGATATATGTATAACGAACACAACTCAAGAACATAGTGCGAATGACAGGGACGAACCAACCCGATCGGTTGGCTTGGGCCAGCCGATCGGCTGGTTATGATGAGCCAAACGGCTCAACTAAATGAGCCGAACGACTAGTTTAGTTGGGCCGATCGGTTTGCGACTTTTACCCGAACGAATGAATGGGTTAGGATATGGACTGGACCGAAACGAGTAATGGACTAAACGTATTGGGCCGAGACCCCAGCCGAACGGCTGGACTACCCGAGCTGAACGGCTAACCCAAGCCGAACGGTTGGGCTACGCTGTGGGTTGGGCTGGGCTGGGCTGTAGAATGGGCCTGGGTCGCAAGCTGGGCCGAATACTCCTTGGGCCTAAGACAATGGGTTGGACCGAGAATTGTAAAAACAAATGAGTTAAATTAAATAAACGGGCCATTGGGCCAAAACTTGTAATGGGCCAAAAAGATTATGTAATCGGGTTAAGTTATTGAGCCGAAAACAAAACAAATCGGGCCGAGCCTAATAAACTTTCAAACATAAAACGTGACCTGATTCATTTAACGGAACGAGTATTCATAAAATGGATACACTTTATATATATACTAACGAACGTTTATGATTCTATATATATATATATATATATATGTATGTATATACATAATTAATAGCAAACGACAAACCTATATGTATACTTCATATATACATACAAATGACGACTTTTCAATGACGATAACATTTATTTATTTATTTTATAAATGGAAATAAATACAATAAGAAGTTTTATAACAAATAAAACTTATATACGTTTTAATACGTAAACCACGTGTTTAGAACTTATATATATATATATATATATATATATATATATATATATATATAGATAACTGTATATATACATACACGTGACAAATTCAATATGTTGAATCTATAACTATCTAATTTTTCATGTATATGCACAAAAGGAACCAAACAACGTTCAAATATCTATATGTATGACTACATACGTGTATATACGCTTGACAAGGTATACGACGTGAGAAATAATAACAATATTTCAACACAACGTCACCAACAAATTTAACTAACAATTTCTTCAAACATACAAACCGTTAACATAAGTTGATTAAACAAATCAAACGTACTTATGTTAATACATTTATTGTATATAGGTTAACACACCTTGGGCTATTACCTGTCGGCTGCTAGCTTTCCTTACCGAGCACATCACAGTGAGTTTACAGCCCCTACTTTTAAATGTTTTCTGCTTTTAAACACAGGGGTGTTAAACATAGAAATTGCATGCCAACACATGCAATCAAACTATAAATGCTTTATTGCTTCTATACAACTGTTGATTTGTGATATTACATATTCACTGTTATTTTGGGAATTTAGACAAGGTATCCTAGTACGGACCTAGACTTGGATTGTGTGCATGAAAGACCTCATGAGATGCTACTGTAACCATTAGCTAGGTGACTCTAGCCACTGAGTATACGGATAGTACTATTGCCGTGACGACCCTCCTACGGTGGAGCGTATACTTAAATGTCCGTTCAGGCAAATAACATAAGTTCTGGTTGTGGTTTGGTTATAGGGTTAGGTCGCGTTACTTTAACCTGCGAGGTTTAGCTCACCTTTCAGGGGATCACAGTCTAAGTAAATTCTCACATACTTTTAGGAAGAACGAATCCTACAACTGTTAAACACCGGAAAACATACCGATAACTTATTTTACACTGGTAAACAACCAGTAACATATTTTGGGACGACATCCCACGTATAACAATACTTTAGGGTAACAACCCTACCTAACTTGTATTTTATAAATGAATAACAAATCATTTATACAAACTTGGTTTAACTAACCACATACACATATAAACCTGTAAATTCACTCAACATATTTGTTGACGACTTTCTCTATGTTTTTCAGGAAATTAGCTGGGTAAGTAATTGCATGCATTCAGGATGGACAACCCTGGACTACTTAGGATGCCACATACTGTTGGGACCGCTTTTGGAGATTTCATTTGTATAACTGCAGATATTGCGG
This sequence comes from Pseudognaphalium luteoalbum, assembly GCA_963422505.1. Taxonomy (NCBI): domain Eukaryota; kingdom Viridiplantae; phylum Streptophyta; class Magnoliopsida; order Asterales; family Asteraceae; genus Pseudognaphalium; species Pseudognaphalium luteoalbum. The sequence goes on along the minus strand of OY730193.1, from coordinate 111,141,736 downwards.
TCATACTTATGAAATCTTATTTTAAACTTATGTATCATTGTTAAAACTAAAATGTTTTAAACTCCACTACTACTGTTACGACTTACATAGTCGTACTACTTTTGTAACAAATGTTAAACTTGGCATCCTCATTAAATAAAGTTGTGCGATAACCATATGCTCTGAGTATGTATGCATTTGTTGGTTGGAATACTGTTCGCAGCCCCGCCACGTCATTAAAGCTTCCACAAACTAAACATAACTAATTGTAATTACCGTTTAGCGGGGTGTGATAGACTTGGTATCAGAGCCATTGGTTATAGCGAACTAGAAGTCTTTAAGTGACCTAAAACCTTAGAGACCTAGACTATAGCCTTGGCTAAAACATTCATTTCATGCATACACACTTTGCATACATCTAACATACGACTGACACATCACCTACGACTTCTTTGTCTCATCATGTCGAGGCACAGTCCGATCTACTTTTATGCTTCTGATGAAGAGCCGACTGAGGATTCCTACCATAGCGACGCTAGCACCGGAGTTGTGAGTCCACCAGTTCACCCGAGAGCTCTATCTGATGACACCGGTGATGCCTACATCACCCCACCACCTACTGCACATGTGGTCCCACCTACTACTGCTCCCACCGACCCTACCACTCGTATGCTAGGGTCTACCTTTATGGCGACACGCCATACGACTGCTGGACCTTCCAGAGGACCGGTACCTAGGAGGACACCACGGATGTGTGTCCGAGATTTCCCTAGAGGACCACTTGTGCCCCGTGATAAGGCGCCGATGGCAGAGGAGAGAGTGATACACTGTGATGAGCCGCCACAGAGGGTACCTAGGCTTGCTCACTTGGAGTGGATGACTCCTATGTTGGGGCGGTGGAGGTCGGTGGAGGGTTTTCCTTCTACTTTTGAGACCGGGGAGTCCTCCCGATCCTTCGCACCACTGCCTACTACTGGAGAGCCCGTGGAGTTGACTCTCCCTACCATTGTGGCTGTGATTCGCACATTGTTTCGTATTTCTGGTAGCAGGGGTGTTCACCTTGCAGAGCTACAGAGTGATGTCTCCCGTCTGGATGGAGACATGACAGACGTGCATGAGCGTTGCCACTTCTTGTTGAGCAACGTGGTTGCTGCCCGAGAGATAGCTGAGACCGCACGTGCTCGTGTCAGGGTGCTAGAGAGGCGTGCGAGGACAGCAGGGTTGATGATTGGAGCTTGTGTGATGATAGCTGTGCTGAGGACAGCTGTGGGGTTGTTTCTACCTTATTTTCATTAGACTTGTGTATGGCGGTTTGTGCCTACTGAGCATCAGACCGACCACTTTTGGATGATGGATATGTTAGTAGGTCCATCACGTGTTGTATAGACTAGTATCAGATGGGTGGATGCATGTATGTACTAGACATGTACTAGACGGGAAAAACTGTGGTTAGAATGGGTATATGTATAAGAAAACCCATTGACTTTTGTATAGCACTAACCGCTGATGGGGCATATTAGGGATCCCATCTTGTTTTGTATAAAACTGTTGTATCAGCGCTACACCTTTTGATATGATATGACTTATGTTTGGTTGTATTTCGTATTCATTACATTCAACAACGACTTTAGTATTATATCTACATTTATATACGTGTGTTAGAAACGGTAGCCAATCAATAACATTTGATCATTCCTTAAAAACCATGAAATATACCACACCTTAATTATTGATTTCTATCTTGAATTCCTTAAACTCGATTGTGTTTGAATGATGATGAAAAGAAATATGTATTTAGCATTATATAATGACGTCTGGCCAACGTGATTATATTGTACTAAGTACATATGGACGTTTCAAAGTCGTGTGACCTATGATGCCAAATCCTGTCCTCCAATCCTTCATACTGTTCCTTTGTTAAATAATGTGAAATCTTGTTCATCACATTCAAAATCTTGGCATTGACTTCTGCATTTTTATTTTATCGCAGAACGGAATCATGCCACCAAAACGACGGATGACTAAGAACAGTCGACGAACGACTCTTTCTTCCATTCCTGAAACCGTTCCCCCACCCAACAACAATGAAACTACTGAACAAATGATAGCACGGCGAATAGCTGAAGGTATTGCTGAGTACGAAGCAAGCCGAAATCGCGAGAATGGAATGAATAACAGCGGGTCTACCCCCGTTAATACTGAGGCACCTGCGAATACTCGTCGAGGGTGTTCATACAAGACATTCCAGGCTTGTAAGCCAGTTACTTTTCGTGGCACCGAGGGTGCTATTGGCATTATACATTGGATAGAAAAGACAGAGTCGGTATTGGACATTAGTGACTGTTCACCAGACTGTATGGTGAAATATGCCACCTGCACCCTTGCTGACAAAGCTCTCACTTGGTGGAACAGTCAAGTCCAATCACTTGGACGACCAACTGCCTACTCCATGTCATGGAAAGTACTGAAAAACATGATGTTGGAGGAGTTCTGTCCCCGTAGCGAGATGCAAAAAGTCGAAACTGAGCTGTGGAACATCACTATGATTGGTGCCGATGTCACTGGCTATACAACCAAGTTTCAGGAACTAGCACGTCTAATGCCACATATGGTGACACCTGAGTACAAGCGCATCGAGCGTTATGTATATGGTCTGGCACCGCAAATCAGGAGTTTGGTTACATCTTCCAAACCTGACACATTCAGGAGCGCTGTTGTTTTAGCGCAAAGTGTGATCGATGAGGTAGTCAGGATGGGAACACTGACCAAGAAAACTGCATCGGGCAAGGTTGAGCCGAGCAGTACTGAAGCTGACAGTTCTGGAGGTACAAAGCGTAAGTGGAATGACAGAGGAAGTGACCGTCAGGGTCAAACAAATAAGAAGGGGTCTGGGAACCCAAAGTCCTATGCTGCCACCACTGTGGAAACAAAACCATACTTGGGTAACAAACCTAAGTGTGACAAATGGAGCAAACACCACGAGGGTGAATGTTGGTATTGCAACAACTGTAGAGGTTGGGGTCACAAAACCCAAAACTGCAAAGCTAACCCTACCCCTAGGGAAAACACAGAACGCCGAAACCAAGGGTGTTTTGAATGTGGCGACACGAGGCACTATCGGAACCGTTGCCCTCGACTCAACAACCAAAACCGCAACAACACCAACAACCGTGGTAACAACAACCGAGCCAACAACATCATTAATCAGCCGGCTCAAGGAAGAGCATTTGTGATTGGAGCACAAGAGGCACGCCAGGACCCTAACACTGTCACTGGTACGTTTCTTGTAAACAACCATTATGCCTCTGTGTTAATCGATTCAGGTGCTGATTTAAGTTTTGTGTCTAATGAGTTTAGACCACTATTAGAACTTGAATCACGTAAGTTAGATAACAAATATACTATTGAACTAGCCGATGGTGAGTTAATCGAGTCAGGAGAAATAGTACCAGGATGTACCTTGGAATTAGAAGGTCATCTCTTCGAAATAGACTTGCTACCGGTTAAGTTGGGAAGTTTCGACGTTGTAGTCGGCATGGATTGGTTGGCTAAGAACCGCGCCGAGATCATATGTTGCGACAAGTTGGTACGCTTACCACTACCGACAGGAGAAACTCTCATGGTCAAAGGTGAGAAACGAAAAAGTGCCACAAAAATGATTACATGCTTGAAAGCCCGTAAATATCTCCGAAAGGGATACCAAGCATTCTTGGCACACGTTGTAGAAAAGAAACCCGAGGAGCAACGTATAGACGACGTACCTATTGTACGTGACTACCCGGGAGTGTTTCCTGACGAGTTACCAGGATTACCACCCCCACGACAGGTTGAATTTCATATCGACCTAGTTCCTGGACCAGCACCAATTGCTCGCGCACCTTACCGTCTTGCTCCATCAGAAATGCAAGAGTTGTCTGCACAACTTCAGGAACTCTTAGACTTAGGATTCATCCGACCGAGCTTTTCACCTTGGGGAGCTCCGGTTTTGTTCGTTAAAAAAAAGGATGGATCAATGCGAATGTGTATCGATTATCGGGAACTGAACAAAGTAACTATTAAGAATCGATATCCACTACCTCGCATCGATGACTTATTTGACCAGCTACAAGGGTCAAGTTACTATTCGAAGATCGACTTGCGATCTGGTTACCATCAGCTGAAGGTTCGGGATGGGGATATTCCTAAGACTGCGTTTAGGACTCGGTACGGTCATTACGAGTTCCTAGTCATGCCATTCGGACTGACGAACGCACCAGCAGTGTTCATGGACCTCATGAATAGAGTATGCAAACCTTATCTTGATAAGTTCGTGATTGTGTTTATCGATGACATATTGATATACTCCCGAACGAGGGAGGATCACGAGAAACATCTGAGAATGATTCTTGAATTACTGGAGAAAGAGAAGCTTTACGCAAAGTTCTCTAAGTGTGAATTTTGGATGCGCGAGGTTCATTTCCTTGGTCATGTGATCAATAACAAGGGAATTCATGTGGACCCATCCAAAATTGAGGCAATTAAGAACTGGGAAGCCCCGAAAACACCATCCGAGATACGACAATTTCTTGGGCTAGCCGGCTATTACCGACGCTTCATCGAGAACTTCTCGAAAATAGCCCAACCACTTACCGCTCTAACTCAAAAGGATAAGAAATTTGATTGGGGCGAGAAGCAAGAGATTGCTTTCCAATTGTTGAAACAGAAACTAAGTACCGCACCAATCCTATCACTACCCGAGGGAGTAGAAAACTTTGTTGTCTACTGTGATGCTTCACATCAGGGATTGGGTTGCGTATTGATGCAAAACGACAAAGTCATTGCTTACACGTCTCGACAATTGAAAGTTCACGAAAAGAACTATAAGACGCATGACTTAGAGCTAGGAGCCATCGTTTTTGCGGTTAAGATTTGGAGACACTACCTATACGGTACAAAGTGCACTATCTTCACGGATCACAAAAGTCTCCAACATATATTCGACCAGAAAGAACTCAACATGAGACAACGTCGTTGGGTCGAATTACTGAACGATTATGACTGCGAAATTAAGTATCACCCGGGCAAAGCAAACGTTGTAGCTGATGCCTTGAGTCGTAAGGAACGAGTCAAACCCCGTAGAGTTCGAGCTTTAGGTTTGACAATCCACTCGAATCTCATTACTCAAATTCGTGACGCTCAACAATCTGCCTTCATTCCCGAACGCCTTAAGGAAGAATCCTTGAAGGGAATGGAGAAACAACTTGAAACCAAGGACAACGGAGTGTTGTACTTCATGAACCGAATTTGGGTACCATGCGTAGACGAATTGCGTCGATTGATTTTGGACGAAGCACATAAGTCCAACTACTCGATACATCCTGGTGCAGATAAGATGTATCACGACTTGAAAGGATTTTACTGGTGGCCTGGCATGAAACGAGACATTGCCACATACGTTAGTAAGTGCTTGATTTGTGCAAAAGTCAAGGTCGAATACCAAAAGCCGTCTGGGCTCTTGCAACAACCTGAATTGCCCAAATGGAAATGGGAACACATCACGATGGACTTCATCACGAAGTTACCGAGAACAACATCCAAAGTTGACACCATATGGGTGATTGTCGATCGATTGACAAAATCAGCCCACTTCCTTGCTATCAAAGAAATAGACAAAATGGAGAAGCTGACTAAAATCTATTTGAAAGAGGTCGTTTCTCGACATGGGGTGCCATTATCCATCATCTCTGATAGAGATGCACGATTCACTTCTCGCTTCTGGAAAACACTTCAACATGCATTGGGTACTAGACTCGACATGAGTAATGCCTACCACCCACAAACTGACGGCCAGAGCGAGCGAACGATACCAACGCTCGAAGACCTGTTAAGAGCATGTGTGATAGACTTTGGAGGTAATTGGGATACACACCTACCTCTAGCAGAATTTTCTTATAACAACAGTTATCACACCAGCATACAGATGGCACCATTTGAGGCATTGTATGGACGCAAATGCCGATCGCCACTCTGTTGGGCAGAGTTGGGCGACAGACATCTATCGGGTCCTGAGATAGTCCAAGAAACTACGGACAAGATATCTCAAGTGCTTAACCGATTGAAAACAGCACGTGACCAACAAAAGAGTTATGCCGATAACAGACGGAAACCTTTGGAATTTCAAGTAGGTGACAAAGTCCTACTCAAAGTGGCACCCTGGAAAGGGGTCGTACGATTTGGTAAACGAGGTAAACTGAACCCACGATACATCGGACCATTCGAGATCCTTGCAAGGATTGGTCCTGTCGCCTACAAGCTCAAACTACCGCAAGAGCTTAGTAGTATCCATGACACCTTTCATATATCTAATTTGAAAAAGTGTCTTTCCGATGAAACACATATCATCCCTCCGGACGAGGTCTTCATTGACTCAAAACTAAACTTTGTGGAGGAACCTATCGAGGTTATGGACACGAAAATGCAGAAACTTCGACACAAATGAATCAAGCTAGTTAAGGTTCGTTGGAACTCAAAACATGGCCCAGAGTTCACCTGGGAACGTGAGGATGAAATGCGCAAGAAGTATCCTCGACTTTTTGAAACCGTGACCACGACTCACGAGACGAATTAAATCTCGGGACGAGATTTCCCTAACGGGGGGAGAATGTGACAACTCTCCAAATTAGGTACTGATTAACATTTAAGCATGTGCATTCTTACGCTAATTTCCTGATTAAGTTTAAAACAAAACTTTTGATGTGATGTAAGCCTAGCAGCTCAGTACTTTCAAACAAAAAGTATTACTAATACGTAAATATTTAAAGTTACGTACAAATGTATCGGGACGAACCCGACAGATAAATACCGCAAGAGTTGATGACATAATATAATTAATAATTCAATTATTAATTACGAGTACTATTGTATCTATAACCTATAGATAAAACGAGTTAAATATACGTTTAACATAAAACGTATTATAAGACGAACAGAAACAATTTTAAAATGCATTCAAAGATCAAAATGAGAAAAATTCAAATTTTCTCACTCTTTCGGAAACATTTGTAACATTACCTCAAAATATGAACCCGAAATTCGACTGAAATTTGGCACTCAATTAAATGATAGCAGTCCAATGTACAAATTTGTACAACAGTCCAAAATAATGAAAACCTCATTATTCCGGATTTAAATAACGAACCAGGAGAGCATCTACAAAATAAAAATATAAAATATTAAATTTTATATTGCACTAATTATACCCGTACCCGAAATTAACGGGCTAAATATCCCACCAACCTCAAATAATTGAGGAGGCAGTATGATTATACTGCAACACTCGTTGAAATATTTCACTCCCTTCTCATTTCAATCTCAGATACACACACATCTACCATCATCATCATCTACCCTTCTCTTCTTCTTCTCTTGTGCTAAACAAACACAAAGCAGCAACAGCAAGAAGTGAGTAGCAGAACAACAAACCAGAAACATAATCCATTCAACACATCATCATCATCTTCTTCGTACATCATCGCCACCATCAACTTCACTTTGTAAGGAACTTCAATTTCTTCGAATTTCATAATTAAATTTCGTTATGTAACATGTTTATGTATCATAATCTATGTATATAACATCATAACTTGATGATTGTTTGAGTTGTTTTTGAAATGGGTTGTATGAAACAAAACTTAGAATCACAAATCATACATGTGAAAGTTGATATAAATGTGATATAACATTATAGAATGATGTTATGACATGATAATGATGTAAAAACGAGCTAAAAACCCGAGACTAAGAATGTAGATATATGTATAACGAACACAGCTCAAGAACAGAGTGCGAATGACAGGGACGAACCAACCCGATCGGTTGGCTTGGGCCAGCCGATCGGCTGGTTATGATGAGCCGAACGACTCAACTAAATGAGCCGAACGGCTAGTTTAGTTGGGCCGATCGGTTTGCGACTTTTTCCCGAACGAATGAATGGGTTAGGATATGGACTGGACCGAAACGAGTAATGGACTAAACGTATTGGGCCGAGACCCCAGCCGAACGGCTGGACTACCCGAGCTGAACGGCTAACCCAAGCCGAACGGTTGGGCTACGCTGTGGGTTGGGCTGGGCTGGGCTGCAGAATGGGCCTGGGTCGCAAGCTGGGCCGAATACTCCTTGGGCCTAAGACAATGGGTTGGACCGAGAATTGTAAAAACAAATGAGTTAAATTAAATAAACGGGCCATTGGGCCAAAACTTGTAATGGGCTAAAAAGATTATGTAATCGGGTTAAGTTATTGAGCCGAAAACAAAACAAATCGGGCCGAGCCTAATAAACTTTCAAACATAAAACGTGACCTGATTCATTTAACGGAACGAGTATTCATAAAATGGAACTCATACACTTTATATATATACTAACGAACGTTTATGATTCTATATATATATATATATATATATATATATATATATGTATATACATAATTAATAGCAAACGACAAACCTATATGTATACTTCATATATACATACAAATGACGACTTTTCAATGACGATAACATTTATTTATTTATTTTATAAACGGAAATAAATACAATAAGAAGTTTTATAACAAATAAAACTTATATACGTTTTAATACGTAAACCACGTGTTTAGAACTTATATATATATATATATATATAAATGTATATATACATACACGCCACAAATTCAATATGTTGAATCTATAACTATCTAATTTTTCATGTATATGCACAAAAGGAACCAAACAACGTTCAAATATCTATATGTATGAATACATACGTGTATATACGCTTGACAAGGTATACGACGTGAGAAATAATAACAATATTTCAACACAACGTCACCAACAAATTTAACTAACAATTTCTTCAAACATACAAACCGTTAACATAAGTTGATTAAACAAATCAAACGTACTTATGTTAATACATTTATTGTATATAGGTTAACACACCTTGGGCTATTACCTGTCGGCTGCTAGCTTTCCTTACCGAGCACATCACAGTGAGTTTACAGCCCCTACTTTTAAATATTTTCTGCTTTTAAACACAGGGGTGTTAAACATAGAAATTGCATGCCAACACATGCAATCAAACTATAAATGCTTTATTGCTGCTATACAACTGTTGATTTGTGATATTACATATTCACTGTTATTTTGGGAATTTAGACAAGGTATCCTAGTACGGACCTAGACTTGGATTGTGTGCATGAAAGACCTCATGACATGCTACTGTAACCATTAGCTAGGTGACTCTAGCCACTGAGTATATGGATAGTACTATTGCCGTGATGACCCTCCTACGGTGGAGCGTATACTTAAATGTCGGTTCAGGCAAACAACATAAGTTTTGGTTGTGGTTTGGTTATAGGGTTAGGTCGTGTTACTTTAACCTGCGAGGTTTAGCTCACCTTTCAGGGGATCACAATCTAAGTAAATTCCCACATACTTTTAGGAAGAACGAATCCTACAACTGTTAAACACCGGAAAACATACCGATAACTTATTTTACACTGGTAAACAACCAGTAACATATTTTGGGACGACATCCCACGTATAACAATACTTTAGGGTAACAACCCTACCTAACTTGTATTTTATAAATGAATAACAAATCATTTATACAAACTTGGTTTAACTAACCACATACACATATAAACCTGTAAATTCACTCAACATATTTGTTGACGACTTTCTCTATGTTTTTCAGGAAATTAGCTGGGTAAGTAATCGCATGCATTCAAGATGGACAACCCTGGACTACTTAGGATGCCACATACTGTTGGGACCGCTTTTGGGGATTTTATTTGTATAACTGCAGACATTGCGGTCATACTTATGAAATCTTATTTTAAACTTATGTATCATTGTTAAAACTAAAATGTTTTAAACTCCACTACTACTGTTACGACTTACATAGTCGTACTACTTTTGTAACAAATGTTAAACTTGGCATCCTCATTAAATAAAGTTGTGCGATAACCATATGCTCTGAGTATGTATGCATTTGTTGGTTGGAATACTGTTCGCAGCCCCGCCACGTAATTAAAGCTTCCGCAAACTAAACATAACTAATTATAATTACCGTTTGGCGGGGTGTGACACTGCAATCAACGGATCTTCTTGTTGGACTGTAATGTCTATCAAGTTATCAGATGAACCCCCATTTGAAACATCAATTGGAGCTACAGTGTTCAAACCAGAAACTTGAGACCTTGTTCTCACACCAATATGACCACCACCCCCGGTTATACCAGCTTGACCACCACCCCTGGTTGTACCAGCTTGACCACCACCCCTGTTTGTACCAGATTGACCACCACCCCTGTTTGTACCAGATTGCCCTCTTCCCCTACCCCTTCCCCTACCCCTTGCCGCAGTACCACTACCATTATTCACACCAGAAGTACCCTCACCATTGTTTGGACCAACATTACCCCTCCTATCACTTCTACTAGGATTATTAACTCTTGGTCTCCTTCTTTGACTAGCCACCTTTTGTGTTACTGGAAATGGTGCATTAGTGCAAGTAGTCTTATTATGTCCATATTGATAACATTTAAGACACTTCCTACTACTAGTAGATCTAACTGCACCATTACCATCTACTGTCCTAGCTCTTTTTCTCTTAACTGGAGGCCTACCAGGCATTTTCCTAGTAATAGGAGGTAAAGGTCCCGGTTTTTCTGTCCTTGGCCATTGGATTTCACCACCCACAGTCTTGATAAAGTGACTATATCTTGATGTAGATCCCCTGTGATCGGACCTAATTGAACCCTAAGAACCAATCAACGTGCGGAATCCATCGATTGATAATATAAAACGTTTAAATGATTAAAACATACAAAACACAAAGTATATGAATACTCAAAAGATTACCAATCAGATTAATTGCTGAAGCACGAGTACAATATACTGAAACTTCACCTAGGTTCGTCAACCCTAGCAAGCTGTGTTGCTAAGCCGACTCATGCGACACAAGTTATGTCGCCAAGTTGACTCTTGCAACACAAAACCCTTGTGTCGCTAAAACACAAAATGTAATTACTTTCTAAATACAAACATCATAACTAACGTAATTACATATCTAACGCATTACAGACTTAGACCAACTGACAGACACACCAAGATGCACCAACAAACTCCCCCGTGTCTTCAGCTTGGTCTTCAAAATTTCTTCAATTCAAACCCTGCCTTCGGGAAACCTGCCTCCAGCATGAATCCCATGCGTAACACACACAGTCACAACCTTCTGAAATTGTCTAGCAAGAGTCAAATTCACTACATTTCTTACGTTGAAGCGAATTGGACTATCAAACAATTTCCTCAAATCTTTCTGTGACAAATTAATCAAGCTCATAGGATCAAATACTTTAAATTGAGCTTTCTTCAAACCATACAGCAAAGTCGTCTCTGGATGCTCAGATGCTGGAACAAAAACAAATACTGCTTCGCCCGTATGCGGATCAAGTTCCCAATGATGAAATCTTCTAAGAAAGTTAAATGGAACAGTTTCAAGCGGTATCTCAATCAAACAATCAGCTGGTGGATAGTGTACTTTGCAGATCGACTGTCTTGTTACTGGATCAATCTTTTTCTTAAATATATATCTCGTTCCAAGCGTCGGTTTAATAAAATTATAACGTTTACTCTTCACTTCATGATGCAAAACCGTCTGTACAAAATCAGCTCGTGAATCTCTGGTTGGATTTATCAATTCCAGTTGAGCTAGACGATTTATCTCTCCCTGAGGCAATGTACTCAGCTTCTTGAATGACCTTTTAAAATACTGAATACCATCGTTTCTCTTAATCATAAAAATACCCTAAGTTTATAGGATAAGTTGTATGATTCAATAAATGATGAAATAATTATATCCTAAGTTTATAGTGGCGTCTGTGATATTGGTAATAGCATATATCATATATTTCATTATTAAACTTAGGATAAGTTGTATGATTCATTAAATGATGAAATAATTATATCCTAAGTTTAATAGTGGCGTCTGTGATAATGGTAATATCATATATCATATATTTCATTATTAAACTTAGGATAAGTTGTATGATTCAATAAATGATGAAATAATTATATCCTAAGTTTAATAGTGGCGTCTGTGATATTGGTAATATCATATATCATATATTTCATTATTAAACTTAAGATCAGTTGTATGATTCAATAAATGATGAAATAATTATATCCTAAGTTTAATAGTGGCGTCTGTGATATTGGTAATAGCATATATCATATATTTCATTATTAAACTTAGGATAAGTTGTATGATTCAATGAAACTAAAATAAAAAAAACCTGCATCAGCCTAGATTCGAACACAGGTTTAAATGGTAGCCGTCATATACCTTCACTCAACACACTGAAACCACTCAAGCACAAGTTCTTTTTGTTAATATTTATGTAAAGTATTCATTTTAAAGTGTTTGAAGGTGATCAGTTTTCTATAATTCCCCTAATTTACTCTATTAAAACCCTAATTATTTACAAAACAACGCGCCGTACACAACTAATCTAAGATTCAAACCCTCCAATGGACAAGTCTTGGATGGGAACAAGCAGGATGAACAAACGTTATATAGATGGACTAAAATCATTTATTGATTACGCGGTAGGCAACTTGGAGAAGACGACTAACATCGACTCTCTAGTAAATAAACATGTTCGTATCCCATGTCCATGTACCAAATGTTTAAATCATGTAGTGCGTACAGTGGAGGAAGTGCATTTCCATTTATTCAGTAATGGCATTGATATAAGCTACACAAAGTGGACTAAACATGGAGAAAAGGATGATTCATCATCTAGTGCCGTGGAACATCATCACAATGGTGCAACAGATTTTGTTGACACCCAGCAAACGGATTCTGATACAGACATTGCAACAGATGCCCCAGAAACAGTTGAAATGGTTGATGCTGCAAACGATAACTTTGATGATGAGGATCCGGATGACCAACTCAAGTTTCATGAACTACTTTCAGATGCAGAGAAGCCGCTTTACAAAGGATGTCCGTTCACAAAGTTGTCAGCAATTGTTCAACTACTAAACTTGAAAAGTAAGTATGGTTGTTCTGATAAGTTCTTTACTGAACTACTGGGATTGTTAAAAAAGATGCTACCTGATGATAATGAACTACCGGAAAAAACTTACCAGTAATTTTTTTTTTTGAAATTAATGGGGTCAGGATACTAAAAGATAGATGTATGTATAAACAATTGCCTTCTTTACTGGAAAGACGATGAGGAATCGACTGTGTGTAGAACTTGTGGGACATCAAGGTGGAAGCTGGATCAGAAGACAAATAAAGTGAAAGATAAAATTCCAGCAAAGGTAATGTGGTATTTTCCAATAATACCAAGATTGAAACGACTCTTTAGGATAGAAAATATTGCCGAAGAATTAAGATGGCACGCGACTAGGAGGGAAACAGATGGTGTGTTACGTCACCCTGCAGATTCACAGGCATGGCGTACCATAGATACAAAATTTCCTGAAATTGCAAAAGATCCAAGAAATCTAAGGCTAGGAATATCGGCTGATGGGGTTGACGTCAATAGAGGAAATAGGCATCACAGTGTGTGGCCAGTTTTAACTGTCATTTACAACCTTCCTCCATGGTTGTGTATGAAAAGAAAGTTTATATCGCTTTCTGTGTTGATTCTCTGGATACCCGGGAAATGATATCGATGTTTTTTTGGAACCGTTGGTTGATGATCTGCAAACCTTATTCGAGAAAGGGGTTGACACATATATGCTTCCACAAAAGAAGTCTTTAATCTACGTGCGGTTGTGTTATGGACAATAAATGATTACCCTGCACTCGGTACTTTATGTGGCTGCCCAACCAGTGGATACAAAGGTTGTGTAGTATGTGGGAAACAAACAGATTGTGTTAGACTTCCTGCGTCATCCAAGCAGAGTTATGTTGGTCACTAAAGATATCTACCATATACACACGCGTTCAGAAAGCAAAGGAAGGCATTCAATAGACAACAAGAATTCCGCCCGTCTCCAATTCCAATGACTGGGGAAGAAATATACAACGAGGTCAAACATATTGAAAATAAGTGGGGAAGGGTAAACCGACCAAACAATAAGGCATCAAGAAATCAGAAAGATGCGAGAGGCATAGGTGGGAAGATACAAAAGCACAAAAGGAAAAGAGGAACTCAAGATGGTAGTTCAAGCCAGATAGATCAAGGTGATGCGTACTGGAAGAAATTCAACATTTGGTATCGAAAGCTTAAGTATTGGAGGCATAATGAAGTTAACCATTGTATTGATTTCATGCATATAGAAAAGAATGTTGGTGAGAGTCTAGTCGGAACTTTGCTAAATGTTCCAGGAAAGACGAAAGATGGAGAGAATGCTCGATTGGATCTGAAAGAGTTGGGGATAGATAAACCAGAGTTGTTTGCTAGGAAAGACGGAGACAAAACAATACTACCTCCAGCAGGTTACACATTAACGAATGCCGAGAAAGACATCTTTTTGTGAAACGTTATACAACATCAGAGTACCTCAAGGCTATTGTTCAAATTTCTCATCTTTAGTCAGCCTAAAAGAAAGGAAGCTCATCGGCCTTAAATCACATGACTATCACATGCTAATGCAAGAGTTTTTGCCCATTGCAATACGGTCAATCATGGACCAACCCACACAATATGCTATCATCAGGTTTTGTTTTTTTTAATCGATATGTAGCAAAGAAATAGTATTGGATGAACTAGATAAGATGCAAGAAGAACTTTGTGTCACACTCTGCCTGCTCGAAAAGTTCTTTCCTCCGTCATTTTTTGATATTATGGTCCATTTGACTGTGCACCTAACTAGGGAGGTAAGATTATGTGGTCCGGTATGCTTTCATTGGATGTATCCCTTCGAACGATGTATGAAGGTTATTAAAGGACATGTTCGAAACAGAAATAAACCAGAAGGATGCATTGCTGAGGAGACTATTGCAGAAGAAATAATAGAGTTTCTTCGAACGCTGTATGAAGGTTATTAAAGGGCATGTTCGAAACAGAAATAAACCAGAAGGATGCATTGCTGAGGAGACTATTGCAGAAGAAACAATAGAGTTTTTCGCAGAATATAAAAAATCCATGAAAACTATTGGTATCCTACATGATGAACATGAAACTGATGAAAACAATGAGGACGGAAAGCCACTGTCGGCAGGCAAATCAAGTGGTGTTTCTGCAGAACTCCTTCAGAAAGCGCATTTGTATGTAATACAAAACACAGATGAAATTCTACCCTATATCGAGTAAGTATTACTAACACATGTCTGTTTAGTTACTTAAATTGTTGCAACAAACATAATAAGCAGACACCTTGTTTCAGGCGACACAAGCAGGTTTTAGAAACACAAAACCCGGGTATGCGAAAAGCGTTGCTGCAGAATGAGCACATTATATCTTTTGGTACCTGGTTACACGAAGAGGTAATTAATTATTTTTTGTAACTGCTTGTTTGTTGAACCTTCAATTTGAAGCTCATTTGTATATACTTGTAATGATATTCAGGTTGCCAGAGAATTAGCTATCTCCAAAGAAACTGTATCAGAAACCGTAAGGTGGATTTCACATGGACCACGCGCCACCATAGTGAAATACAGTGCATACAACATCAATGGGTATACATTTCGTACTAAATGTACTGAAGGCAACGTTAACCAAAACAGTGGGGTTAGTGTTGTGACAGAAGATATGCACATATCCAAAGGAGTAGCAACCACAAGACGCAAATTGTATTATGGGGTTTTGCAAGAGATATGGGTACTAGATTACCGTTTCAGGCAACTCCCTATTTTCAAATGTGATTGGGTTAACCATCGGAATGGTGCGATCAAACGCGATACTAAGCTTGGTTATACATTGGTTGACCTGAATAATTTAGGCCACAAGGTTGATCCGTTCATATTAGCCTCACAAGCACGACAAGTGTTTTATGTGAAAGACCAGGCAAGTAGAAATTATATTGTCTTGAACACACCTCCCAAGAATTACAGAGATACATATGATGAAATCGATGAGGAATTTAGTACCGTCATTCACCTGCACAATGATGACATTTTGCCACGGGTGGATCCATGTGACTTGGGTAATGAATCACGAGATGATTACTATCGAACCGACAGTGGAGGTATTGTTATAAAATCCAAGTGACCGCACCATGTCATGCCGGAATACTAGCTATATAATTGTAATACATTAGCCTTGTAAATTACTTTTTAATTATTTTATGGAATGTTTATTTGTATCTTAATTTCTATGACTTAAACAATGATTATTTGTATCTTAATTTCTATGACTTAAACGTGACCATAAACATCATTTGGTTACACATTTGTGAAATGGTGTGGCTATTGTAAAGCCATATGTGTGACCATATGTATCTGGTTTTGGCTACTCTGAAATAATGTGTGACAAACTCGACTACATGATTTAGTCACATAAACAGTTACTTCAAGTGACCATATAGTGGCATATGATTTAGACACACAAAATAACATTGTATGTGACCAATATAAAACTTAGTGATAATTGATGTCAATTTTGGCTCTAAAAAATAGCCACATGAATATTTCACAAAGTGACTGTTGTGAATATATTCGTCACATAAAATCAACTTAAACGTGACCATAAACATCATTTGGTTACACATTTGTGAAATGGTGTGGCTATTGTAAAGCCATATGTGTGACCATATGTATCTGGTTTTGGCTACTCTGAAATAATGTGTGACAAACTCGACTACATGATTTAGTCACATAAACAGTTACTTCAAGTGACCATATAGTGGCATATGATTTAGACACACAAAATAACATTGTATGTGACCAATATAAAACTTAGTGATAATTGATGTCAATTTTGGCTCTAAAAAATAGCCACATGAATATTTCACAAAGTGACTGTTGTGAATATATTCGTCACATAAAATCAACTTAAACGTGACCATAAACATCATTTGGTTACACATTTGTGAAATGGTGTGGCTATTGTAAAGCCATATGTGTGACCATATGTATCTGGTTTTGGCTACTCTGAAATAATGTGTGACAAACTCGACTACATGATTTAGTCACATAAACAGTTACTTCAAGTGACCATATAGTGGCATATGATTTAGACACAAAATAACATTGTATGTGACCAATATAAAACTTAGTGATAATTGATGTCAATTTTGGCTCTAAAAAATAGCCACATGAATATTTCACAAAGTGACTGTTGTGAATATATTCGTCACATAAAATCAACTTAAACGTGATCATAAACATCATTTGGTTACACATTTGTGAAATGGTGTGGCTATTGTAAAGCCATATATGTGACCATATGTATCTGGTTTTGGCTACTCTGAAATCATGTGTGACAAACTCGACTACATGATTTAGTCACATAAACAGTTACTTTAAGTGACCATATAGTGGCATATGATTTAGACACAAAATAACATTGTATGTGACCAATATAAAACTTAGTGATAATTGATGTCAATTTTGGCTCTAAAAAATAGCCACATGAATATTTCACAAAGTGACTGTTGTGAATATATTCGTCACATAAAATCAACTTAAACGTGACCATAAACATCATTTGGTTACACATTTGTGAAATGGTGTGGCTATTGTAAAGCCATATGTGTGACCATATGTACCTGGTTTTGCCTACACTGAAATCATGTGTGACAAACTCGACTACATGATTTAGTCACATAAACAGTTACTTCAAGTGACCATATAGCGGCATATGATTTAGACACACAAAATAACATTGTATGTGACCAATATAAAACTTAGTGATAATTGATGTCAATTTTGGCTCTAAAAAATAGCCACATGAATATTTCACAAAGTGACTATTGTGAATATATGCATCACATAAAATCAACTTAAACGTGACCATAAACATCATTTGGTTACACATGTGAAATGGTGTGGCTATTCTAAAGCCATATGTGTGACCACTAGCTTTTCCACATTCTAACACACACTGCACATATGGTCACATAAAAAGTTATGTGACCATATGTTCCTGATTTTGGTTACACTTGTATTATGTGTGACAAACTCGACTACATGATTTAGTCACATTAACAATTGCTTCATGTGACCATACGGTGGCATTTGGTCACAGTGTTTTAGAGTGTGACAAAGATTCGTCACGTTTAATTTGTATTATGTGACTAATTCATCGAACTTACTCTTCATTTGTCACGCATTCCAAATTCATATGTGACTAATTCATCGAACTTACTATTCATTCGTCACGTTTAATTTGTATTATGTGACTAAATCAGCAAAAAAATAGCAGATCCCTTTCGCCACATAAATGTTCGAACATGTGTGACTAAATAATAACGTGAATTTTATTTTCGTACCTATAGTCACACAAATGTTCGAATGTGTGACAATCTGATTTCGAGCATGTGTGACCAAAGCCTCATTTTGTACTAGTGAATCTTGTTTTTTTTGGACATGATGATATATAAGGTTATGAACAAATAGTGTTTTAGATATGTTTACAAATAATTTCACTAATAATCTTGTTTTTTTGGACATGATGATATATAAGGTTTTGTGCATTGAAATTACACTTTTATTTAAATATAGCTTTCCAAAACCCTTATAAACCTCCTTTCTAATTCTCTTTTATTTATGATCTCCACATAAACTAACCCTCCCACAACTAATAAAATCGATATCTGTGCGTAAACCCTAGAATATTTCTCCATCAACAATGTCGGTTACGGTTTGACGAAGTACTACTTCAGTAAACTTCATAATTTCTGAGACTAAAACCACCCATTTTAAAGAAGTACATCGGTTACCCTTACCATCTACTTTTAGTAATCGAGGATAATCGTCCTCATCATAATTATTGATTTCTATCTATGCACACTGGTACATCCTTTTCTGATTCAAAGGAGAAACGTAATCCAATCCATTCTCTACTATCAAGAAACCGGTTGACGTGGCAACAAAAGATGCTCAATTTAGTGGTCATGTCTCCGAGCACTCTTACCATGATGGTGAGTAGAGTCCTGAAGGAACCATCATTCATATGGACCAAAATTTTGTTGAGAGCAATAGCGTTAACCTTCTTTTTCCGAGTGGGGGTACCCGGCAGATGGCGAGTTATATATATTTTACATTAGGAATCTTAGTTTTCGTACATCCAAGTGACTAGTTACCTTTTGTGTATATGCTCAAGATCTGAAGTACTTTTGTTTTTTCAGGATCGCAAGGACCATGCAAGTGGCAGCACGGAGCTTTCTTGTATCCCATCAATGGTGGATGGGTTGAAACCACACCAAAGGAAGGTTCTATTCTGTGCTATCAAGAAAACCGTTGACGTGGCAACAAAAGATGCTCAATTCAGTGGTTATATCGCCGAGCACTCGGCTTATCATGATGGTGAGCAGAGTCTTGAAGGAACCATCATTCATATGGACCAAAATTTTGTTGAGAGCAATAACGTTAACCTTCTTTTCCCGAGTGGGGGTATCCGTCAGATGGTGAGTTATATATTTTACATTAGGAATATTATTTTTTGTACATCCAAGTGACTAGTTACCTTTGTATATATGCTCAAGATCTAAAGTACTTTTGTTTTTTCAGGATCGCAAGGACCATGCAAGTGGCAGCACGGAGCTTTCTCCTATCACATTTACTCTTTTCCACAAAGAAGATGAACCTCTACGACGCCACTTGGAGTGTGATTATGATGGAGGATTCATTGATCATACATGGTAATTACCAATCCTCCTACTGTTTTTAGTGTAGTCTTTGATTTTAGGCACTATCATATTTCTAAAATCATGGTTTGGTTACAGGTTCATTCCAATCATACCAACGCTACTGGTTAATGGAATTGAAGGAATGATGCCAAAGTATAATCCACGAGACATTATTGCTAACCTAAAACGCCTATTGGATGGTGAAATAATGGTGCCTATGGATCCATGGTACAAGGAAACAATTAAGAAAGCAACATCAAAGGATACCTACAGATACACCAGTGCAGGAATTGTAGAGGAAAAAGAGGGAGAAAATACTCTTAGTAATACGTTGTTGATGCATATTAGGTGTCTGTCAGTTGGTCTATCGAGTTGTAATAAGTGTCGTTTAGTTGTATAGTGAAATATATTGTTTTAGTTATATGCGACACTTAAGTTTTGGTTTAGGCGTCACTTGCCTTAGTGACGCATAGCGTCACTTAGGTAAGTGACGCATGAAGGCGGCCACATGCGACACTTCCACAAGTGACGCATGTCGGCTGACTTTTTGTATAAATACAAACCTACGGGTTTTCGGCTAGGGTTGACGAAACCCTAGCACCATTTGTCGACTAAGCAACATTGTAATCGTTCCCAATTCATATATACAAGCTGATTACTTCGTTTACATTGTTAATTATAATTGTTTCGGTTTGTGTTTATTGGTAATACACGCAATTGATTGATTCCGCCTTTCAATTGCGGTCAATTGTCATCTAGATCCACGTCCAAGGGTACTTTCACCCATCAAAGTAAGTTAAAACAAAAAGCAGCTTAAATCACACTCTTACACTCATCTAGATCATCTTCATCTTGGAGACTCACCGCATAAGTGTCCTCTTTCTGTTAACCCTGTTTTCATGGAAGAGATGACCCGCCTCATCTTCTCGTTTAAAAGCTTCTGTCAAAAGCTTCAAAGCTTTGGTAATCACCTTCTGCCCACCTTCAAAACTTAGATCTTCCAGGTCAATGAGTGGACCTCTTTTATTTGTTGGAACATGATTATCAGAAGCCATCGAAACACCATCAACCATCAACCCCATATGTTATATGTTATGACCCATATTAACTATAGAAGTCTAGAACAGACATGGTTATGACCTAAACCGCCTATTATATATCGCATTGGAATTTTATGATACAACATATATTACTTCTTTCCATGGAAGAAGGAACCAGCCTCATCTTCTTCTCAGGTGAAGCTTCACTCGCCGGCTTCAAAGCTTTGGTAATCAACTTCTGGCCACCTTCAAAACTTGGACCTTCCAGCTTAACAGCTTCTGCACCTCTTTTCATCCCTCTTTTCATCATTGTTGGAACATGAGTATCTGAAGCGATCCAAACAAGAATCACAAGCATGTAAGGTCAACCCAATACCAACTAGATCCTTTGTGACCAGTGACCCTGTCTTGCCATTATTTATATATCAAAAAAATGAGAGTTTTATGATACAATTACCTGTTTCCATGGTAGAAGGAACCAATGTTTTCGTTTGTTCAGCAACAGCTTCTGTGTTGAGCGCTTTCTTAGGGGCAGGCTCCCTAGCATTCTTAGCACCTTTAGGACCCTTAGCCCTTGCCATCGCTTCTTGTATTCTTCTAGATTGATCATCTTTAGCATCCCTCTTGTCTTGTTCCTGATCACACAACCAACATGATAGATGGTAAAAACTTGAAGAGACCAAATAAAAAAGAAACGTTTACTTTGTCAAAGGGGGTAATACCAAACATACATCAAGTTCCTCAATAAGAGCGTCAAGATCTTGCAACCACAAAGAGTGGGAAGGTGTCGATGTGAGTTCATCTAACTCAGCCTTCTTTTTTGCCTTTTCTTGCTGTAGTTGTTTCATCTTGTCAAGAGTTAAGGTTCCTTCTATCATCGACAACAAGTAATAGTATCCAAATCCATATCCATGTTCAAAAGGAATGTAACTTCTGTCCAGCTTGAGAAACAGTTTTGCCCTCTGAATATCAAATTTTCTATTAAGAGCCACCTTGCCAAACCTCACTTGGTTTTTCAGTTTCAATATAGCTGTTTGAAGACTACGAACTAGAGCACTCTGTAAATTATGAAGCAGAGGAAGTTTATCTCTAACGAGTCAAATGGGTAATGGTTTCTTGAATTAGTCTTTTAGGCAAACAAACTACAAAGTCATTATATTCAAATTAAACATTTCACTTTCTTGAAGTGCATTCTAAATGATTCATATCCAACTTACTTTCCTCTTCTCATAGAAGTTGAGACGAAGGTTAAAGAAATCCTCCAGAACTGTAAACACAAAAAATTATTCATTCATATATATATATATATATATATATATATATATATATATATATATATGTGTGTGTGTGTGTGTATATATATATATCAAGATCAGAAACCAAAATATCAATCTTGATGCTATACTTACTTTGTTCAGCGGTATCATACTTCTTTTTTACACCATTTGCATCTAGCAGATGCATAGGCAGATGCTTATGAGCCATGTAGTCCTGCAATGCAAACTCACAAATACGAACATTATTAATTAAAACATCCCTAATTCATTTCAAAACTTGTAGTAGGTACATTACCTTAATAAATGGTTCCTTATCTTCCTGTGTTTGTGAACCCATTTCCAAAAAATCCTTGGATTCTTCAATCAGTCTACTTAGAGGCAGCTCCCCCGTGTCTTCAGCTTGGTCTTCAAAATCTTCAAATTCTTTGAAATCGTTGAGTCTTTATTTCCAGCCAGCAGGAAATACACCACCAGCGTGTACTCCATTGGCTACGCAGATATCAATAATTTTCTGAAACTTTATCGCTTCGGCTCTATCTCTCTCTTTGAACTGAATCCTATTCTGATGTAGTCTTTTCATATCTTGTTCAGAGAGGTTAATCAAACTCAAAGGGTCAAATACACAAAATCTATTTCTTTTTAGACCCCAAGTAGACCTCTTTTTAGGTTGAACAGCATCCCATGCTGTTTTCTCTTCAACCTCCAACTCCACGTCTAAAGACTCCGAATCCGTAGCTGGTTCCGATTTTGGAATAAAAACAATTACAGCTTCACCAGTAATATCATCATATTCCCAGTACAGCAACCTATTCAAAAAATCCAAAGGAATGATCTCTAGAGGTACCTTCTGTAAGCACTTTGCTGGTGGATAGATTATCCTTACGATTGGTTGTCGTGTAACCGGATCCAACTTCTTCATAAACTTATATCTCATACCCACTGTCGGTTTAATCAGATTATACTTTTTGCTGTTAATCTCCCGACGAATAACCACTTGAAAGAAATCGGCGCGTGAATCTCGAGCACGGTTAATCAAGGATATCTGAGATAATCTCTGAAGTTCACATTTCGGCAAAGTACTTATTTTATAAAACTTTAAGTTGAAGTACTGAATGCCATCACTTCGTTTAATCATAAACACCGAATTGTTCTCATCAAACTTCCAGCTTTTTATCAAACCCGTGTAATCAGTTCTGACTTTGTAGAATTTACAAGTAACGGGTACCTCAACAATAGGTTTGAGCACTATGTCAGGCTTTATCATTGAAGATTGAGCTGTAGAAGTTGATTGCTCATTTGTCTCTGTCTCAGAATCCTGATGTAATTCATCTTCTGAAGAATCCGATTCAATAATGGGAGCATCGTCATAACATTCATCACTTTGAAGTTGCTCCCCCTCAACCTCAACTTCATCATTCCCTTCAAAGAAATAATCCTCTGCTACAGGATCATTCATTACCTCTTCCTCCGGTATCGTTGTATTATCATTCATCAAATTTTGCAGATATGTAAGATCTACAAACGAATAATCAACCGCAATAGGTCTTGCCTGACCTTGAACCTCAACGAAATAATCCAAAGATACGTTTTCATTAATAGTCGAAGGAAGTACATTTTCTGGTTCCGGGGAAGGAGTTACATTTGTTTCTAACTCACTAGGACCTACCTCCCCCGAAACATTTGTAACGGATTCCAACTCTAACAACCTAGATGACAGATTCGTCACTTGAAGCTGTAGAGAGTCAACCGTAGCAGCGCG
Organism: Pseudognaphalium luteoalbum; assembly: GCA_963422505.1. NCBI lineage: Eukaryota > Viridiplantae > Streptophyta > Magnoliopsida > Asterales > Asteraceae > Pseudognaphalium > Pseudognaphalium luteoalbum. The sequence goes on along the minus strand of OY730193.1, from coordinate 111,117,912 downwards.
AGCTTCCAATTCCCTGATCTGAGAGGCCTGAGCTTCAATTATAGCCTTCTGATCATCAAAACGTTTTGCCAAAAGCTCCATCTGAGCCAAAACCATCTGAAGAGACGGCATGTCAGACGTTGGCGGTGGTTGTTGTCGTTGGGAAGTTGGTTCCTCAATAACCACTGTCGTCCGCTGGCGTCTACGAAGAGGTAGATCAGCATAGGAGGGTGAAGACCCAGCAGGACGTTTGCCCGGATTCCTCGGGACATGGACCCTGCCAGCAGAGATCCGTCTCAATATACGCTTAAAGCGCCGAGGATCGGCAAGCTGAATACCGTCAAAAGCAGATTGTGGTGGCACGTCACCCTCAGAATCTGGAGGAGTGGGCCCACCGTCATCAGACTCAGCCTCAACCTGAACAACCCGATCGATATCCTCTAAGTCTTGAGCGATATCGGTATCCACTAAGTCGTCCTCATTGACCGGAGGCACGACGTCATCCAAAAAACCGTGATCGTGCGGCGCAACATAAGTTTCGTTCACTATGTGCCCGAAAAGTTCACGATCAGCTAAAACCGGCTCGCCCTTCGGCGCGAGCTTGCAGTCATTAAAGACTCGCAAAAGTATCGGTGTCGGCACCAGAAGAGATCGCTGATCTGGAGCGATATCGAGATTGAGGTCATTCAACAAAAGCTGGACAAATCGAGGATACTGCAGCCATTTGTCCTTTCCAGAGCGTATATTCTCCACCATGTTGCCAAAAATATAACCGCTGAAGTTATACAGTTTATTGTAGATCAGGGCCAACATGAGAGACAGAGTAAGATGGCTCGCAGCATCGTATCCCCCCTTTCTCAGAGATAAACAGACAATTATAATATGACAAAGGTACCTCCAAACCCGGCAAAGGTACTGTTTCCTGAAGTCAGAGAGTTGGTTTGCCGGATAACCCATCCTCTGAAGCCCTCCGTAGATAAATGTAGTTGGGAAGATAGTGGGCATTGTAGAGTTATCAGTAAACTGCAAAACCCGTCTGATCGAGTTCTCGGTGATCTCGATTTCCTCCCCAAACATAGTCGAAACAATCCGGGGAACATCGCCCTGAACCCTGATCACTGCATGATCATAGAATTCCTCTATTTGGTTCATGTATACAGGAGTTGTTGCCGTAATCGCATAATAAATCCTCGATCTGCGTAGAAATTCAATCATTGGCCTGAACGGCGCTGAATTGGCATGCGTAGACTCTAGAAACGCCGTAATGTTGTGTCGAGTGTTTGTGCGGCGGTAATAATTCTGAAGTTCAGCCATCTGTAAGCTAAAAATACAAAGAAAAATAACCGAAATCGTTATAAAGTTAGCTCGAACACAGAAGGGTTAGAAAACGAATGTTTACTTTAGGCGTCACTTAACGCATGGCCACTACCGTCACTAAGGAAGTGTCGTATGATACAGTGTTTACAATTGAAATTAAAGCATAGCGTCACTTAGGTTAAGTGACGCTATCAAGCATCACTGATGTAAGTGACGTTTGTATTTAGCGATTAAAATTATACGACACTTATGAAGTGACGGGTGAAGAACATGCGTCAGTTAGAATAGTGACGGTATCCTAATAGAGTCACTTACGAAGTGACGGTATAAGTGACGTATAGAAATAAGCGTCACTTAGACAGTCACTTGGGGTAGTGATGCATGAAAAGGCGTCACTAGGAAGAGTGACGGTCTTAACAGTTAAAGCAATTATATGCGTCACTACACGAGTCACTTAAGAAGTGACGCAATATCAAGCGTCACTTATTAAGTGACGGTATGGTTTTTCAAAATTACCAAATAGCGTCACTTGAGGTAAGTGACGCACGAAGTGACGCAACGATGAAGATCATCGTGTCACTGTTCATACCCAGATTTCAAATTTGGGGGTTTTCGAAATCAAAGTTACCAAGTTATGCGCATCATAAAAACGAATGGAACACACCCTTTATTACACAAAAACATGATCAAACAAGCATTTAAACAATCGATTTTCAAAGTAAAACCCTAACCGTAGCCCTAACTTAAATTTACAGAATGAATTAAGAAAGAAAAAGGTTAAAATTAGTACTAAATAGATCGTAGGAATGAGGGGAACAAAGATGTAGCATAGGAATGAACAAACAAGCAGCAGAAATCACAAACGATCGAAGAAATTCGCACAGAGGGAAGTGACGCAGAGACAGTGTGAGTATCGGTGTGTCAGTACTAGTGACGGTATAAGTATTTGAAAAGTGATGAGGTTGAGTGTCGTGGGAAGGAGTATTTATACACCGACCCTAGTATGCGTCACTCAACCCGGCACTTAAGGCATAGCTTACCCCGACACTTATTGCGTCACTTAAGTAAGTGACGCAATATCGAATGCGTCACTGATAGCGTCACTTATGAAAGTGACGCTCAGTTCAATTTTAGTGAAAAAATTGCGATTTCATCAAGGTTTCGCGTTGTGATTGCGGTACTCAAATCTGAAAATGTAACTGTAACTTGGATACTAACTAAAATTACACTAACTTAGATAAAATAAAACACATACAAGAATGTAAATTGACAATTACAAAATTAACACATTCTTTTTGGTGACGGAGTTGATAAAGTCTGGTTAGGGATCATATTGGAATAACATGCATTTATTAGGAACATTAAGTGTTATTTCGATCATCAGTATATTTGTCCTCTTTAAATTTACTTGACATACTAAAAACACTTTTTATAAAAATTATTTCAAAACGATTATTAGTATGTTTATCCACTTAAACATGTTATACACACCTCTAGGAGGTATTTTATTATTATTGGTATGTGCATTTCGCTGTAGTTCCCACCATAGATATACATCTTAACTTAAAACATAGACCATGTTCCCATTTACAGATAGAATATAAGAGAATCAATTTTAAGAATCAAGTTAGCGGTGACAGGTCTGTACTTACGTACAACAGAGCGACATAGCTTGATTCAGGTTTAAGCAAAACCAGACTTGGTCAAACCATTTTGGCGACCTTGTAAGGTATCTTATTTTGAAAGACTTTACAAGTACTTTGACTTGTGTTTTCTTAAGTTTAAAGTATATATTAATAGAAGCCAGGTCTATACTTACGTATAACAGAGGAAACTATCAATATATACCCCCAAATGATATCAAATAAACATCTTTCACGAAAGCATGTCTAGTATAAGTAAGAAATTAAGACTTTTGTCATACATCTAATGGTGTTATACCACTTGAAATAAACAATTAATGATTAAGCTTCTTAAGTTTTCTCAAAGAGGTTTGCATACCATGCCTACTAATATATCGTATGATGAAGACAATGTTTATAAAAACTGTTTTCAATACGTCAGATAAATCTACTGACACATCCAAGATAAACCTTAAATTTCCATTTTTATGCATGTCACCCAATATACTATCATATCCCATGTTGTTTACAGACACAACTTCAACGTCTATTTTAAAATGTAGCAACCTTGCATTTCGTTAATACTAGAAAGTATAATGAGTGGTAGTTGCGTGGGTTGCATTTTTTTTTTTTAATCAATACTTTAAAAAAAAAATCCAAGTCACAAATTACTTTTTCGTGGTAAAGAACCTGAGACCGATCATGTTGACTAATTCATCAAATCGGGCTCTAGAAAAAGCCTTAGTGAATAAGTCAGCATTTTGCTTTAGGGTATCTATATGGACAAGGTCAATAAGGTGTTTCTCATAGCAATCCCGTATAAAGTGAAACCTAATTTCTATGTGTTTGGTTTTAGAGTGTTGTACGGGATTGCGTGTGATTGATATGGCAGCAGTATTATCAATATGTATAGGAGTTAAAGTTAAGAGTAACCCGTAGTCGCGCAATTGGTGCTGAATCCAAAGAACTTGAGAACAGCAGCTTGCAGCAGCAATGTACTCGGCCTCCGCTGTTGAAGTAGAAACCATTGTCTGCTTTTTGCATTGCCATGACACCAATCGGGATCCCAGAAACTGACATCCTCCTGTTGTAGACTTCTTATTCATGTTGCAGCCACCATAATCTGAATCGGAATAAGCAGAGAGCGTGAAGTTCTTCTCATTTGAGTACCATAGACCGAGAGTGGGTCTATATTTAAGATAGCCAAAAATCCTCTTCACCGCCTTCATATGAGAAACCTTAGGACGTGCCTGATATCTTGAACAAATTGAAACCGCGAATACGATATCAGGCCTTGAGGCAGTAAGGTACATTAGAGAACCTATCATCGAACGATAATCCTTTTCTTTGCAGTCCTCATCATCATCAGCAGGTCCAAGATTATGATTGAGTTCAATAGAAGTTCCATAAGGCTTACAAGTGAGCATATCATACCGTGTCAACATGTCATTGACATATTTCGACTGATGAATATACATCCCTTTGGATGACTGTTCAACTTGCACCCCTAGGAAGAAAGTTAGATCTCCCATTGCACTCATCTCGAAAGCTGACTTCATGACCTCTTCAAATTCTTTGCATAAAGCCTCATTCAATGATCCAAAAATAATATCATCGACGTACACTTGAACGAGTAACAAATCATCCCCTTTCCCTTTTGTGAAAAGAGTGCTGTCGATGGTGCCCCGAGAGAAACCGTTGTCCACCAGATGAGTAGCTAGCCTCTCATACCATAGTCGAGGAGATTGATGAAGTCCATACAATGCCTTATTTAGCCTGTAGACATAATTTGGATTCACCGAATCTTCAAAACCTGGAGGCTGTTGAACATAAACCTCCGTATCAATCTTACCATAAAGGAATGCACTCTTGACGTCAAGTTGCTTGACACGAATCCCTTTAAATGAAGCAAAAGCTTAGAAGATACGGACAGACTCCAATCTGGCGACAGGGGAAAAAACCTCATCATAATCCAGTCCTTCAACCTGAGTATACCCTTGAACAACTAGTCGAGCTTTGTTTCTTGTAACAACCCCTCGATCATCCTTCTTTACTCGATATACCCATCAAGTGCCTTTTGGATCAGCACCCTTGGGTAATGGTACTAGAGTCCACACCTGCAACTTGTGAAATTGTTGCAGTTCATCTTGCATGGCCTCGACCCAAGATGGATCTTGTAAGGCCTCCGAAACTTTCTTCGGTTCAGTTTGGGAAAGATGGCATGAATTAACAATTGCCATAAATCCCAAAATCTGATCAGCTGAAGTATCCTTATCTTCAGCAGATTGCTTCGCCTGATGTCTCGTTTGAACAGTAGAATGAGGATCACCAATTATGTTTTCAACTGGGTGATTCCTATGTATCCGGGTCACTGGAATGGCATCTGGCACAAGATTTAATTCCAAGTTGTTCAAGTCACCTTCAGTGGCAGAAGCATCTTCGTTCTCTTCATTAATGAAGAAACGAGAATAATCCATGTCTTCTTCATCCTCTAAGAGAGGCATATCAGGATCGTCCGGAAGATCCGCGGCATTAACAGTGTTTGAAGAAGACGGAATGGTTGTAGTTGGTGGTGTGGGTGTAGGTACAGATGCAGGAGAAGTAGTGGATGTAGGTGCAGGCATTTGTTGTGTTGGAGTAGGTGATGGAGTGGATGTCGTATCGGGAATTGGATTGGGTGTTGTAGGAGGAGAATCGGATGTTTGTTGAAAAACATCGAGTCCATGAAGCATTGTGATTATCTCTTCAGTGTCGTCGTCCTCCGGTACATTGAAGGAACTGAAGAGTTTCCCATAATTGAAGAACCAATCCGGACCCGTTCCTTGAGGTGGTTCTGTATACCGTAAGCATTTTACCTCAAAGTGTTCCTCGATCTCGTTTGTTGATTTGTTGTATACCCGTTTGTTTGGAGAATTGACCGAATATCCGAGAAAAATCCCTTCAACGGCTTTATCACCAAACTTAGGGACACGTTCTTTGGTTATCATGATCAAACAAGGACACCCAAAGGGCTCCAGAAACTGCAGATTCGGCTTGCGATTGTTGAAGAGCTCATAACACGTTTTATTCTTCTTTTTAACCGAAAGTACCCGATTCAAAACGTAGCAAGCAGTATTAACTGCCTCGGCCCAGAAGATATTAGGTAGTTTGGAATCCGCTAGCATAGTGCGAGCAGTTTCAATGATGGTCCTATTCTTCCGTTCAGCAACTCCATTCTGTTGAGGAGTTCTCGGAGCACTGAATTGATGTTCAATACCCCTAGAAGCGCAAAACAACTCGAGAGTTGAGTTCTTGAATTCGGTTCCGTTATCGCTTCGCAGTCTCTTTACCTTTAAGTTGCACAAATTTGCCAACTTATCCAACAAGTAGACCAAAATTCCCGCTGTCTCATCCTTTGTTGCGAGAAAGTATACCCACGAAAATCGTGAGTAGTCATCCGTCACTGCCAAACAATAAGAGCGACCACCGATGCTCTTTGTAGAAACAGGACCAAAAAGATCCATATGCAGTAATTCCAACGGAGCATTAATGGAATTCACATCCTTAGACTTATGGGACTTCTTATGGAGTTTGCCCTTGTGGCAAGAAACACAGTCATCCTTCAAGGCGAAGGACTGTTTCGGAACTCCACAAACCAAATCGTTATTAACAAGAAAATTCATTTTACGGAAATGAATGTGTCCCATTCGTCTGTGCCAAAGGAGTGATTCCTTTTCGGAAGCCTTCGAAAGGAGACAAGTGTACTCGCTAGTTGTCTCCACGGTTCGCATGTTCATTACATAGGTGTCATTTCTTCTAGGTGCACGCATTAACACCCATTCCTCAGGAATGACATACCCCGGCTTCAAGATAACACACTCAGTCTTTGTAAAGGATGTGGTGTAGTCCTTATCACAAACTTGTGAAACACTTAAAAGATTATGTTGAAGTTCGGCCACATAATTTACATTCTCAAAGCTAACCCGTCCATTTGTTAGCGTTCCTCTCCCCGAAATCGTTCCTCCTGTATCTCCTACAAAGGCCACATGTCCTCCTGCGTATGGTTTAATATCCACAAGAAGAGACACATCACCAGTCATGTGTCGCGAGCAGCCACTATCAAGAAACCATTCACTATCTTTTACACGTTCAGACTGCTGCAACACAAAAGAATGAGGAGATTAGTGAGAAACGGTGACCCAAGCCTTTACAGACTTAGGTCGACCATAGTCATCAACAATAAGCACATCAGATAAAACTTTATTTTTAAACAAATCAGATTTAGTATCTGATGTGTTATCATTGATGACAATAGAGTCCGCAGTAGACTCTTTTCTTTTCCAAACCTTTGATGGTTCGGAATTTGGCTTAGTGGTAATGTCGGGCTTTGGAATTGACAAAGAGTTTTGCCCAACATTACTTACTTTCTTGGCAGGCTTAGGAGAGTTTGAGTGATGCCTAGAAGGTGATTTTGAAAAAGAATTTTTGTAGAATGATGTCCTAGGCATATCTCTCCCATACCGCTGATGAGAAAGTTTGGGACAATCGCAGATCAAATGTCCTTGTTTCTTGCAGTAGAAACAAGAACGAGTCTCTCTAAACTGTTGAGGCGAAGGATTTACTGCAGGAAGTGGTGAAGCATTTCTAGAACATGAACATTTCGTTCACGTGTTAGAGAATGCTTGTTTAGATGTAGAAGTTGAGGCATAAGTTTTATCAACATGAACCTTTTCATTTGTCACCTTTTGTTTTAAAACATTTGCCGGTGACATTTGAGTTTGAAGTTTCACATTTAAAACTCTATTTTCCTTTTTATTTTGAACCTTTGATATAGGTTCAACTTTTAAAATTTGTTTTTCAGGTTTAGCCTCAACCTTCTTAAACTCAGGATATTCCTGATCAGTAATATCCTCTATCTCAACAATCTCATTAGTATGAACTTGAGACTTATTTTCGGCTTTAACAAACTGAGGCAATGGATACTCTTGCCTCTTGGTTTTCTCCGTTGTCAGTTTGTTTAGCTTGGCTTCTTTGGCCTTAATACCATATAGTTTGGTATAATCAACTGAAATCTCCTCAAGGCCTTGTTTAGCAATCGGGGGACAATATTCAGCATTAGAAGGTGGTGGTACTTGGTTATAGCCAAGACCTTCCTTCTTTTTGCCACTTGCTCCTTGCTTGCTAACAATCTCATTAAAGACTTGAGTGGCGGATGTTGAACCTAAGATTTTGCTTTTATGATTCTCAAACGCATTTTTCAAATAAGATAATTCTTTAGTCAACAATTCAATTTCAGTAAGATAACTTTTAATTGCATCTTGCTGGCTAAAGACCTTTGCCTTAAAGGTTTTGGTATCTAATTTATGAGCTTTAAGGTGTTGTTCATAAAGTTTTTCATTATCTAGCAAAAACGTATTAGATTCAGTAAGTTTAACAATCTTGTCCCGCATATTTAGATTGTCTTTCTGATAGACCTCAAGGGATTCAGTCAACTTAATACATGAAACACAATTAAAAGGCTCGTTAGGTTCATTTGGTACCTCAGGAGTAATGTGAGCCATCAGGCATTGAAACTGTGCAGCTTGAGCACTCCAATCAGAAGCAGTTGGCTCAAAAACAATCAAAGCGTTATCTACAGACAATGATTTAGCTTCTTCTTTCTCATTTGCCTTGGGTGGATCTGGCTTAGTAAGACCCGACGATGGCATCCTGGGTTTCTCACATTCCCTTGCGAAGTGACCAAGGTTCTGACAGTTGTAACATCGAACCTTGCTTTTGTCGAACCCAAACCCAGTCTTCCCATTACCTTCCAAGCTCTTCCGTCCTGTTCTCTGCAGAAATTTCTGAACCCTTCTGGAAATCATAGCTATGTTCCAGGTTAAATCCATCTGCTCCAAGTCATCGTCATCCAGCTGAGCATAATCTTCTTTGGTCATTTCCAAAGTAGTATTTGGTTGAGTAACCAAATCTTTGTAAGAACTGAGGAAAGCTGTATAAATCGCAGCTTGCTCTTGAATAGCTGGTGAAGATGAAACCTGCTGTTGTGATCCTTGATTAGTGCAGGTTGTGCCAGAAACATAAGCCGCATGTGAAGCTCCAGCTGAATAAGATGAAGAATTGGTATCCGATATGAATGCCACTCCTCCATAACTCTTACCAGAGTTAACTTGGCCTCCATAAAGTGAAGGATTTTGTACAAATCCATTTGACTTGCACTCTTTCTTCTTCAACTCCATAGCGTGGGCTTGAAGAACTCCTATCAGTTTATCTAAAGTCATCCCATCCAATCCTTCACTTTCCTTCAAGAATTGGACTTTTACATCCCATGCACTTGGTAGAACATCTAACAATTTCTTATTTATCTCAAGTGCTGTGAGATTATATCCACCCTCCGTTAACTCACTCACAAGTTGTGAGTACCGTGTAAACAGTCCAGAGGTTGTCTCATTAGGTAAGGAGTCAAACAGATCGTACTGTTTCTTTATCAATTCCAGCTTAGCCTCCTTGTATTTCGCATTTCCCCCACACCTCATTTCTATAGCCTTCCATAAGTCATAGGTTGTGTCATGATTTTTAAAAAGTCTCATGACATCCTTTGTCAAGCACATACAGATAGCTGAGTGTGCTTTTCTTTCTATTTGATAATCCTTCTTTTCTTGAGGTGTCATCGCAATGAAAGATTTTGGTGGAGGAACCTGACGATAATCTCCTTCAGCTACTGGAGCCTCATATCTTTGTTTTAATGGGCCCCACAGTTCCGGACAATGAAAATCCACAAACTGTTCAAATCTATCTCTCCAATAAGCATAGTCCATGTCTGCAGTGAATAGTGGAGGTTTATTATTGGAACCGATATCATTTCCTTGCTTTATCATTTCTCTAATACCTCTAATATCTTCCTTGTCTGCGGCCATTGAAGATATACCTCAAATTTTACTCAAAAACAAAAGCTTGGAAAAATATTAGTACTGAAGGCGTCACTTAGTAAGTGACGGACAGAAGTGTTGCAACGACTAGCGTCACTAGGTAAGTGACGCTATGAAGTGACTGATGACACTATAAGTAAGTGTCGCTCAATCAGACAAGTGACGCACTCAAGTGACGTACTTGAGTGACGTGCTAAAACAGATAGGCGTCACTAGTAAAAGTGACGCAGTAAATCAAAAGGCGTCACTAAAGGAAGTGACGCAAGAAATCAAACAGGCGTCACTAACAGAAGTGACGCTTGAGAGTCAAGTGACGTGCAACAGTGACGCACGTAAGTGACGTTGGATTAAAGGGCACGACACTTAAGTTAAGTGTCGTATAAACCTCAAATGACGCTTCAAGTGACGCGTTCAAGTGACGGTATAACCCTAATTTTGGATTAGGTAGTGCCGCAGTAAGTGACGCGTCCAAGTGACAGATCGAGTGTCGCAAAACAGCTGTAAAATCCAAAACCCTAAAAAATATCTAACTTTCATAAACCAAACGAAAATTCCTTGAACCCTAATGGACGAAACCTGTAAATGTTGAAGAATATCGGCTGTAATTCACTTTTGCACCTCAAAATCCGTATGTATTCTTGATTCTTGAATCAAGCAAAACCGAAATCAACCTAAAATACCTTCTAAACGTCAATGTTATCACCTATAGGCTCTGATACCAGTTGAAAGTACCCTTGGACGTGGATCTAGATGACAATTGACCGCAATTGAAAGGCGGAATCAATCAATTGCGTGTATTACCAATAAACACAAACCAAAACAATTATAATTAACAATGTAAACGAAGTAATCAGCTTGTATATATGAAATGGGAACGATTACAATGTTGCTTAGTCGACAAATGGTGCTAGGGTTTCGTCAACCCTAACCGAAAACCCGTAGGTTTGTATTTATACAAAAAGTCAGCCGACATGCGTCACTTGTGGAAGTGTCGCATGTGGCCGCCTTCATGCGTCACTTACCTAAGTGATGCTATGCGTCACTAAGGCAAGTGACGCCTAAACCAAAACTTAAGTGTCGCATATAACTAAAACAATATATTTCACTATACAACTAAACGACACTTATTACAACTCGATAGACCAACTGACAGACACCTAATATGCATCAACAATGGGTTTTGATAAACAACTCTTCATTAAGCCTTTAAAAACACGTTTTTTCTGCCTTAGGGCTTCTTCTACTTTCATCTTCTACTTTCAAAGTAGAAGTGGTGGAAAGATATTATACTTGTTTTTTGATGCCATGAGGATTTCAACTTTTGTTTTTGTGCTGACTAGATGTGATAACTTTTTGCTGTTGCATTTTACTTTTCCCGTTTGTTTCTTTTTTCCCTCCTATTTTTGTTTATTGTGTGGATCTATTAAGAAATAAAATATAAATAAAAAGTAATGAAAATGTCTGTCAAAACTTATAGTTTTAAGTTAGCCTTGTAAGTTACCCGAGTTCTACCCAAAGTGTCTTCAAACCCGCCAATCCATTTCAAATCCATCTCAAAACACAGTCCAAATATTACAATCCAAATATTTTGACATTTTATTTATTTATTAGTTAAAAAAGCACCAGGCTTTTTCTAATAAAATCGAAATAGATAGATTTCAAATCAAATAATTTAATAAAACAGTTAATCACTTAGTTACCTAAGAAGATGAAAAATAGATGAAGGTCTGCAATTAGTTTGGTACATACTAAAATATATAACAAATCATATACAAAAAAATAACTTTGCACAACTTACAGAAACACCTACATACCTTCCATACTTTAAAGAGATAAAAGGCACTTTCATTATGTTCATTATGGTAGTATAACAACTCTATATTTTATAAAATATAGGTTCTCCTTTAGAAGATTTCCGTATGGAAATAAGCATGGTCTAAAACTAATTAATGTACATGTACCTCTAAAAGTAAAAGTTGACTAAGCATTAGGTAGAAGTAGTATGTCCATCCTCCCATAAATTTGTCCATCCTCCCATTATTATTTTGTGCTACCAAATTACTAATTTGGGTACTGGTACTAATTTGCCCATGCTCCCATTTACCTTCCAAATATTTCAATTTGCCCTTCCTCCCATGCTCCCATTTACCTTCCAAATATTTGAAGTTGTGGTTATGTTAATGTCCTACTTTTAGAAGTTGATTGACAAACCCAGGAAGTAGTACTAACCATACTAACCATAGTATTAACTTTTTGTGCTAAGTAATTAACTTTTGTGTTTGTGTTAAACAAAAAGTAGTATGTCCATTCTCCCATAATTTTGTCCATCCTCCCATTATTATTTTTATTTTGTGCTACAATACTAAATAATTTGTGCTACCAAATTACTAATTTGTAATTATTACTCTACTGGTAGTAATTTGCCCATCCTCTAATTTGGCCATCCTCCCATTTACCTTCCAAATATTTCAATTTACCCATCCTCCCATTTACCTTCCAAATATTTGTCAACTTTTTTTTTAGGTGTTTTTGGCTTAATCACTTATTTTGGAGATATCTGAAATTACCTATTTACCCCCGCCCCCTATTGCATCTTGCGTCTCTCTCTCATTCTGTTGCAGCATTAGATACCCCCACCACTTCATCCTCCCTCTTTGGATGCCAAACAATCATTCAAATTGATCACCTTCAACTCCGGTTCAAACTTTTTTTGGGTTACGGGTTTTTATTAGTTACATGACGTTATTTTATTAGGGTTTTTCTGTTAGTGGTTTCCGATTTATGATTTGATATTGGTTATTATGGCTTCTAATGTTTGATTGGAAATATTTGTATGTTTGTTCAGTTTTGCTTATATCATGTTAGGATCTTGATCTGATTTCTATTATATGCATCTTTTGTTTTGTTTTCTTCCAGTTGGTTGATTTCCATGAAAAGTTTATTGAATTATTTGCGTGTTTTAATGTTTGCTTACGTGAAGAATATAGAGAAGAAAAACATATATAGTAACTCCAACAAGGAGAATTGATTGCTTACTGTCAATTCCATCAAGTAACATCTACTCGTATTTTGTAATGCTTAGTATTATTTTCCAAACAATAGTTAGGTACTTCGCTTTTGTTCTCAACTTGAATGTGTTTTTTCAGAAAGAAGTGATGATCATCATCTCCATAGCTTGATTGAATTGAATTTTGGTATGCTTTTAGATAATGTTTAGTCGTTCCTGATAATTCATAATTGTGTTACTTTCTATAAAGGAATATGGGTCCGTGACTTCAGCTTTGCTGTTTGACATAGTGTTGATGGATATTAATTTGGTTCATATGTGTCTTTTTATAGTATCGTATACATAAGTTATGTACCTGTGACGTTATCGGGGATATGATGGACTTTTTTTCACTTGGTGTTGTATAACTGATAATGAGCTACAACTACAATATATGTTGGGATTCAGTTATTTGTTTAGATAGTGGATCACTTCTTCTACAACCTATAGGAACTAGATTTGGTCCTTTAACTTCCATAAGGTACTGAAAGTTCATTTTTATTGTTATTTGTGCGGTTCATGTTACAGATTTTTTCTTATATTGACAAATGTTTGTGCTTGTACAAAAGCTCATGCTTTTTGTGCTAACATTCATCTAATGAAAATCTTTCAACTTTTGTTGAATTTCTTGGACATAATTTAGCTAGATAAACAACACAACATGTAAATAAATGAAAACTAAGTATTTTCGAAAGTGTCTGGATTCTTCCAACTTAGCGTGAGAGAAATCCGAAAAGGTGGTTGCGTAGCCCTTGATGTCGTGGTTCTTTTTCTCCAAGTGAACTAAGCTTTTTAATGGGTTTTGATTGTGGTTTTCTAGAGAGAGAGAGTGGCGAGTTTTGAGAGAGAGGTGAGAGAGATTTTGGTGAAAAAGGTGAGATGATTATGATGTGGTGTTTGTGTGTGTTTTACACAAAGGAGAGGAGAGGAAAAGAGGGGAAAAGGGGCCAGCCCACATGGGCCCCACCCATGTGAAAAAGGTGAGTTGATTAGCCGAGAATCGATGACCGATGGGACCTTCCTGCGTTTGCGCTCCGTGCGGTGTTCGTTTTCCTGATCGTTTAAACGTTTAATTAATGTTGTACGTGATCGCCTCTCAACGGTCAGTCAAGGAATTGCTTCCCTGTCGTTGCTAACTTCCAGTCGGGTTGCAGATCAGAGGGTTTTAAAAATTTATATTTTGCTGAGAAACCTAAGTTACACCATTACTTGTATAAGCGGTAGGTATAACTCAGGTGTCGTTCTTAAACCACAACGGGCATGGGATCTTAGGAGGATTAATTATCTTTGGTAATTTAGCTGAGATTAAAACTTTTTGAGGGGTTTTTTTTCTATTCTACTTAAACTAAAAACAGAAAGGTAAATGAGGATTGTAGTCGCTGAGAGATCTATAGGTTACGTGAGTGTTTGCTATGATGTCAGTATATGCTATTTAGGGGTAGTTATGGGGATTGGGGCTCTAATTATAATGAATCATAGCAGTGCTGATTTGGGGTCTCTAAACGATGTTCATCATAGTACTATACCTACGGCCTTTTCGTGGCTTCCACGCATTTGTACTTCACCAGAGGTGATTCCAGCGCTATACCAAGTAGTGAGCCATTTTACGGTATTTCCGATGCCTCGCCCAGAGATCCCGTATCATTACTGTATATGTTCTAATGGGCCATAACTCATATCCTATTACTTATCTAACGTAGAGTTGTCCACAATCAAATAAATAACATGTCACATGGATAACAGATATGGAGTGTAAGCTACACCGGAAGTTCTCCCAAATGTAGTACCAATTTAACCGACAACTAACCTCGAATCCTATTCCCCAGTCTCGGTCATCTGAGACGTCCGTATCGTGGCACGAATTGTTGAATAAACAATAAAGTGAACAGGAGTGACCCCGCGGAATAAGTTGGGAAAGTCTATCTAACGATCGGTTAAATTGTTCGACATTATTTCATACAGATCGTTGTAATCATTCTAGCATGTTAAACTGTCGTATATAATTATTCTATGTTTGAAAACCTAATCATAAACCCAACAACCGCAATAGACAAACAGATACTAGCATGTAAACCCTAGAGCAACAATCAAACCAAGAATATGCAGTAGTGTAACATGGATAAATATCAGTTTATTTCAGGCAGAGTTTCTGGATAAATGTTTAAGTCACGGATTCTCCGAATGTTCTCTCAAAAGCATCCGATATATGGGATTAATTCTAATTTATCTCTAATCCTATGCTCCGTGTCTCCTCTGATTTATTTCAATCAGGAGAACAGCGGCCATGCCGAGTTCATCGAATCATTCAGACACAGAATAGTTGAGGGACTTATTTCTACAATTGGCCGGATTATATCAATAGGTTTCAAACCACAGCATAAGTTGGGTAAATAAAACATTAGAGAATTAATTCATAAATTCAAACATATCCTAATTTCATACAAGCAGAGTAACAGCATTGTTTAAAGAATAACTACCCTAGCATAACATTTATCATAGAAAACACAAATTTGTCTAGCCCAACATAGCAATTATCATAGCACGCATTCTTAAATAATCATGACAATAGCACAACATATTTAAAAATAACAAGAAAGGAAAATATAATAGAACTTGTTAGGCGTTACAACAAATCTACGCAACCGTAGTCTCGGAGCAACTCCGTACAAAGCTCGTAAGCTTGCTACTCTACTCCTACTAGCTAACTAACTACTAATACTATTCTAGAGAGAGAAAGAAATGAGAACGGAATGAGGATTGTGTGTGAAGTTGAGGATGAGAAATGAGGAGGTGAAAGCCTCTATTTATAGGCTTCAAGTTACAATTTTACACTTAACACCCTCGCTCCCATTTTAACACTGAAATACACCCTCGAGCTATGAAATTCGACACCAAAAGGGGCGTATTGACACCAAATAGGGCGTATTCGGTAGCGAATAGGCCATATCCGGTAGCAAATAGGGCGTATCCGGCACCAAAAAGAGGGTATACCACCCAAAAGGGGGGTATACCACCCCCTAAAGGGGACGTATACGGCCCTCTAAGGGTGGTATATGGCCCCTATGGGGGTGGTGTACCCTGGGTCATGTTCTTGTGTGCTGGATCGTAAGTCTTGTGCACTTGTCGTAATTCTTGTGATCTTCGGTTGGCTCTAACTTCTTTTCAGATTCGAACGATTCTTGCGCCCACGGTTTTGTATTTTCCTGAAGATCAATATGACACAAATTAGGCCAGTTTAGCTTAATTATACGTCAGAATCGCAAGTGGATCATTTTAGCTCTGATTTGTTCATTATTTGAGCATTTTAAGTGATTTTTCGAAAGGAAGTCTAAGTTTTGGTTCATTTTACATTTTTAGCATAAAACATTAATTATTTGATGTTTATTAAAAGATTTCAACCAAAATGGGCTTGAAAAAGTGCACAAAAACGTGACTTTTTGCGTCAAATCAGTACGCGTTTAAATGTATATTTTAAAATATGAATATTTATTCGATATTTTTGTTGAAGTATTTCATTAAATACTTTGGAATTGAGTTATAAGATATAACTTAGATTTGTTTCGATTATTTGCGCGTTTAATGTTTTAATCGCGGAGGTGTTATTTTGCACTATACGAAATAGAATTGCATTATCAAAGTAATATTTTCAATATAATGGTGTTATTAAATAATTGTTATATTAACTAATAAAATTGTTCACCAACGTCCATATCAATTGAATCGAATTACATTTGATTTGATATGCATACGATTTAATCAAATCGCATAATTGTATATATTCATCAATATATATTTTGATACAATAATTAGCCTAATACATAACTAATTACATGTATTTTCAGTTTATTAGGCACTAATCACTAGTCCTAATTTTGGCGGGTGTCACAGGAATGACTGCCTCTGTTCCATAAACGAGGCTAAATGGTGTTACCTAAGTACTATTTTCTTTCGGCATCGTACGATGGGCCCACAGTACATTAGGCAACTCATCAACCTATCCAGTTCTTGATGTGCCCAGCCTTTCCTTGATTCCTGTAATGATGTCCCTGTTGGTGACTTCCACTTGTCCGTTTCCCTGAGGGTGAGCAACGGAGGTGAAAGTTTGCTTGATTGACAATTCGCTGCACCATGATTTGAATGGGTCGGAGGCAAACTGCGTTCCGTTGTCGCAAACAATTTCATGTGGGATTCCATACCTGCAAATGACATTTTCCCAAATGAAACTAACCATCTTCTTCCCTGTTATTTGAGCTAAAGGTTTAGCTTCTACCCATTTTGTGAAATAATCAATGGCTACCACGATGAACTTAACTCCACCGGTGGCTGGGGGAAATGGCCCTACGATGTCAATCGCCCACTTGTAGAATGACCAAGGGGAAGTGACAGGGATGAGATCGTGCTTTGGTGTTCTTGATATTAGAGCGTGGATCTAGCAGGATTGACATTTTCTCACAATGGCTAAGGAGTCTTGATGCATGGTTGGCCAGAAGTAACCTTGCCTCATTATCTTTCCTGCGATCGCCTGTGGGCCAGAGTGTAACCCACACGAACCCTCGTGCACCTCCCTAACAAGCATCTCTGCCTGCTTAAGACCGGCGCACCTGAGATTGGGTCCTAACTTAGATTTCCTGAAGACCTCACCTTTTTCAATAGTGTACATTGGGGACTTGACCCTAATTTTTCTTGCAAGGAACCTATTGTTAGGGAGTTTTCCCTGCAAAAGATATTCCCTGATTGGAGTCATCCAGTTATCTTCTGTTTCTTCAAAGGGACACACATCTTGTTCCCTGTCAATTGACTTTTGTTTCAGAACTTCTACCAGGACTTCCTTTGTCAGGTGGGCAAAGGTTAGGGATGCCAGTTTGCTCAACACGTCAGCTTTCTTGTTCTGGCTTCTCGGGATTTGATCAATTTTGAAGTGCTTAAACTTCTTAGTCATTCCCTGAGCTACTCCTAAGTACTTTTTCATTGTTGGTTCTTTTGCTTCGAAATTCCCATTGACCTAGTTAGCTACTAATTGAGAATCAACGAACACTTGGATGGACAGAACGTACATTTTCTCGGCAATTTTAAGGCCGGCAATGAGAGCTTCATATTCGGCCTTGTTGTTAGTTACAGGGAAGTCGAATCTCAGGGTGTAAGTATGTTCTTCGCGTGTTGGACTTGTGAGTATTAGCCCATCCCCTGACCCCCAGAGCTTGATGCGACATTAGTATATAGTTCCCAGGTTTCTGCAACTGGAGTGCTGGTGGCCAGTGAGGTCTTGCCTTCAACGTACCCTGGTAATTCTGCCAGAAAATCAGCCATGATTTGTCTTTTGACTGCACTTCTAGGACAAAATATAATTTCTTGTTCCCCTATCCCAATTGCCCATTTGGCCAATCTTCCTGACTTTTCTGGCTTCTACAACACCTGTTTAATTGGTTGATCAGTAAGTACAATGATCTGATGTGCCTGGAAGTACCTACGCAGGCGTCGTGCAGAGTGAACCAATGCTAGGATTAGTTTCTCAATAGCTGAGTAGTTCAATTCAGCTGGCTGTAGAGCCTTGCTAATGAAGTACACAGGCATTTGTACTTTGTTCCGTTCTGCTATTAGCACCGAGCTTACAGCTGATTCAGATGCTGCAAGATACAAGGTTAGGGTTTCCCCTGCAATTGGTGATGTGAGAGTTGGTAGTTCTGCCATGAATTCTTTCATTTCCTGGAATGCATTTTCTGCCTGATCAGTCCTTTAGAACTCATTTTTCCCTTTTACACCTTTCAACGTAGCAAAGAACAGCAGGGAACGTTCTGCGGCTTTGGATAAGAACCTTGTTAGAGCGGCTAGGTTTCCTGATAAGATTTGCACTTCCTGCTTGGTTTTTGGAGAAGGCATGTTGGTCACTGCCTAAACTTTCTCTGGGTTTTCCTAGACGCCCCCCGCCGTAATTACATGGCCAAGGAATTTGCCCTTTTCCATTCCAAAAGTACATTTGCAGGGATTGAGTTTCATGTTGATGCCCCTGAGTGTTGCAAAAGTTTCTGAGATGTCAACCAACATGTTTACTTCTGTTGTACTTTTGATTACCAAATCATCGACATAAGCCTCTATATTTCTTCCAATTTGATGCCTGAAAGCTGAATCAATGATGCGTTGATATGTTGCTCGTGCATTCTTTAAGCCAAAGGGCATCTTCTTATAACAAAAGATCCCTTGGTTGGTATGAAACGCTGTCTTGTCTTCGTTCTGCTCTGCCATCTGGATTTGGTGGTACCCCTTGTAAGCATCCAAGAAACATTAGAGTCTATATCCTGATAAGGATTCGACCTTCCAGTCGATTACTGGCAAGGGGTAATTGTCCTTTGGGCAAGCCTTGTTTAGATCCAAGTAGTCCACACACATTCTCCAAGACCCATTAGGTTTTTTTACCATGACATGGTTTGCTACCCATGTTTGGTATTTGACTTCCCGAAGCATGCGAGCGGTCACCAAATCTTCTACTTCTTTTTGCAGGAAAGCACTTCTTTCTAGTGCCATTCCTCGCTTCTTCTGTCTTGATGGTGTAATGGAAGGTTTTACATTCAGGCAATGCTCTGCTATGCACCTTGGTACCCCGGTCATATCAGCAGGTTGAAAAGCAAACACGTCCTGATTTTCAATTAACAATTCGTTAATTGTTGTCTAATCCTGGAGGGGAGTTTCCTGCTGATACAGACTGTTTGGTCTGGGAAGGCTTGGTTTATTACAATCTCCTCCTGTTCACTCTCCTGCTGAGGGGCAACCTTTTGTTCTTTTGTTTGGCTTACTTGCGAGCACTCATTTTGTAACGCCCTGTCAGCATGAACAGTTGCTATTCCCTCTGGTGTTGGGAAGCACATCATACCATTGACAGTCGAAATTACTGCACCAAACTGGAACATATCTGTTCTTCCCAATATGACATTATACTTTGATAGTGAACGAACGATTATAAAATCAAGCATGGTTGTCCTGTAGCGCGGGTATTCCCCCATGGTAACTTCGAGCTTAATCTTTCCCAGCGGCCAATTTGTTTCTCCAGAAAAACCAACCAACGGTTGCAGGAACTCCTCCCTGCGGCTCTTAATGTGGTCTGGTAGTTGCTCAAAGCAATGTTCATACATTAGTTCCGTATAACTTCCGTTGTTTAGGTACACCCTACCAACCTGAAAGTTAGCTATTCTCGCGGTGATGACCAGCGGTTCTGCAGAGGGGTGTACCCTGTGAATTAATAGAAAGCTTATCTCCTGCAACTCCCATAACTCCATTTTGTCTATCTTTCGTTTCTTTGCTGGAGCCAGGGGGTTTATCATGAGTATCACAGTAGCGGGTTTAGGTAGCTCAGCTATACCGTTACCTTTCTTGGTTTTGCCCTGCTGGTACTCCCTAGCTCCTTGGGCCAAGTGTTCTAGTTTGCCATCTTTAATTGCTTTGTATATCTGAGCTTTGAGTTCCCTGCATTCATTTGTGTCATGGGCCCCTTCTTTACGAAATTTACAGTACTTATCGTTATCTTTTGCCTTTGAAACCATGGGTTGTGGCTTCTTGAATCCTTTGGCAACAGGCTCAGTGGCCAATATCTCGTGTGGAGTTTTTGACAGGGATGCGACGACCATATCTTTCTCCGCATGTTTGTTGTATGGCTAAAATCTCTTGTCGAACTTTCCCCCCTGCTGTCCTTTTCCTCTCCCCTTATAGAGCTGGTACTTATGATGACCCCTGGAATTGTTTGTAGCATGTTTATTTCTTCGATTTAACTGTCTTTTTTCCATCGCCCTGATGTAGTCTCTGGTTTGTGAAATTTGTGCAGCAAATGTGGGAGGTGTGTCACCAACAAACTTATCAACGAGTGCTTGGAAGCAGTTATCATCCAGGCATGAAATAAAACCAGAGACTTGTTGACTTTCAGGGAGCCCTAGTATTTTTAAACACTCATTAGTGTACCTGTCTATGAAATCATCCAGGGGCTCATGCGGGTGTTGTTTAATCATGTGTGCTTCCACATGTGATCTGACATGTTTTTTCTTTTGGTGAAAGTGACTTACGAACTTTCTCCTGATATTGTAACACCCGCCAAATTAAGACTAGTAATTAGTGCCTAACTCTCTGTTAATACATGTAATTAGTTGGTTTTAGGCTAATTAATGTATCGAAATATATATATATATTATTGAATATATACGAAGATGCGATTTAATTAAATCGTACAAGTTCCAAATCGAATGTAATTCGGTTCAAGTAAATACGGACGTTGGTGATCAATTTTATTAAATAATATTTAACAACGATATCGTACCCAAAATATTATTTGATAATATTTCAATTACTGTTGATGCATATTAGGTTGTCTGTCAGTTGGTCTATCGAGTTGTAATAAGTGTCGTTAGTCGTATAGTGAAAATATAGTTTTTGTTATATGCGACACTTACGTTTTAGGTTAGGCGTCACTTGCCTTAGTGACGCATAGCGTCACTTAGGTAAGTGACGCATGAAGGCGGCCACATGCGACACTTCCACAAGTGACGCATGTCGGCTGACTTTTAGTATAAATACAAACCTACGGGTTTCCGGCTAGGGTTGATGAAACCCTAGCACCATTTGTCGACTAAACTACTTTGTAATCGTTCCCAAATAGTTATACAAGCTGATATATACATTCTCATTGTTGAAATACATTTGTTCGGTTTGTGTTTGTTAGCTATACTTGCAATTGATTGATTCCGCCTTTCGATTGTAGTCAATAGTCATCTAGATCCAACGTCAAGGGGCACTCTCAACTGGTATTAGAGCCATTAGGTGATAATATTGACGTTTAGAAGTCATTTTGGGTTCATTTCGGTTTTTGTTTGAATCAAGAATCAAGATTACATACGGATTTTGGGTTGCTAAGGTGAAATACAGTCGATATTCTTCACCATTTACAGGTTTCGTCCATTAGGGTTCAAGGAATTTTCGTTAGGTTTATGAAAGTTCGAGTTTTTTAGGGTTTTGGGATTTTGCAGCCGTTTTGCGACACTCGATCCGTCACTTGGACGCGTCACTTACAGCGGCACTACCTAATCCCAAATTAGGGTTTTAACCGTCACTTGAACGCGTCACTTGAAGCGTCATTTGAGGTTTATACGACACTTAACTTAAGTGTCGTTCACTCTAATTCACCGTCACTTACGTGCGTCACTCCTGCATGTCACTTGTGTATCAAGCGTCACTTCTGTTAGTGACGCCTGTTTGATTTATTGCGTCACTTTTTCTAGTGACGCCTACTTGTTTTAGTACGTCACTCAAGTACGACACTTGAGTGCGTCACTTGCCTGATTGAGCGACACTTACTCACAGTGTCATCAGTCACTTCATCCGTCACTCGATAGCGTCACTTACCTAGTGACGCTAGTCATTGCGACACTTGAGTGCATCACTTACTAAGTGACGCCTTTAGTACTAATAAGTTTTCAAGTTTTTGTTTTTGAGTAAAATTTCAGGTATATCTTAAATGGCTGCTGTTGCGGATAAAGAAGATATTAGAGGAATCAGGGATATGTTAAAATAGAATCACGATGTTGGTTCTAACAATAAACCTCCTCTATTTTCGGCAGATATGGATTACGCATATTGGCGTGATCGATTTGAACAGTACATAAACTTCCACTGTCCAGAGCTATGGGGTCCACTCAAGGAAAGATATGTAGCTCCCGTAGCCGAAGGAATCTTCCCTGGCATTGTTCCAGCAAAGGTCTACAGGTCCATGACTCCGGAAGAAAAGAAAGATTATGATATTGAGAAAAAGGCACATGCGGCTATCTGTATGTGCCTAACCAAAGACGTGTTAAGACTGTTCAAATCACATGAAACTGCATACGAACTTTGGAAAGCTATCGAAACTAGATGTGGTGGAAATCAAAGGTATAAAGAAGCAAAGTTAGAACTGATAAAGAAACAGTATGATCTGTTTGATTCTCTACCCAATGAAACGGCTTCTGGAGTTTTTACTAGATACTCACAGTTAGTGAGTGAGTTGACGGAGGGAGGTTATAATTTTCCTCCACTTGAAGTGAATAAGAAGCTGCTGGATGTCTTGCCTAGTTCGTGGGATGTTAAAGTACAGCTTCTCAAGGAAAGTCAAGAATTAGCTACCATGAATTTGAATGAGCTAATTGGTATTCTTCAAGCACATGCGATGGAAATGAAGAAGAGAGAATGCAAGTCGGGCGGTTTTGTTCAAGACCCGTCTCTATATGGAGGAAAAGTCAACACCGGCAAGACTTATGGTGGAATGGCTTTTGTTTCTTCTACGAGCTCTCCACTTCAAGCCCCATTGTATTCTACTGGTGCTCCTCATCCAGTATATGCTTCTGGACCCTCACAAGGGTCACAACAGCAGGTTTCTGTCTCTCCTGCTATTCAAGAGTAGGCTGCTATCTATACAACCTTTCTAAGCTCTTATAAGGATTTGGTTTCACAAACAAATGCTACTTTGGAACTGGCCAAAGAGGATTATGCTCAACTTGATGACGATGATCTTGAGCAGATGGACTTGAACTGAAACATTGCCATGATATCAAGGCGTGTTCAGAAATTCTTGCAACGAACTGGTCGCAAGAGTTTGGAGGGAGATGGCAAAACCAGTTTTGGTTTTGATAAAAGCATAGTGCGCTGTTACAACTGTCAAAATCTGGGACACTTTGCAAGAGAGTGTGAGAAGCCAAAGGTTCCTCCGTCAGGCTTCACAAAGCCTGATGCTCCCAGAACTACTGAGAAGGATCAAGTGAAGCAAGCAACAGCTGACACACTTGTCGTTTTTGAGCCAACCAACACGGATTGGAGTATCTATGCTGAGAATTATCAGCAGTGTCTCATGGCTCACATTTCAAATGAGGTACGTAATGAACCTGAAGAACCTTTGAACTGTATCTCGTGCATTAAGTTAACTGAATCCTTAAGGTGCTTTCAAGTAGACAACGTAGACTTAAGGAAAAAGGTCGAAAAACTTAGTGACTCAAACAGATACCTAAAAGCAAATGAACAATTGTATGATAAGAAAATAGAAGCTTATCAACAGGACACGCTTAGGTATAAGTCTAAAGTTTTTAGTCAACAGGATGCTATTGATAGTTATCTTGCTGAAATAGACCGTTTGAAAAAGGAACATTCTGATCTTAAAGATGAATATGATAAATATAAAAGTAAGATTCTAGGTTCCTCCTCGTCTACTGTTGCCTTTAATGAAATTCTTAACAAGCAAAGGACAGATCACAAAACAAAGACGGGACTAGGTTATAATGTAGTCCTGCCTCCTACTGAATACTGTCCTATGCCTGTTAAGGAAGGCACCGAAGAGATTCCGGTTGACTATGCATTGTTATACGGGGTCAAATCTAAGGGTAATAAAATTAACAAACAGGTAAAGGAGAAAACTAAACGGACAGAGTATCCTTCACCTCAGTTTGTTAAATTGGAATGTGAATCTCCAGTTAGTAATGAGGAGATTGTTGAGATTGAGGATATTACCGATGAGGAGTATCCTGAGTTTAAAAAGAATGTTGAAGTAAAAGCTGAAAAAGTGTTAAAGGTGAAACCTACAATTAAGGTTCAACCTAACAAAGAAAAGAATAAGGTTTTAAAATCAAAATCTCAAACTTTACAATCACCTGTAAAGATTTTGCAACATAAACCTTCTACTTCAACCTCTCAACCTAAACAGGAAACTCCTAAGACATGCACGAAATGTGCATGTTCTAGAAACGTTTCTTCAACTCCGGTGATAAATCCTCAGCCTCAACCAGCTGTTGAGACTAGAGCATGTTTTTACTGCAAGAGACAAGGACATCTAATTCGTGAATGTCCCAAATTGTCTCATCAGAACTACGGGAGAGAAATGCCTAGGACATCTGTTTTCCGAAATTCTTTTTCAAGATCTCCTCCTAGGCGTTACTCTGTCTCTCCCAAACCTGCTGTAAAAACGAGTAATGTTGGGCAAAAACCTTTGCCAAAACTAGAACCTAACATTAGTCCAAAGCCAAATTCCGAACCATCCAAGGTTTGGAATAGAAAAGAGTCTATTGCGGACTCTAGTGTCATCAATAATAACACATCAGATACAAAATCTGATTTGTTTAAAAATAAAATTTTATCTGATGTGCTTATTGTTGATGACTATGGTCGACCTAAGTCTGTAAAGGCTTGGGTCACCGTTTCTCACTAATCTCCTATTTTATGTGTTGCAGCAGTCAGAACGCGTTAAAGACAGTGAATGGTTTGTGGACAGTGGCTGTTCGCGACACATGACAGGTGATGTGTCCCTTTTGACGGATGTTAAACCACATTCTGGAGAACACGTTGCATTTGCTGGAGATACAGGGGGAACCATTTCGGGTAGAGGAACGCTAACTAACGGGAAAGTTAGCTTCGAGAATGTGAACTATGTGGCTCAACTGACCCACAACTTGCTGAGCGTTTCACAAGTATGTGATAAGGATTATACAACAGCGTTCACAAAGACGGAATGTGTGATCTTGAAGCCGGGTTTCGTTATCCCCGAGGAATGGGTGCTTTTAAGGGTGCCACGGAGAAACGACACCTACGTTATGAATATGCGAACCGTGGAGACTAAAGATGAGTATACATGTCTCCTTTCGAAGGCTTCAGAAAAGGAATCACTATTGTGGCATCGACGAATGGGACACATCCATTTTCGTAAGATGAACTTCTTAATAAACAATGACTTAGTAAATGGAGTCCCTAAACAGTCATTCGCGCTAAAAGATGACTGCGTCGCTTGCCATAAAGGGAAACTTCATAAGAAACCCCACAAGCCAAAATTAGTGAATTCCATTGCGGCACCATTGGAGCTATTGCATATGGACCTATTTGGTCCTATTTCTACCAAGAGCATCGGTGGAAAATCTTATTGCTTAGTAGTCACCGATGACTACTCGAGATTTTCATGGGTGTATTTTCTGGGTGCGAAGAGTGAAACACCAGACATTCTGGTGTATCTGTTAGATAAGTTGGCAAACTTATGCAACTTAAAGGTGAAAAGACTGCGAAGTGACAACGGGACTGAATTCAAGAACTCTACTCTTGAGTTATATTGTGCCACGAAAGGCATTGACCATCAGTTCAGTGCCCCTCGAACTCCTCAACAGAACGGAGTTGCTGAGCGTAAAAATAGGACTATTATCGAGACAGCTCGGACTATGCTGGCCGATTCTAAGCTTCCTATAATCTTTTGGGCAGAAGCAGTCAGTACTGCTTGCTATGTTTTGAATCGCGTGCTCACGGTTAAGAAGAAGAACAAGACATGCTATGAACTCTTCAACAACCGTAAGCCCACTTTGCAGTTTCTGGAACCTTTCGGGTGTCCGTGTTTGATTATGGTCTCCAAAGACAAGGTATCGAAGTTTGGAGCTAAAGCAGTTGAAGGGATCTTCCTTGAATATTCAGTCAACTCTCCGAATAAACGAGTCTACATCAAATCAACTCACCAGGTGGAAGAGCATTTTGAGGTGAAATGCTTGCGATACACAGATCCTCCTCAAGGAACAGGTCCTGAATGGTTATTTAATTACAAGGACGTGTTCAACTCGTTCGACATACCCGAAGGACATGATGACGAGGATGAGATAGTTACTCTACTTCACGGTATAAGTTTGTGTCAAGACTCTACTTTAAAACCAGCATCTTCACCTACACCAACACCCACTCCACCATCTCCAACACCTACTACTACACCCACACCACTATCTACTACATCCACACCATTACCTACAATTCCACCTTCGGATGTTCCTTCGACTTCAGGAACAACTAATGCAACAGAATATCCAGATGATCCCAACATGCCACCATTAGAGGAAGACGAGGAAGAAGAAATGGTCCATTCTCATCTTTTCTCTAATGAAGATGATACGGAACCTCCTGTGCAACCTGAGAGTACTACTGCTCCTGCAACTATCACTGTTCCCGTCACTGAAGGGGACATGAATAATTTGGAGTTAGTACTTGCACCTGATCGAATCCCAGTCACACGTGTACACAGGGATCACCCCATCGATAATATTATCGGTGATCCTAATGCTGCTGTTCAAACAAGGCACCAAGTACAGCAAAATCCAAATCAAGAAATGTTGAATTTGGTTGCCCGGATAAATTCCTGTCATTTATCCCAAATTGAACCGAAGAAAGTTGATGATGCCTTAAAAGATCCATCTTGGGTCGAGGCTATGCAAGAAGAGTTGCAGCAGTTCAACAAGTTGCACGTGTGGGATATAGTTCCATTACCCAAAGGTTCTCACTTAACTGGCACTCGATGGGTGTTTCGCAATAAGATGGATGATAGGGGTATTGTAATTCGGAATAAAGCCCGATTGGTCGTTCAAGGATTCAGTCAGATCGAGGGCTTGGATTATGATGAAGTCTTCGCTCCTGTGGCATGACTTGAGTCCATTCGGATCTTCCTTGCTTTTGCGTCTTTCAAGAGTTTCGCGTTCACCGACTCGATGTTAAGAGCGCATTTTTATATGGACAAGTGGACACTGATGTCTATGTGAAACAGCCTCCTGGCTTTGAAGACCCTGAGCATCCAGAATACGTCTGCAAGTTAAACAAGGCGTTATATGGTCTTCATCAAGCCCCGCGATTATGGTATGAGAGGCTTACTACCCATTTAGTTAAGCATGGATTTGTTCGTGGGAATATCGACAGTACTTTGTTCATTCGCAAAGAACGGACTGGTGATCGAGAGGATATGCTACTTGTGCATGTGTATGTAGACGACATTATTTTTGGCTCTACAAATGAAGCGATGTGCAAGCACTTCGAGGAGATCATGAAATCTGAGTTTGAGATGAGTGCGATGGGGGAGCTCAAATTCTTTTTAGGTGTACAAGTTGAGCAGTCTCCAAAAGGTATTTATATTGATCAGTCAAAGTATGTCAAAGACATGTTGACTTGATATGATCTGCTCAATTGTAAAACCTATGGGACTCCCATCGAGCTCAATCATAATCTCAGACTGGCTGACGATGAAGAAGATTGCAAAGAAAAGGACTATCGATCAATGATAGGTTCTTTGATGTACTTGACTGCGTCTCGACCGGATATTGTGTTTGCGGTATCCGTATGCTCTCGCTTTCAAGCCAAACCAAAGGTTTCTCATATGAAGGCAGTAAAGCGAATCTTTGGTTATCTCAAACATAGACCCAATCTTGGTCTATGGTATTCAAATGAGAAATCCTTCGCTCTTTCTGCCTATTCGGATTCAGATCATGGCGGCTGCAGCATAGACAAGAAGTCAACCACTGGTGGATGTCAATTCCTAGGAACTCGACTAGTATCGTGGCAGTGCAAGAAACAAACTACAGTTTCTCTTTCAACTGCAGAAGCTGAGTACGTTGCTGCTGCGAGTTGCTGCTCTCAGGTTCTATCGATACAGCATCAACTGCGTGATTACGGGTTACTTCTTTCTATGACTCCTATTCATATAGATAATACTGCTGCTATATCTATCACAGGCAATCCCGTACAACACTCTAAGACTAAACACATTGAACTTAGGTTCCACTTTATACGGGATTGCTATGAAAAACACCTGATAGACCTAGTCAAAATAGACACCTTAAAGCAGAATGCCGACTTTTTCACTAAAGCCTTTACGCGTACTCGATTTGACGAACTAATCAACATGATTGGTTTAAGATTCTTTCTCGTTAAAAAGTAATTTGTAACTTGGAACGTTATTTATTTGTGTGTGATAAAAAAAATAAAAAAATAAAATAAATAAATAACGCAACTGCTACTCTTTATACTTTCTAGTATTAAAGATATGCATGATTGCTACATTTTAAAAATAGACGTTGAAGTTGTGTCTGTAAACAAGTTGAGATATGATAGTACATCGGGTGACATGCATAAAAATGGAAATTTTAGGTTTATCTTGGATGCGTCAGTAGATTTATCTGACATATTGAAAACAGTTTTTATAAACATTGTCTTCATCATACGATATATTAGTAGGCATGTTATGCAAAACTTTTTGAGAAGTCTTAAGAAGCTTAATCTTTAATTGTCTATTTCAAGTGGTACACCATCCTTAGATGTATGACAAAAGTCTTAATTTCTTACTTATACTAGACATGCTTTCATGAAAGATGGTTATTTGATATCATTTTGGGGTATATGTTGACAGTTTCCTCTGTTATACGTAAGTATAGACCTGGCTTCTGTTAATATATACTTTAAAATTAAGCAAACACAAGTCAAAGTACTTGCAAAGTCTTTAAAAAATAAGATACCTTACAAGGTCACCAAAATGGTTTGACCAAGTTTGGTTTTGCTTAAACCTGAATCAAGTTATGTCGCTCTGTTGTACGTAAGTACAGACCTGTCACCGCTGACTTGATTCTTAAAATTGATTTTCTTATATTCTATCTGTAAATGGAAACATGGTCTATGTCTTAAGTTAAGATGTATATCTATGGTGGGAACCACAGCGAAATGCACATACCAACAATAATAAAATACCTCATAGATGTGAGTGTAACATGTTTATGTGGACAAATATACTAATAATCGTTTTGAAATAATTTTTATAAAAAGTGTTTTTAGTATGTCAAGTAAATTTAAAGAGGACAAATATACTGATGATCGAAATAACACTTAATGTTCCTAATAAATGCATGTTATTCCGATATGATCCCTAACCAGACTATATCAACTCCGTCACCAAAAAGACTGTGTTAATTTTCTAGTTGTCAATTTATATTCTTGTATGTGTTTTATTTTATCTAAGTTAGTTTAATTTTAGTTACTATCTAACTTATAGTTACTTTGTCAAATTTGAGTACCGAAATCACAACGCGAAAAAATCAATAAAATCGCACACTTTTCACTAAAAGTGACCTGCGCGTCACTTTCATAAGTGACGCTGCCAGTGACGCATACGATATTGCGTCACTTACTCTAGTGACGCAGTAAGTGTCGGGGTAAGCTACGCTTTAAGTGCCGGGTTGAGTGACGCATACTAGGGTCGGTGTATAAATACTCCTCCCCACGATACTCAACCTCACCACTTTTCAAATACTTATACCGTCACTTGCACTGACACACCGACACTCATACTGTCTCTGCGTCACTTCGGCTGTGCGTTTCTCTTTCGATCGATTCGTGATTTTTAAGGCTTCTCCGTGCATTCCTGTGTTATATCTTTGTTCCCCTCATTCCTACGATCTATTTGGTACTAACTTTAACCTCGTTCCTTTGATATTCATGCTGTATATTTGAATAAGGGTTACGGTTTGGGTTTCACTTTGAATTCGTTCGATTAAATGCTTGAATTGTTAATGTTTTCGTGTAATAAAGGGTGTATAATACTCGTTTTTACCATGCGCACACCCTGGTAACTTCACTTTTCGAAAACCCCAAATTTGAAATCTGGGTATGAACAGTGACACGATGATCTTCAACGTTGCGTCACTTCGTGCGTCACTTACCTCAAGTGACGCTACTTGGTAATTTTGAATGCCCATACCGTCACTCGACAAGTGACGCTTATTCTTGCGTCACTTCTTAAGTGACTCGTGTAGTGACGCATATACTTGCTTTAATTGTTAAGACCGTCACTCATCCTAGTGACGCCTCTAAATGCGTCACTTCCCCAAGTGACTGTCTAAGTGACGCCTATGCCTATACGTCACTTATACCGTCACTTCTTAAGTGACTCCCTTAGGATACCGTCACTATGTTAACTGTCGCATGTTCTTCACCCGTCACTTCTTAAGTGTCGTATACTTTTAATCACTAAATACAAATGTCACTTACATTAGTGACGCTATACTCTAATTTTAATTTTGAACACTGTATACTACGACACTTCCTTAGTGACGGTAGTGGCCATGCGTCACTTACCATAAGTGACGCCTAAAGTCAAAATTCGTTTTTTAACCTATCTGTGTTCGGGCTAACTCTATAACGATTTCGGTTACTTTTTGTTTGTATTTTAGCTTACAGATGGCTGAACTACAGAACTACTATCGCCGTACCAACACCCGACACAACATTACGGCATTTCTTGAGTCTACGCATGCGAATTCGGTGCCTTTTAGGCCAATGATCGACTTTCTATGAAGATCAAGGATTCATCATGCGATTACCGCATCGACCCCGGTTTATATGAACCAAATCGAGGAGTTCTATGATCATGCGGTGATCAGGGTTCAGGGTGATGTTCCCAGAATTGTATCAACAATGTTTGGTGAGGAGATCGAGATCACCGAGAATTCAATTAGACGGGTTCTCCAGTTTACTGACAACTCCACGATGCCCACTATGTTCCCTACCACGTTTATATATGGGGGACTTCAGAGGATGGGTTATCCAGCGAACCAGCTTTCGGATTTCAGGAAACAGTATCTCTGCCGGGTCTGGAGGTACCTGTGCCATACTGTCATTGTTTGTTTATCCCCGAGAAAAGGGGGATACGATGCTGCCAGTCACTTGACACTTTCTCTCATGTTGGCCCTGATTTACAACAAACCGTACAACTTCAGCGGTTACATTTTCGGCAACATGGTGGAGAATATCCGAGCAGGTAAAGATAAATGGCTGCAGTATCCGAGGTTTGTGCAACTGTTACTGAATGATCTCAACCTCGAGATTGCACCGGATCAGAGGTCTCTTCTGGTACCGACGCCTATGCTCTTGCGAGTCTTCAACGACTGCAAGCTCGCGCCAAAGGGCGAGCCGGTTTTGGCGGATCGCAAACTCTTCGGGCACATAGTAAACGAAAACTATGTTGCGCCGCGCGATCATGGCTTTTTGGATGATGTCGTTCCTCCAGTCAACGAGGATGACTTAGTTGATACCGATATCGATCAAGACTTAGAGGATATCGATCGTGTTGATCGGGTTGAGGCTGATTCTGATGATGGTGGGCCCACTCCACCCGATTCTGAGGGTGACGTGCCACCACAATCTGTTTTGGATGGGATTCAGTTAGCGGATCCTCGACGCTTCAAGCGTATTTTGCGTCGGATTTCTGCGGGCAGAGTCCATGTACCGAGGAATCTGGGCAAACGTCCTGCTGGGTCTTCACCTTCGTATGCGGATTTACCTCATCGAAGACGCTAGCGGACTTCGGTGGTTATTGAGGAGCCGACCTCTCAACGATAACAACCACCACCACCATCTGATATGCCGTCATTACAGATGATTTTGGCTCAGATGGAGCTTTTGCAGAAACGCTTTGATGATCAACAGGCAATCATTACAGCTCAGGCGTCTCAAATCAAAGATTTAGAGCTTAAAGCTGCACAGGTGGATGAGTTGAAGCTACAGGTCTCCGAGTTAGATTCTAGGTTGTTAGAATTGGAGTCTGTTACTGTTGTTTCGGGGGAGGAAGGTCAGCGTGCCTTAGAAACAAATGTAACGCCTCCCCCAGAACCAGAAAATGTACAACCTTCTGCAATTAATGAAAATATCTCTTTGGATTACTTTGTTGAGGTTCAAGGTCAAGCAAGACCAATCACTGTTGATTATTCGTACGTAGATCTTACATTTCTGCAAAATATGATGAATGATAATACACCGATACCTGAGGAAGATGTGATAAATGATCCTGTGGTAGAGGATTATTTCTTTGAATGAAATGACGAAGTTGAGGTTGAGGGGGAGCAGCTTCAAAGTGATGAATGTTACGACGATGCTCCTATTATCGAATCGGATTCTTCAGAAGATGAATTAGGTCATGATTATGAAACAGAAACTAATGAGCAATCAGCTTCTACAGCTCAATCTTCAATGATAAAGCCTGACATAGTGCTTAAACCTATAGCTGAGGCAGCAGTTACGTGTAAATTCTACAAAGTCAGAACTGATTACACGGGTTTGATAAAAAGCTGGAAGTTTGATGAGAATAATTCGGTATTCATGATTAAAAGGAGTGATGGCATTCAGTACTTCAACTTAAAGTTTTATAAAATAAGTACTTTGCCAAAATGTGAGCTTCAAAGATTATCTCAGATACCCTTGATCAACCGTGCTCGAGATTCACGAGCTGATTTTTTTCAAGTGGTTATTCGTCGGGAAATTAACAGTAAGAAGTATAATTTGATTAAACCGACATTGGGTATGAGATATAAGTTTAAGAAGAAGTTGGATCCGGTTACACGACAACCAATTGTAAGGATAATCTATCCACCAGCAAAATGCTTACAGAAGATACCTTTAGAGATCATTTACTTTGGACTTTTTGAATAGGTTGTTATACTGGGAATATGATGATATTACTGGTGAAGCTGTGATTGTGTTTATTCCAAAATCAGAACCAGCTACGGATTCAGGGTCTTTAGATGCAGATTTGGATAATGAAGAGAAAACAGCATGGGATGTTGTTCAACCTAAAAAGAGGTCTACGTGGGGTCTGAAGAGAAATAGATTTTGTGTATTTGACCCTTTGAGTTTGATTAATCTTTCCGAATAAGATATGAAAAGACTACATCAGAACAAGATTCAGTTCAAAGAAAGAGATAGAGCTGAAGCTATTAAATTTCAGAAGATTATCGATATCTGCGTAGCCAATGGAGTACACGCTGGTGGTGTATTTCCTGCTGGCTGGAAATAATTAAAGACTCAAAGATTTTGAAGATTTTGAAGACCAAGCTGAAGACACGGGGGAGTTTGTTGATGCATATCAGGTTGTCTATCAGTTGGTCTATCGAGTTGTAATAAGTGTCGTTAGTCGTATAGTGAAAATATAGTTTTTGTTATATGCGACACTTACGTTTTAGGTTAGGCGTCACTTAGGTAAGTGACGCATGAAGGCGGCCACATGCGACACTTCCACAAGTGACGCATGTCGGCTGACTTTTAGTATAAATACAAACCTACGGGTTTCCGGCTAGGGTTGACGAAACCCTAGCACCATTTTTCGACTAAACTACTTTGTAATCGTTCCCAAATAGTTATACAAGCTGATATATACATTCTCATTGTTGAAATACATTTGTTCGGTTTGTGTTTGTTAGCTATACTTGCAA
This sequence comes from Pseudognaphalium luteoalbum, assembly GCA_963422505.1. Classification (NCBI taxonomy): domain Eukaryota; kingdom Viridiplantae; phylum Streptophyta; class Magnoliopsida; order Asterales; family Asteraceae; genus Pseudognaphalium; species Pseudognaphalium luteoalbum. The sequence goes on along the minus strand of OY730193.1, from coordinate 111,084,014 downwards.
TTGATTGATTCCGCCTTTCGATTGTAGTCAATAGTCATCTAGATCCAACGTCAAGGGGCACTCTCAATTACATTTCGTATCGTATAATAAACGTCTACGTGACTTAAACATTTAACGCACAAACAAATGAAACCATTTGAGTTATTAAGTATTTGGTAAATACTTCAACGAAAATACTGAATAAACATTCGTATTTTGAAACATATATTTAAACGTATAAAAATAATTATTTAGCGTTTAAACGATCGGGAAAACGAACACCGCACAGAGCGCAAACGCAGGGATTTAAAATTTGGGAGATCCCCCTCTTTTCCCCTAAAAGTCAGCCAAAAAGGGGGTGAGGTCACCACCTCCCCACCCCATTCTCACCTATCCTTTCTCTCTCTATCATCTCTCTTCTTTCTTTTCTCTCTAATCTCACCACCACCACCATCACTCAAAATCACAAATTAACACCTTAAACGACCTTAAATCTCGAAGCCCATTTGGAAGAAAAGAACCACCACGTCACGATCTACAACCCCACCTTTTCGGATTTTCACGGTGTTAACTTCGTAAGTTTCCGACAAATCCCGACACCTCTCGTTTGCTATTATTTTCAACTTATAATTGTTTAGTTAAGCTTGAAATGTCCAAATATGGGTTGGGTAAAAGTCTCAAGTCAAACGGAGGCCGGAAAACACCTTTTCGGCTCATTTTCCGGCCAACAGCTCGTTGTGTCGCAGAGGCTCCATGCCACCGGCGACACAAGCCCTTATGTCGCTAAACCCTCACTTATGTCGCATATAGCGACACAAGTGACTATGTCGTAAAACCTAATTCCGTCGCATATAGAGACACAACATTTTATGTCGCATAAATTGTGGATGTCGCACTTAGCGACACAAGCCCTTATGTCGCAGATATGATCTGCGACACAATAGACTATGTCGCACCTAGCGACACAAGCCTTATGTCGCACGTAGTGTCGCATGTAACAGAACCAAGAAAACACAGATTTTACTAAGTGTCGAGACCTAAAATTTTATCACTTGATTTCACCCAAATTCAAGTCCAGGTGCGTTTTCCATCTCGACCCCAACCAGGGGCCAGCCCCTTGGACCCCGCCAGGGGTTGCCACCCCTGGGACCCCGCTAACCAGGGGCGCTGCCCCTGGACCCCCGTCACCTAAAGTTTATAACTACTTTTAAGTATAACACCTTTCGAAAATCAAAGTAAAAATGGTTGAGATTATTATTACAAACAATCACCAACGGGCCGTACACATTTTCAAAACTCAAGTTAATCATTTGGACATTCTAGTTGGACGAAGAACTACAAGGTAGACTTATTAGATACCTTCTCATGTTTATAACCATCGCATGTCGTGGACACCCTCAGGTTACAAGTCTTTGAACTTCGATTCTTGGCTAATCAATCTCAGTTTAGTTAGATAAACTCTTCAGGCTCAGGTGAGTCTCATGACCCCTCTTTTTACTGTTTTACTAGGGGTGTGATACATTGCTCTTTTTATAACACGTGAACGTGAGTACATATTTCAATATACTACATGAGTTGTTTTCAACTAATCAAATCAAAGTCCTCCGTCAGTATAGTCTGGTAATACGAAAGTAGCGTGAATATTAGTATATGGTACCATATAGGATTGACCCACCTCGTCTGGGTTAGTCGCACTAACCCCTGCAACGGACGTACTAATATTTGGGAAAACGAGTGTAGATTAGGCACTCGTGGAGGCACCTCGCTCGGAATTCTCTATATGGGACCCGACCCTCGAGTTAAGCTCAGACTATGCGCTCATGGTTGTATACACTATTATTATCATTTGCTGGATGCAAATCAACATTTAAATCTTGCGGTTCACACATTATTATTTGATATTTAAACCTGTGAGCTCACCAGCGTTAGCTGACCCATTTTAGCATGTATCACAGGTACTCAGCAGTAGATTTGGACTGCCCATCAGGATGCATATTAGCTCGAGTCTCCATGCAAACTTCAGAGATTTCATTGCATTATTAGATTTTGTATAACTAATTATGTATTTAAATCTCTCATATTACGAACACGGTCTATGTACGGGTTCAAACTATTGTAAACTTTTTAATATCAATATATTTTGTGAAAACGACGATATAGAGTCGTTTTCTATATATCTGTGCTTTGATTAGTGATTAGTAACACCCAAATTATGCTTCCGCAAAACATTAAATTTGGGGGTGTTACAGATATCATCAAAGCGGGTAATGTTTTTTTCTGGTAAGTCCCAGGACCAAGATTTGGCATACGATCTGAGTACGGAAAGAAATATCTGACAGGAAACCACGTCTTCCCAGTGCTGTGTTTTTATGGCATGATGAAACGACTGAATAAAGTCTTCCGGATATGTGGTTCCATCGTACGTTCCCAAAGTACCAAGGACCACTACTCCAAAGGGAAGTGGTACACTGGCAATAGCTAGGTGAAATTGAGTGTTTGAATCAGGGATTATATTTTAAGGTTGTGGGGTTTTTCCCTACATAACTACTAGCAGATTTGCCAACATTGGTGGAAGTGGTAGGGGAGGTGGTGGTATTGTAGGGGGTTGCATTAGTTGTGCAAGTAGTTAGCCTAGGGCATTCGCAGTTTCCTGTACTGACATTTGCGTCCGGCCACTTGACTGCGGGATGTGCGATTGTGTATTGAAGTACCCCTGTTGAGTTGGTGCCTGAAATGGTACCTGAAAGTTCTGTTATGGCGTATAAAACTGCTGTGACTGCTGTTAAAAATTTTAGACGGGGGGTTGTTGGAAACTCTGGCCATATGGCTGTTGCTGTATTGAGGACTTTTGTTGAAAACCTTGGACAGGGGGTTGCTGAAACGCTTGCTGAAAACTTTGTTGGGGAGGCTGTTGGAAAGCTTGGTGGACAACATTCAGTGGTTGCTGACCGACACTCAATTGAGTGTGTGGGAACTGTAGAGGTCCCGCTCCCACCAAAGGCGGTTGGCCGGCTGGGAATACAGGCCTCTGTTGTTGTGAAAATTCCCCCCCCCCCCCCCGGAGTGGTGAAGTCCAGCTGATGGCGTATTTGCTCCAACATTTATCAGAGGCTCCACGTCACCTGCTCCCCCGAGGTCTCCATTGGTGTTTGAGCATTTTGGAAAGTGAAATGCATCATGTTCTCGCCGACCGTCAGAGTGGGGCCGGTGTTTGACGCCATGCTAAGTATCATTGAGTGTTATTATAAGAAAAATGTTTAGGATGTGTTGCTAGCTCAACAATAGATCTAGGGTTTCAACAAATAGATGGCGCCATTTGATCAAGCATAGATTTATACCTGAGTGCAAGAAGTATGGATCCGATTCGATACTCTCCGTGACTTACGTGGATAACCCGCCGGAGTGTATGGAACGAAACCATTGGTGGCGTGAATCGGTGGCGAGGAGATGAATAGTGATCTCCTCTTGATGATGAGAGTTTGAGTGTGTATGGTGAGGGTATATTTGGAGGTGTTGGGGAATGAATAGTGTTCATACCCTATAGTATTTATAGTGATGCATGATCACCTTGGTGAGCAAGTTTGGCCACGTGTCACCATCTCATGGTTTTGATCGTACGGTTGACTCACCATCTTGATGGTACTATTCATCGTACGGTTGAGTTACCATCTCAAGGTTTTGATCGTACGGCTGAATCACCATCTGGTGATACTGTTCATCGTACGGTTAACTCATCATCTTGGTGGTACCAATCGTACGGTTGTGATTGAAACTTCCTGTTTGTGGGTCCCCTGTGGTGACGTGGACCAATGGTATGGCCGGAGAGAAACCTTTGTCGGCCCCTGCGGAGACCACCACTCACGTAGGTGGAATCCATTATAAGGTTGTTTCCTAACGAGAAACAAGAACCTTAGTTTGATGGGCTTGCGCCATTTACTTGGGCTTAATAACTGGGCTTACTGCTAATTGGGCCTCCCTGCTATTAGGCCTTGATCGTGCCCCAACGGTTGGTCAAGGAATCTCTTCCCTGTCGTTGCGGACCTTCCAGTCGGAGGCGGGCGATCAGTTGGTTTTAAAATTATAATGTTAGGAAGCCTAAGTTTTATTACTACCTACTGCTCTTGTTAAGGGTAGTAAGCGGTAAGTCTGACTCAGGTGTCGTTCTTAAAATCAGAGCGAATCAAAATGAAGTAAATACCTTAAACAATAGAAGCTAATAGGATGGGTTTAAAAGAGCAGGTAGGGTTTGTTTTTGGTATTATCTAAATTAACTACAATACATAAAAGTAAATACTAAACTACGGATAGGGTAAGCAGATAGATAGAGATTGTGATTGCTGAAGATTCAATATTCAGGTTTCGGGATGATGTTCATTATAAAAGATGATTGGAGAATTTCCATTAATAAAATTAACAGAGGTTTGGTGTCAACACTAGCATCCTACGATTTAAGTGGAAAACCTAAGTCGCATGTCACTGAATACTCGGTAATCATGAGTCTGATCAGATCAGGTTGCTCAGTCCCCCAACACTGTCCGATGAGGACTAGTGACCCATCTTGGAGTTAACTCCTGGGTGCATGAATAAGGCAACAGATCGATATTTAATTTCTGACCTTTCTTAACACCTAATTCTAATTGGTTTTATTAAGGGTCATACTATTGCTTGCTAATGTATGTTAAACTGTCAGTTATGTTGGATCAAGGGGTTTAAGCATCCTACACTACAGCTGAATGTTTGCTTTCTTTACAAGATCCCCTAGATTTAATCGAGGAGCATGAATACTTCTGTCAAGGTGTAGACCCTCCTTTGCGATCAAACATTCATCCCTAGGTTCGTTTCACGGTGTATACTATGTTTTTCAGCAGTTCCACAGCTTTTATATATACCTAGACCATGTTCAGGAAGGGTGACTTCCAGGTATCCACGGTGTCATATGCTTACGACCGGTCCATAGCTTCCACGCATTTGTACTCCACAAGTGGTGTTTCCAGTGCTATACTAAGTACTGGGCCGTTTTACAGCATGTCCACAGCTTCATACAAAAACACAGATAACTATCTACCGATACTAGGGTTGATCAGGTCCTAATACTAAAGTAATAGTCACGTGAAATCTTGGAAAGGGTAGAATGGGTGGTTTAAATCTACCGCTTGAAAATTTTAACCCGATACATAACATAAGAATTTCCAATCATATATTTAATTAAAGATTAATTTAACATCATCCCTACTCCTAAATATCTACATTTCAACAATCATAATATTACACTACTCAATAAACATGGCAATAAGTAAAGCACATACTATAATATTACGCATGGATAAATCAGACATAATAACAGTATGAGGGAATAGATATCACCGGATAATAGAGTAGCATAACAAGAGAATAGAACTTGCAATCCTTGAATAAAAGCTTGAACACCAATACTCCTTGATTACAAAAGCTAATCTCTACTCTAATCTACAAGCTACCAACTAACTACTCTCTAACCCTCTAGAGAGAGAAGTTAGAGAGAGAACCTAACTAAGAAATGAAAATACAAGAGAAATGTGTTGTGTTGTGATGGATTTGAATTGATTTGAATTGATGAGAAATGAGGAGGTGAGGGCTGATGAACGCCAAAATGTACTAAATGATAGTGCTAATTACCCCTTTGTTTAATTAAATTCTTATGCATTTTGTGTGAATAAGATACTCAATTCGTTCATATTTGCATTGAGGAATTATTTGGACCTTGAACTGTAAAAGAAGCAGAAAACGAGTCATTATTGAAGAAAAATAGGTGAAAAGTTTAAAGTTTGAAGATTGGAGGTCGTGGAGAAAAAAGTTACATTTTTCAATCCATACGGCGTATGGAAAATCCATACAGCGTATGGATTGAGTGAGCCGGGCCGCCAGAGTACGCGGGTTGGATCCATGGGCTTTTCAATCCATATGGCGTATGGAATTTCCATATGGCAATTACTTCATTTTTAGGGGAATGACCACACTTTTCTTCCAGCCGATTTCCAAGCTAAAAATCCTAATTTCTGGAGCATTTCAAAGGGAAAAGAGCAAGAAGAATTGAAGGTTATCCATTGCTAATTCATTGTTCTCGATTGTTCGGTTCGAAATGTTTCTTCTTTTCATTTGATTATGATTATGGTTTCGTTTTCATTTCTGATTTTCAGTAACAATATGAGTGGCTAAGTTTTTAATACATTTGTTTAGATGATAATACTCGGATGATGATTTGATTATTGAATTACGGATTATATTGGATTTTATGAATGTTTTTATGTTTATTTGATTATCCATTTTTATTTGTTGATTATTAATGATTACCCGACGTGGTTGTTTATTGATTTAAGATTGATTTCTCTATTGATAAATAATTATTGATGATTGTTGATTTTAATTGATAATTGTCACTAAATATATTGAGTTTGATAGGTTGGGATAAATAATTGTTAATAATCATTGATGAATGTGATAACTATTAATAAGTAGTTATAAACTTTGTTGATTCAAGTTGCAAAAGTAAATCATATAAACGGTGTAGTTTTAATTCATAATACAATTTGGTGGATAACGTTAAATTGAACTGTTAACGGGTTGAAAACAACTTTATATCTTTCTCGATTGTGTTTAATCAATTAATCTTGTAAGGATAATTGGTTATATTTGTTATATCACAATAAAATCCATATGTTTGCAATTCAATAAAGTGATAATGAGATTCTGAGGAAGGTAATCTAAACAAATGTACTTCTTCTATCAATTGAATTAAATAATTTTATTGGAGTATTTGTTATTTAATTATTTTCTTTTCATTTAATAATTTACTTTTCATAATTGTTTGCCAATTGTTTAATTGGAACTGAAACGCTCCCATTATTTACTGCTTTCATTATTTGTATCAATTTCCAATTTATCTAATTTGACATACGTTCCCTGTGTTCGACTCGGACTTATCAAGCTATACTATATTACGACCAGGTATTCTTGCCTGTGTTGTGTATAGTAAGAAGGTATTTCCATTTATAATTTTGACTCTGTTTCCACAGCATCAAGTTTTTAGCGCCACTGCCGGGGAGCGGTTTGTTTTGATTCAATAAATTGGAGTTTGTTTAGTTGTTACTTGTCTATTTATTTAGTAGTTATTAGCTTTGTCTCAACTTTTATCTGTTAGGGTACTATTGTGAATATTAATTTGAGTTGTTCTGTTAAGGGTTGTCAGAGTTGCTTGTTCTGCTGACTTTATAAGTTATTTGCAGGAAGTTTATGACCCGAACAACGGAACCCGACCCTATCGATCCTTTCGAAGAACCCGAACGCATACTTCATCAAAGAAGACGCGCTGCTTCCGCACCTCCTAACTCGCCGTTAATTAACACTTTTCTTGTCGACGATTTCGAGGTTTTTACCAATAACCTTTTCACCCCACGGACCCGTAACTACTATTCGTATTTAGAAAGCGATTTCGGGGAGTATTTGCAATTCCTTTTTAGTGATCAATCAGAACCAAATAACATAATGGCAGAAGATATCGCTAACATGACTTTAGAGCAGTACTCTAGCAGAATGCGCACAGATCTTGGGCCAGGAGTTGTGAGGCCCGCCATTGCGCAAGAAGTGGAATTCGAAATCAAGGGACAGTTCCTCAAGGAACTTAGAGAGAACCCTTTTCTTGGCGAAGAAAGAGAGGATGCTAACGAACACGTCGAGAAGATCTTGGAAATCGCCGACATGTTCAACGTTCCCAACATTACGCGCGATCAAGTCATGCTCCGAGTGTTCCCAATAACACTAAAGGGGGCCGCTAAGAGATGGATTTCAACCAAACCAGCTGGATCCATCACCACGTGGGAAGATCTGCGCACAAAATTCTTGAAGATGTGAGGCCAGTACTCTAGCAGAATGCGCACAGATCTTGGGCCAGGAGTTGTGAGGCCCGCCATTGCGCAAGAAGTGGAATTCGAAATCAAGGGACAGTTCCTCAAGGAACTTAGAGAGAACCCTTTTCTTGGCGAAGAAAGAGAGGATGCTAACGAACATGTCGAGAAGATCTTGGAAATCGCTGACATGTTCAACGTTCCCAACGTTACGCGCGATCAAGTCATGCTCCGAGTGTTCCCAATAACACTAAAAGGGGCCGCTAAGAGATGGATTTCAACCGAACCAGCTGGATCCATCACCACGTGGGAAGATCTGCGCACAAAATTCTTGAAGATGTATTGCCCACCATCCAAAACATCAAAGATGATCGATGAAATTAGGAATTTCAAGCAGGACGTCAACGAATCACTTCACCAAGCGTGGGAAAGATACAAGGATTTAATGCATAGGTGCCCACAGCATGATCTGAACGATCAACAGATAGTGATGGTGTTCTACAAAGGAGTGGATCGTGCAACAAGACAGCAGTTAGATGCTCAAGGATCTCTACCGAAGAAGATTCCAAGAGACGCGTTAGATGCAATTCGTGACCAAGCCAAACACTCTCAGCTTTGGGACGATGGAACCAGTCGGAGAAGAAGGTCAGTTAGCAATGAGGATGGACTCACCCCCATCACTGCTAAGCTTGACAGCATGGGAAGAGATCTAAAGAGGGTAACTGAAACAGTGCATGCAATCCAAGTCGGATATGATAACTGCGGAGGGTCGCATCTAGTCAAGGATTGTCCCGAGGTTGAATCCGGAGAAGCAAAAGAAGAAGTCAAGTTTGGCGAAGGTCAGGGAAACTACCGCCAAGGCAGAGGGACCTTTTTCCGACGACCTTATCAGGAAGGAAATCGCCAGTTTCGCCAAACTCAGCCAGGACTTTACACCAAGGAGCAACCTGCAGCACCTTTTCCCGAGAAGAAGACCAACCTTGAAGAAATGATGGGAAGGTTCTTGACCACTAATGAGCAATTTATTGCTAGTTCTGGACAACGTATGGACACAACTGAAGCATTAGTAAGAAATCAAGGTGCTGCTATTAAGCAGATCGAAGGAAGTATCTCGAACATTTCTAAAGTTCTCCAAGAGAGAATTCCTGGAACTCTTCCAGGATTCACCAAAACCAATCCACGGGATCAGGCTAAAGCAGTAATTACCCGAAGTGGAAAGGTTCATGAAGATCCGCTTGGAACGAAGAAGCCTGTATCGCAATCTCCACCTGAAAAGGAGAATGAGGTAGAAGTTGTCGGAAGCCCGAAGGTGAGTACTAAGGATGATCAAAGTGCTAGGGATAAGCAATACGCTAAGGATCATGCACCGGCACCTCCTTATCCAGCAGCTTTGAGAAGAGGGAAGGATGAAGCACAATATCACCAGTTTCTCGAGAACTTGAAGCAACTCCACATCAACATTCCATTTGTGGAGGCCATTGCTTAAATGCCAAAATATGCAAAATACTTGAAGGAATTGTTGACCAACAAGAGCAAGCTAATGGAGGCAACCACAGTAACGATGAACGAGAGATGCTCAGCTGTGATGCAAAACAAACTTCCACCAAAGATGAAAGACCCTGGGAGTATTACTCTTCCCTGTCTTATTGGTAGTTTGGATATAACTAATGCACTGGCTGACTTAGGAGCAAGCATATCAATAATGCCTTATACTATGTATGCTAGACTCAAGTTAGGGGAACCAAAGCCAATTAGAATGTGCATTGAGTTAGTAGATAGGTCAGTGCAATATCCTAAAGGAATGATAGAGAATGTGTTGGTCAAGGTGGATAAGTTTGTTTTCCCTTGTGATTTTGTTATTCTCGACATGGTTGAAGATTCAAGGGTACCTATCATCTTGGGAAGACCTTTTCTTGCCACAGCGAGGGCATTAATTGATATTTTTGATCGAAAGATCACCTTGAGAGTAGGAGATGACGAGGTAGTGTTTGACGTTAACAAGTCAATGCAGTATTCTGCTGTAGTTGATGATACTTGTTACTTTGTTAGTACTAGAGAAATGACCGATGATGAGGAATTTCTACAAAGTCTCATGGAAGATGAAGATCTTGATCCCATGATTCTTGAAGGATGGACAGGAAGTTTAGAAGCAATACATGATATTGAAGAATTCGCTAAATTGCTCGAGGATATAGAGATCATGTGTGATGAGGAATTAGAAAGTGAAGAAGATAAGCTGATAGAGAGTGAAGAGTCGGACTTGACTGATGGGATTTTAATAAAGAAGGAGACTCGCATTACTATGCATGGGATTCCTTGCTCGAGAGAAGAAATTTTGGCAGTAAAATCTTCATTTGAAGAACCACCAAGGTTAGAATTGAAGGATCTACCGACTCATTTAGAATATGCGTATTTGCAAGGAGAGTCGGACCTACCAGTTATCATTTCATCTAAGCTGTCTGTTGACGAGAAGGAAAGTTTGTTGAAAGTCTTAAAGGAGCACAAGAGGGCTATAGCTTGGACGATAAATGATATCAAGGGAATAAGTCCTTCATACTGCACTCATAAGATCCTTATGGAATCTGACTTTAAGCCAGTGGTGCAACCTTTGAGGCGATTGAATCCCAAGGTGACGGATGTGGTACGAAAAGAAATAATCAAGTTATTAGACTCGGGATTAATATATCCAATTTCCGATAGTCCCTGGGTGAGCCCCATACATGTTGTACCCAAGAAGGGAGGTATGACTGTAGTTGCTAATGAAAAGAATGAACTTATTCCCACTAGAACTGTTACCGGATGGAGGGTCTGTATTGATTATAGGAAGCTGAATGATGCTACACGCAAGGATCATTTTCCCTTGCCGTTCATTGATCAGATGCTCGAACGCTTAGCCAGAAAATAATACTATTGTTTTTTAGACGGTTTTTCTGGGTACTTCCAAATTCTGATAGATGCAAACGATCAAGACAAGACCACATTTACATGCCCATTCGGAACTTTTGCTTATCGAAGAATGCCTTTTGGTTTGTGCAATGCACCCGCAACATTTCAGCGATGCATGATGGCCATTTTCGATGACATGGTAGATGATAGTATGGAGATATTCATGGATGATTTCTCCGTGTTCGGAAATTCCTTTGATAAGTGTTTGGCAAATATAAAGAAGATGTTGCAAAGGTGTGAAAGTTCGAACCTTGTTTTAAACAGGGAAAAGTGCCATTTCATGGTACGAGAAGGAATTGTGTTGGGACATAAGATTTCAAATGTTGGTATTGAAGTAGACCAAGCAAAAATCGAGGCAATAGCAAAGCTGCCACCCCCAACAAATGTCAAGGGAATACGAAGTTTCTTAGGACATGTTGGGTTCTATAGACGATTCATTAAGGATTTTTCCAAGATAGCTCGTCTGATGAACAAACTGTTGGAAAAAGAGGCAAAGTTTGAATTTTCCAAGGAATGTCTTGATGCATTCAATCTTTTGAGAGAGAAGTTAGTATCTGCACCCATCATGATTAGTCCAAATTGGGATCTTCCCTTTGAACTAATGTGCGATGCTAGTGATTATGCTATAGGAGCAGTTTTAGGTCAGAGGGTTGACAAGAAGTTTCAACCTATTTATTACGCGAGCAAGACTTTGACAAATGCACAAGAGAATTACACTACGACTGAGAAGGAATTGCTCGCTGTGGTTTTTGCATTTGATAAATTTCGTTCTTACTTGATTTTGTCAAAGACAGTAAGACAGTAGTGTTTACCGATCATTCAGCGTTGAGATATCTGTTTAGTAAGCAAGATGCAAAACCAAGGTTGTTGCGATGGATTTTGTTACTGCAAGAGTTTGATATAGAGATTCGAGACAAGAAAGGAGTTGAAAATTTGGTTGCTGACCATTTGTCACGATTAGAAAATCCAGAGCTGGACAAGTTAGATGAATCGGAAATTCAAGATAAATTTCCTGATGAAAGTTTGTTGAAGGCAATTTTGAATGAATTTCCATGGTTCGCCGATATTGCAAACTTCCTAGTTACGAACACTCTTCCGTCTGGATTGGATTTCAACCGAAGAAAGAGATTTTTCTCATCTTTACGATATTACTTTTGGAAAGACCCGTACTTGTTCCGACAGTGTGCTGATAGAATAATCCGAAGGTGTGTAGTTGGAGAGGAATGCGACATAATTTTAGAGCACTGTCATGATGGTCCGGCTGGAGGACATCATGGTCCTAATTATACTGCAAGAAAAGTATTTGAGGCAGGTTTTTACTGGCCAACAGTATATAAGGATGCATTCAAGTACGTAAAGGAGTGTGATGCCTGCCAACGCACTGGGAAAATTTCTAAGAGAGATGAGATGATGCAAAATCCAATAATGGTGAGTGAGATTTTTGATATCTGGGGGATAGATTTTATGGGGCCGTTTCCTCCTAGCAATGGGAATAAATACATCATTGTGGCTGTGGATTATGTCTCTAAATGGGCTGAAGCCAAGGCACTACCAACAAATGATGTTAGGGTAGTGGTTAACTTCTTGAAACAGCTATTTTCACGTTTTGGAGCACCGAAAGCTTTAATTAGTGATCAGGGGACGCATTTTACAAATGTGCAAATGGAGAAAGTGCTGCGGAAGTATGGAGTCAACCACAAGTTTTCAACTGCTTATCATCTACAAACAAGTGGTCAAGTGGAACTAACCAATAGGGGATTGAAGCGTATTTTAGAACGTTTAATTGAAGGAAACCCTAAGAATTGGTCGTATAAGTTGGATGATGCATTATGGGCGGCACGAACAGCTTTTAAATCATCAATTTGAACAACAGCTTATCATCTGGTTTATGGGAAGGCTTGTCACTTGCCATTTGAGTTGGAGCATAAGGCTTACTGGGCTTTAAAGAAATGCAACTTTGACGATAATGCCGCTGGAAAAGAGAGAATGGCGCAGCTAAATGAGTTAGATGAGTTAAGGATGAATGCTTATGATAATTCACGTCTGTTCAAAGAGCAAACAAAGAAGTGGCATGATGCTCGTCTTAAATCAAATCACACTTTTAAGAAAGGTGATAAGGTTCTATTGTATAGTTCTAGATTACATCTATTTCCAGGAAAGTTGAAGACACGCTGGACAGGACCTTTTGTGGTTGAGAAAGTTTACCCTTTTGGTGTTGTTGATCTACAAGGTCATTCTGGATAAACTTTCAAGGTTAATGGAAGTCCTTTAAAGAGATACTATGGTGATGCAAGGGACTCCAAGCGTGACTTGGAGATGAATTTGAGTTAAGTTATGAAGTAAGAGGTCGAGCTTACCGACGTGATAAACAAAAGCGCTTTCGGGAGACAACCCGTTACTTTGATTTTCTTGTTTTTATTTGCATGCTTGAACTTTGTGGGTGTGTTCCCTGGAAACCCTCACGAGACTACAACTCGTCCGATCAGGATGCTGAGAGGTTTAAAGGCTTGTTGCATACGCTAAATGCAACCGTGTTGCCTACGGAAGTGTGATGTTGTATTATTTCAGAAGCCGCTCATTAAGCAATTTTCTTCTATATCAGGGGAGTTTTCCTGTTTCACTTCTTTTCTATTCCCAAGTATTATGTTGATTAGTTTGCAATGAGGACATTGCATATTTTTAAAGTGGGGGATGGGGGAAAAGAAGTTTGTTTGTCCTTAAGATATGAATGGTAAATATTGAGTTAAAGGGCATTCTATGTTAGTCATTTTTCATCCAAATTTTTGATTTTAAAATTTTATTCTGTGTAAAGTTTAGCGAATCTTGTAACATATTTTGGGAATTCAATGGATGAAATGAATCTAATTTTTAAATATTAGATAGTTCATTATGTGATGTATCGATAGGCAATCTATGTGAAGGTTATTGAGCGATAAAGAAATTTAATACTTTAAGTAGGGATTTATCTTAAGAGGATCTTTAGCAAGGTATGACTTTAGTCCTAATTCTTATATAATAGCGTGTTATAATCCATAATTTTGGAATCCTAATTATCTTCATTTGGGAATATACTGGGTGTTGACTCCTCTGTTGTACGTAAGTACAGACCTGGTTTCCGTCAGTATATTTGATAAATATATATATATATATATATAAGAAAGAAAAGAGTACGAAGGACTCATGAATTGAAAAACCAAAACCAAGTTATGTCGCTCTGTTGTACTGAGGTACAGACTTGTCACCAATGTTTTGGTTTGAAAAATAATTGATTTATTTGGATGTTCATTATTTGGGAAATTGTGACACGTTATTTATATGAGGGTATTTTGCTATTCAGAATCAAGGGTAAAACCTGCTATAATAATAAAAGTTGAGCTCAATTTCTGAAATTTAGATTGTTTAAGTGGTCAACAATATCGGTAATCTGAGTGAATTGTCTTTTATGTCTAATAATAATGTATTAGAAGTTGTTTCCCTTAGAGAGTTTCTTGATTGCTAAGCTTTAAGGTAGAATCAATTTTAAGATAGAATTTGGTTTGTCGAGTGATGTATAGTATGTAAGTCCTTTTGCACTTTTGTTTGCCGTTCATATTTAAAGTTTTGAGTTTTAGAATCGATAGTCTACTTGAGGACAAGTAGGATTCAAGTGGAGGATGTTTGATGAACGTCAAAATGTACTAAATTATAGTGCTAATTACCCCTTTGTTTAATTAAATTCTTATGCATTTTGTGTGAATAAGATACTCAATTCGTTCATATTTGCATTTAGGAATTATTTGGACCTTGAATTGGAAAAGAAGCAGAAAATGAGTCATTATTGAAGAAAATGAGGTGAAAAGTTTAAAGTTTGAAGATTGGAGGTCGTGGAGAAAAAAGTTACATTTTTCAATCCATACGGCGTATGAAAAATCAATACGGCGTATGGATTGAGTGAGCCAGGCCGCCAGAGTACGCGGGTTGGATCCATGGGCTTTTCAATCCATACGGCGTATGGAATTTCCATACGGTGTATGGATTGATTCGGCAGAAAACTTACTTAACCCTAATTACTTCATTTTTAGGGGAATAACCACACTTTTCTTCCAGCCGATTTCCAAGCTAAAAATCCTAATTTCTGGAGCATTTCAAAGGGAAAAGAGCAAGAAGAATTGAAGGTTATCCATTGCTAATTCATTGTTCTCGATTGTTCGGTTCGAAACGTTTCTTCTTTTCATTTGATTATGATTATGGTTTCGTTTTCATTTCTGATTTTCAGTAACAATATGAGTGGCTAAGTTTTTAATACATTTGTTTCGATGATAATACTCGGATGATGATTTGATTATTGAATTGCGGATTATATTGGATTTTGTGAATGTTTTTATGTTTATTTGATTATCCATGTTTATTTGTTGATTATTAATGATTACCCAACGTGGTTGTTTATTGATTTAAGATTGATTTCTCTATTGATAAATAATTATTGATGATTGTTGATTTTAATTTATAATTGTCACTAAATATATTGAGTTTGATAGGTTGGGATAAATAATTGTTAATAATCATTGATGAATGTGATAACTATTAATAAGTAGTTATAAACTTTGTTGATTCAAGTTGCAAAAGTAAATCATATAAACGGTGTAGTTTTAATTCATAATACAATTTGGTGGATAACGTTAAATTGAACTGTTAACGGGTTGAAAACAACTTTATATCTTTCTCGATTGTGTTTAATCAATTAATCTTGTAAGGATAATTGGTTATATTTGTTATATCACAATAAAATCCATATGTTTGCAATTCAATAAAGTGATAATGAGATTCTGAGGAAGGTAATCTAAACAAATGTACTTCTTCTATCAATTGAATTAAATAATTTTATTGGAGTATTTGTTATTTAATTATTTTCTTTTCATTTAATAATTTACTTTTCATAATTGTTTGCCAATTGTTTAATTGGAACTGAAACGCTCCCATTATTTACTGCTTTCATTATTTGTATCAATTTCCAATTTATCTAATTTGACATACGTTCCCTGTGTTCGACTCGGACTTATCAAGCTATACTATATTACG
The DNA here is from genome assembly GCA_963422505.1 of Pseudognaphalium luteoalbum. NCBI lineage: Eukaryota > Viridiplantae > Streptophyta > Magnoliopsida > Asterales > Asteraceae > Pseudognaphalium > Pseudognaphalium luteoalbum. The sequence goes on along the minus strand of OY730193.1, from coordinate 111,068,151 downwards.
ACCAGGTATTCTTGCCTGTGTTGTGTATAGTAAGAAGGTATTTCCATTTATAATTTTGACTCTGTTTCCACAGCATCAAGTTTTTAGCGCCACTGCCGGGGAGCGGTTTGTTTTGATTCAATAAATTGGAGTTTGTTTAGTTGTTACTTGTCTATTTATTTAGTAGTTATTAGCTTTGTCTCAACTTTTATCTGTTAGGGTACTATTGTGAATATTAATTTGAGTTGTTCTGTTAAGGGTTGTCAGAGTTGCTTGTTCTGCTGACTTTATAAGTTATTTGCAGGAAGTTTATGACCCGAACAACGGAACCCGACCCTATCGATCCTTTCGAAGAACCCGAACGCATACTTCATCAAAGAAGACGCGCTGCTTCCGCACCTCCTAACTCGCCGTTAATTAACACTTTTCTTGTCGACGATTTCGAGGTTTTTACCAATAACCTTTTCACCCCACGGACCCGTAACTACTATTCGTATTTAGAAAGCGATTTCGGGGAGTATTTGCAATTCCTTTTTAGTGATCAATCAGAACCAAATAACATAATGGCAGAAGATATCGCTAACATGACTTTAGAGCAGTACTCTAGCAGAATGCGCACAGATCTTGGGCCAGGAGTTGTGAGGCCCGCCATTGCGCAAGAAGTGGAATTCGAAATCAAGGGACAGTTCCTCAAGGAACTTAGAGAGAACCCTTTTCTTGGCGAAGAAAGAGAGGATGCTAACGAACACGTCGAGAAGATCTTGGAAATCGCCGACATGTTCAACGTTCCCAACATTACGCGCGATCAAGTCATGCTCCGAGTGTTCCCAATAACACTAAAGGGGGCCGCTAAGAGATGGATTTCAACCAAACCAGCTGGATCCATCACCACGTGGGAAGATCTGCGCACAAAATTCTTGAAGATGTGAGGCCAGTACTCTAGCAGAATGCGCACAGATCTTGGGCCAGGAGTTGTGAGGCCCGCCATTGCGCAAGAAGTGGAATTCGAAATCAAGGGACAGTTCCTCAAGGAACTTAGAGAGAACCCTTTTCTTGGCGAAGAAAGAGAGGATGCTAACGAACATGTCGAGAAGATCTTGGAAATCGCTGACATGTTCAACGTTCCCAACGTTACGCGCGATCAAGTCATGCTCCGAGTGTTCCCAATAACACTAAAAGGGGCTGCTAAGAGATGGATTTCAACCGAACCAGCTGGATCCATCACCACGTGGGAAGATCTGCGCACAAAATTCTTGAAGATGTATTGCCCACCATCCAAAACATCAAAGATGATCGATGAAATTAGGAATTTCAAGCAGGACGTCAACGAATCACTTCACCAAGCGTGGGAAAGATACAAGGATTTAATGCATAGGTGCCCACAGCATGATCTGAACGATCAACAGATAGTGATGGTGTTCTACAAAGGAGTGGATCGTGCAACAAGACAGCAGTTAGATGCTCAAGGATCTCTACCGAAGAAGATTCCAAGAGACGCGTTAGATGCAATTCGTGACCAAGCCAAACACTCTCAGCTTTGGGACGATGGAACCAGTCGGAGAAGAAGGTCAGTTAGCAATGAGGATGGACTCACCCCCATCACTGCTAAGCTTGACAGCATGGGAAGAGATCTAAAGAGGGTAACTGAAACAGTGCATGCAATCCAAGTCGGATATGATAACTGCGGAGGGTCGCATCTAGTCAAGGATTGTCCCGAGGTTGAATCCGGAGAAGCAAAAGAAGAAGTCAAGTTTGGCGAAGGTCAGGGAAACTACCGCCAAGGCAGAGGGACCTTTTTCCGACGACCTTATCAGGAAGGAAATCGCCAGTTTCGCCAAACTCAGCCAGGACTTTACACCAAGGAGCAACCTGCAGCACCTTTTCCCGAGAAGAAGACCAACCTTGAAGAAATGATGGGAAGGTTCTTGACCACTAATGAGCAATTTATTGCTAGTTCTGGACAACGTATGGACACAACTGAAGCATTAGTAAGAAATCAAGGTGCTGCTATTAAGCAGATCGAAGGAAGTATCTCGAACATTTCTAAAGTTCTCCAAGAGAGAATTCCTGGAACTCTTCCAGGATTCACCAAAACCAATCCACGGGATCAGGCTAAAGCAGTAATTACCCGAAGTGGAAAGGTTCATGAAGATCCGCTTGGAACGAAGAAGCCTGTATCGCAATCTCCACCTGAAAAGGAGAATGAGGTAGAAGTTGTCGGAAGCCCGAAGGTGAGTACTAAGGATGATCAAAGTGCTAGGGATAAGCAATACGCTAAGGATCATGCACCGGCACCTCCTTATCCAGCAGCTTTGAGAAGAGGGAAGGATGAAGCACAATATCACCAGTTTCTCGAGAACTTGAAGCAACTCCACATCAACATTCCATTTGTGGAGGCCATTGCTTAAATGCCAAAATATGCAAAATACTTGAAGGAATTGTTGACCAACAAGAGCAAGCTAATGGAGGCAACCACAGTAACGATGAACGAGAGATGCTCAGCTGTGATGCAAAACAAACTTCCACCAAAGATGAAAGACCCTGGGAGTATTACTCTTCCCTGTCTTATTGGTAGTTTGGATATAACTAATGCACTGGCTGACTTAGGAGCAAGCATATCAATAATGCCTTATACTATGTATGCTAGACTCAAGTTAGGGGAACCAAAGCCAATTAGAATGTGCATTGAGTTAGTAGATAGGTCAGTGCAATATCCTAAAGGAATGATAGAGAATGTGTTGGTCAAGGTGGATAAGTTTGTTTTCCCTTGTGATTTTGTTATTCTCGACATGGTTGAAGATTCAAGGGTACCTATCATCTTGGGAAGACCTTTTCTTGCCACAGCGAGGGCATTAATTGATATTTTTGATCGAAAGATCACCTTGAGAGTAGGAGATGACGAGGTAGTGTTTGACGTTAACAAGTCAATGCAGTATTCTGCTGTAGTTGATGATACTTGTTACTTTGTTAGTACTAGAGAAATGACCGATGATGAGGAATTTCTACAAAGTCTCATGGAAGATGAAGATCTTGATCCCATGATTCTTGAAGGATGGACAGGAAGTTTAGAAGCAATACATGATATTGAAGAATTCGCTAAATTGCTCGAGGATATAGAGATCATGTGTGATGAGGAATTAGAAAGTGAAGAAGATAAGCTGATAGAGAGTGAAGAGTCGGACTTGACTGATGGGATTTTAATAAAGAAGGAGACTCGCATTACTATGCATGGGATTCCTTGCTCGAGAGAAGAAATTTTGGCAGTAAAATCTTCATTTGAAGAACCACCAAGGTTAGAATTGAAGGATCTACCGACTCATTTAGAATATGCGTATTTGCAAGGAGAGTCGGACCTACCAGTTATCATTTCATCTAAGCTGTCTGTTGACGAGAAGGAAAGTTTGTTGAAAGTCTTAAAGGAGCACAAGAGGGCTATAGCTTGGACGATAAATGATATCAAGGGAATAAGTCCTTCATACTGCACTCATAAGATCCTTATGGAATCTGACTTTAAGCCAGTGGTGCAACCTTTGAGGCGATTGAATCCCAAGGTGACGGATGTGGTACGAAAAGAAATAATCAAGTTATTAGACTCGGGATTAATATATCCAATTTCCGATAGTCCCTGGGTGAGCCCCATACATGTTGTACCCAAGAAGGGAGGTATGACTGTAGTTGCTAATGAAAAGAATGAACTTATTCCCACTAGAACTGTTACCGGATGGAGGGTCTGTATTGATTATAGGAAGCTGAATGATGCTACACGCAAGGATCATTTTCCCTTGCCGTTCATTGATCAGATGCTCGAACGCTTAGCCAGAAAATAATACTATTGTTTTTTAGACGGTTTTTCTGGGTACTTCCAAATTCTGATAGATGCAAACGATCAAGACAAGACCACATTTACATGCCCATTCGGAACTTTTGCTTATCGAAGAATGCCTTTTGGTTTGTGCAATGCACCCGCAACATTTCAGCGATGCATGATGGCCATTTTCGATGACATGGTAGATGATAGTATGGAGATATTCATGGATGATTTCTCCGTGTTCGGAAATTCCTTTGATAAGTGTTTGGCAAATATAAAGAAGATGTTGCAAAGGTGTGAAAGTTCGAACCTTGTTTTAAACAGGGAAAAGTGCCATTTCATGGTACGAGAAGGAATTGTGTTGGGACATAAGATTTCAAATGTTGGTATTGAAGTAGACCAAGCAAAAATCGAGGCAATAGCAAAGCTGCCACCCCCAACAAATGTCAAGGGAATACGAAGTTTCTTAGGACATGTTGGGTTCTATAGACGATTCATTAAGGATTTTTCCAAGATAGCTCGTCCGATGAACAAACTGTTGGAAAAAGAGGCAAAGTTTGAATTTTCCAAGGAATGTCTTGATGCATTCAATCTTTTGAGAGAGAAGTTAGTATCTGCACCCATCATGATTAGTCCAAATTGGGATCTTCCCTTTGAACTAATGTGCGATGCTAGTGATTATGCTATAGGAGCAGTTTTAGGTCAGAGGGTTGACAAGAAGTTTCAACCTATTTATTACGCGAGCAAGACTTTGACAAATGCACAAGAGAATTACACTACGACTGAGAAGGAATTGCTCGCTGTGGTTTTTGCATTTGATAAATTTCGTTCTTACTTGATTTTGTCAAAGACAGTAAGACAGTAGTGTTTACCGATCATTCAGCGTTGAGATATCTGTTTAGTAAGCAAGATGCAAAACCAAGGTTGTTGCGATGGATTTTGTTACTGCAAGAGTTTGATATAGAGATTCGAGACAAGAAAGGAGTTGAAAATTTGGTTGCTGACCATTTGTCACGATTAGAAAATCCAGAGCTGGACAAGTTAGATGAATCGGAAATTCAAGATAAATTTCCTGATGAAAGTTTGTTGAAGGCAATTTTGAATGAATTTCCATGGTTCGCCGATATTGCAAACTTCCTAGTTACGAACACTCTTCCGTCTGGATTGGATTTCAACCGAAGAAAGAGATTTTTCTCATCTTTACGATATTACTTTTGGAAAGACCCGTACTTGTTCCGACAGTGTGCTGATAGAATAATCCGAAGGTGTGTAGTTGGAGAGGAATGCGACATAATTTTAGAGCACTGTCATGATGGTCCGGCTGGAGGACATCATGGTCCTAATTATACTGCAAGAAAAGTATTTGAGGCAGGTTTTTACTGGCCAACAGTATATAAGGATGCATTCAAGTACGTAAAGGAGTGTGATGCCTGCCAACGCACTGGGAAAATTTCTAAGAGAGATGAGATGATGCAAAATCCAATAATGGTGAGTGAGATTTTTGATATCTGGGGGATAGATTTTATGGGGCCGTTTCCTCCTAGCAATGGGAATAAATACATCATTGTGGCTGTGGATTATGTCTCTAAATGGGCTGAAGCCAAGGCACTACCAACAAATGATGTTAGGGTAGTGGTTAACTTCTTGAAACAGCTATTTTCACGTTTTGGAGCACCGAAAGCTTTAATTAGTGATCAGGGGACGCATTTTACAAATGTGCAAATGGAGAAAGTGCTGCGGAAGTATGGAGTCAACCACAAGTTTTCAACTGCTTATCATCTACAAACAAGTGGTCAAGTGGAACTAACCAATAGGGGATTGAAGCGTATTTTAGAACGTTTAATTGAAGGAAACCCTAAGAATTGGTCGTATAAGTTGGATGATGCATTATGGGCGGCACGAACAGCTTTTAAATCATCAATTTGAACAACAGCTTATCATCTGGTTTATGGGAAGGCTTGTCACTTGCCATTTGAGTTGGAGCATAAGGCTTACTGGGCTTTAAAGAAATGCAACTTTGACGATAATGCCGCTGGAAAAGAGAGAATGGCGCAGCTAAATGAGTTAGATGAGTTAAGGATGAATGCTTATGATAATTCACGTCTGTTCAAAGAGCAAACAAAGAAGTGGCATGATGCTCGTCTTAAATCAAATCACACTTTTAAGAAAGGTGATAAGGTTCTATTGTATAGTTCTAGATTACATCTATTTCCAGGAAAGTTGAAGACACGCTGGACAGGACCTTTTGTGGTTGAGAAAGTTTACCCTTTTGGTGTTGTTGATCTACAAGGTCATTCTGGATAAACTTTCAAGGTTAATGGAAGTCGTTTAAAGAGATACTATGGTGATGCAAGGGACTCCAAGCGTGACTTGGAGATGAATTTGAGTTAAGTTATGAAGTAAGAGGTCGAGCTTACCGACGTGATAAACAAAAGCGCTTTCGGGAGACAACCCGTTACTTTGATTTTCTTGTTTTTATTTGCATGCTTGAACTTTGTGGGTGTGTTCCCTGGAAACCCTCACGAGACTACAACTCGTCCGATCAGGATGCTGAGAGGTTTAAAGGCTTGTTGCATACGCTAAATGCAACCGTGTTGCCTACGGAAGTGTGATGTTGTATTATTTCAGAAGCCGCTCATTAAGCAATTTTCTTCTATATCAGGGGAGTTTTCCTGTTTCACTTCTTTTCTATTCCCAAGTATTATGTTGATTAGTTTGCAATGAGGACATTGCATATTTTTAAAGTGGGGGATGGGGGAAAAGAAGTTTGTTTGTCCTTAAGATATGAATGGTAAATATTGAGTTAAAGGGCATTCTATGTTAGTCATTTTTCATCCAAATTTTTGATTTTAAAATTTTATTCTGTGTAAAGTTTAGCGAATCTTGTAACATATTTTGGGAATTCAATGGATGAAATGAATCTAATTTTTAAATATTAGATAGTTCATTATGTGATGTATCGATAGGCAATCTATGTGAAGGTTATTGAGCGATAAAGAAATTTAATACTTTAAGTAGGGATTTATCTTAAGAGGATCTTTAGCAAGGTATGACTTTAGTCCTAATTCTTATATAATAGCGTGTTATAATCCATAATTTTGGAATCCTAATTATCTTCATTTGGGAATATACTGGGTGTTGACTCCTCTGTTGTACGTAAGTACAGACCTGGTTTCCGTCAGTATATTTGATAAATATATATATATATATATATAAGAAAGAAAAGAGTACGAAGGACTCATGAATTGAAAAACCAAAACCAAGTTATGTCGCTCTGTTGTACTGAGGTACAGACTTGTCACCAATGTTTTGGTTTGAAAAATAATTGATTTATTTGGATGTTCATTATTTGGGAAATTGTGACACGTTATTTATATGAGGGTATTTTGCTATTCAGAATCAAGGGTAAAACCTGCTATAATAATAAAAGTTGAGCTCAATTTCTGAAATTTAGATTGTTTAAGTGGTCAACAATATCGGTAATCTGAGTGAATTGTCTTTTATGTCTAATAATAATGTATTAGAAGTTGTTTCCCTTAGAGAGTTTCTTGATTGCTAAGCTTTAAGGTAGAATCAATTTTAAGATAGAATTTGGTTTGTCGAGTGATGTATAGTATGTAAGTCCTTTTGCACTTTTGTTTGCCGTTCATATTTAAAGTTTTGAGTTTTAGAATCGATAGTCTACTTGAGGACAAGTAGGATTCAAGTGGAGGATGTTTGATGAACGTCAAAATGTACTAAATTATAGTGCTAATTACCCCTTTGTTTAATTAAATTCTTATGCATTTTGTGTGAATAAGATACTCAATTCGTTCATATTTGCATTTAGGAATTATTTGGACCTTGAATTGGAAAAGAAGCAGAAAATGAGTCATTATTGAAGAAAAGGAGGTGAAAAGTTTAAAGTTTGAAGATTGGAGGTCGTGGAGAAAAAAGTTACATTTTTCAATCCATACGGCGTATGAAAAATCAATACGGCGTATGGATTGAGTGAGCCAGGCCGCCAGAGTACGCGGGTTGGATCCATGGGCTTTTCAATCCATACGGCGTATGGAATTTCCATACGGTGTATGGATTGATTCGGCAGAAAACTTACTTAACCCTAATTACTTCATTTTTAGGGGAATAACCACACTTTTCTTCCAGCCGATTTCCAAGCTAAAAATCCTAATTTCTGGAGCATTTCAAAGGGAAAAGAGCAAGAAGAATTGAAGGTTATCCATTGCTAATTCATTGTTCTCGATTGTTCGGTTCGAAACGTTTCTTCTTTTCATTTGATTATGATTATGGTTTCGTTTTCATTTCTGATTTTCAGTAACAATATGAGTGGCTAAGTTTTTAATACATTTGTTTCGATGATAATACTCGGATGATGATTTGATTATTGAATTGCGGATTATATTGGATTTTGTGAATGTTTTTATGTTTATTTGATTATCCATGTTTATTTGTTGATTATTAATGATTACCCAACGTGGTTGTTTATTGATTTAAGATTGATTTCTCTATTGATAAATAATTATTGATGATTGTTGATTTTAATTTATAATTGTCACTAAATATATTGAGTTTGATAGGTTGGGATAAATAATTGTTAATAATCATTGATGAATGTGATAACTATTAATAAGTAGTTATAAACTTTGTTGATTCAAGTTGCAAAAGTAAATCATATAAACGGTGTAGTTTTAATTCATAATACAATTTGGTGGATAACGTTAAATTGAACTGTTAACGGGTTGAAAACAACTTTATATCTTTCTCGATTGTGTTTAATCAATTAATCTTGTAAGGATAATTGGTTATATTTGTTATATCACAATAAAATTCATATGTTAGCAATTCAATAAAGTGATAATGAGATTCTGAGGAAGGTAATCTAAACAAATGTACTTCTTCTATCAATTGAATTAAATAATTTTATTGGAGTATTTGTTATTTAATTATTTTCTTTTCATTTAATAATTTACTTTTCATAATTGTTTGCCAATTGTTCCATCAGAACTAAAACGCTCCCATTATTTACTGCTTTCATTATTTGTATCAATTTCCAATTTATCTAATTTGACATCCGTTCCCTGTGTTCGACTCGGACTTATCAAGCTATACTATATTACGACCAGGTATTCTTGCATGTGTTGTGTATAGTAAGAAGGTATTTCCATTTATAATTTTGACTCTGTTTACACAGCATCAAGGGCCTCTATTTATAGGCTTACAAGTTACAATTTTACACTCAACACCCTCGCTTCCATTTAACACTGAAATACACCCCCGAGCTATGAAATTCAACACCAAAAGGGGCGTATTCGATACCAAAATGGGGGTATTCAGTAACAAATAGGGTATATTCGATAGCAAACGGGGCGTATCCGGCACCGTAGAGGGGGTATACCACCCCCAGAAGGGGGTATACCACCCCTAGAAGGGCGTATACGGCCCTGTAGATGGGGTATACGGCCCCTTTAGGGGGTATACGGCCCCTAGAGGGGTGGTGAACCCTGGGTCATGGTCTCGTGTGCTGGATCGTAAGTCTTGTGTGTTGGATCGTAACTCGTTTGGCCCTATCTTCTTCGTTCTTGATCCGTTTCTGGCGATCTTTATATCCACGCGTTCGTATTCTCTAGACCTACATTTCAAGATACTTATTAAGTCCCAGATCGGGGTTTTACGATAAAATAGCATGTCGAATGAATTATGCCTTTTTAAGTGTGTTTTTCGTCCATTTACCGTTGTTTTTGAAATACTTATAAAGTTTTGACCTTTTTAACAAAATGTGGTAAATGTGGACTTTATTATCATGATTTTGTTAGTTAAGTGCTAAATATGAGGTAAAAGATGTGCGTAAATCCTTTTATCTTTTGTTAAGTACTCTAGATTAAACGGTAGGGATCGAACATAAGGCGAGCTAGTGTACTCGCTCATGTGATCCTCTGTGAGCGAACCCATACGGCTACAAATCCTGGTTATGAAAGCTCCCATATAGATATACTTTGTCATCTCAAATGTCGTCTCTCTTTGAATCCTCTCGGCTACTAAGAAAGCTACATTCACATTCTTCTTCTTAATCATGGCGTTCATCACAAAGAGATCATCAGCTCTAACAGCTCCTCCTGTTTCTTTCTTTCCATGTAGTGATACAGCTAGTAGCTTGTGCAGGAGTCGATGCTCAACTTTGAAGAACGCGGAGGCTTTTACATTTGAATTAAAACTAGTACCCGTTAGATTGTCCCAAATCAGCCCATGGTCTTCATTACATGAAACACCTCGTGAACTATCGAAGAATATCTGAGAATGTGTCTGCTCCTCTGTGTATAACCCAAGATATACTGCAAGCTCAACCAAAGACATATGCTGCTTCACCCCTCTATAATTAAAGTTGATTAATCGCTTATATGTAATATTGGAGATGCAAGGGTTGAATTTGTAGGTCAACATGAAATCAATAACTAGATCTCGGTAAATGTCTTCATTGAGGGCAAACATCTTGTACCAAGCATCCATTTTCTCATCACTGATCTTGTATTTCACTAACTTCCTCAACTCACTCTTGTACCCAAGTGCCTTTACATCTCTTCAAACGATAAATCTGTTCTTTCCAAATGGCCGGTTCATCCAATCCTTAATTAATTTCTTCTTTTTGGCGGAAGTGGCCAAGTATTCCAAAGTAGGATGGATATCTTCAGAAGCAGACTTCATCTGTCAAGATAAAAGACAATTAGTGCGCAGATTTACTATGTTATCCCAAATTTTAAATAAAAATTCGAAATGTAGGCTTTAAAAATCGAATAATCCATAACCTAGAAAGATACATTTTTAACCAAACCGCTATCACCAAACCACAAATTTATCACCAATAAGTTTCTTAAGCTATGGTAAATGTCATAAGCATTTTTCTAGGACAAAAGGTCTTTTACCATGAATGATTTCTAGAAAATGCTTTAAACAATGAAAATGCATTAGTAATTAACTAAGTAAGCATTAAGATTTTAAAGAAACCTTGTAATTACCTTACTTTAATCAAAACTTTGCAATTTACCATAAACTTAGAAAACTAGTGATGAAACTTTCACCATTTTATGTATTTAAAGATATTAATATCAATTGTTAGTCAAATTTTGAAAATTGGTGTTTTATGATGTGAAATTGACTAACAACTTAGCATTCCATCTTTAAATGGCTTAATTATAATATTGGTTCCTTAGAAATATGACTTGCTATTCGAAAGTCTCAAACACTTTATTAACTAAAATGATGCAACTTTCATATTGCAACTAGTCATTTTAATCTTTTTAAGAACGAGATTCAAAAATTCAAGTAAGCTTTATCATGCCAATATTTGCACAAGTATCATTTGGTTTGTAAAAGATTTTAATTAAAATAATGACACTTTGTAAATACTCATAAAAATGCTTACTTTAATTCTTGAAAGTCTTTAAACCAATCATCTAACTAATTAAAACTAGTTTACTCATGTTCAACACATTATTATAAGAAACTTTCATCAATAAAAGTCAAACATACGCAATTCTAGCTAAAAAGTCGATCAAAAAGTCAAAGTTCATTACTTTGAAAATCAAAATTCATGAATCTCACATGTAATCACTAGTTTATGTTCATATATCATCATACAATCACTTATAGGCAAGTAATAACACAAAAAGCACTAACTTTAACCACTAATTTATAACTTTCAATTTAAAACTCTAGCTTTTGGGGGAAATCATAAATTAGGGTTTTTGAGTTAGGGATTTACCTTAAAGATGATGCAAAGATGATAAATGAAGCACACAAGCAAAGAAAATGGAGAATATAGAGCTCAAGATCTTCGAAAATGGTGAAAAAAAGATGGAGCCATGGTGGGGTGGTGGTGGTCGGTCGAACAAGAGAGAGGAGGGGAAGAAGATGAGTGAAAATGTTTGAATTTGTGCATTTTAACCTCCTCCCCATTTTATCTTTTTACCATTTTACCCCAAGTGGTAATTTAGTTAAAGTAAATGGTTATTAGGTTAAAAAGAGTTTATTAAAAACATAAAATATTTTTGTGTTCTTAAAATTTTAAATCTCATTTAAAAGTTGTTAATATTTTGCTAATTGTTTAATTGAAGTTAAATGATTAAACAAAATTTAAACTTTGCGTGATAGATAATGAGATAAAATTTTAAAGAACATTTTTAAAGACATTTTAAATTAAAAAGAGAATTTTAAAATTTAAATTCCTAATTTTTATGCAGAAAGTAAATAAACTGAAAATTTAAACTAATACGCGATTAACTAAATTAACTACTTAATTTATTAAAATTGGGTTGCCTCCCAATAAGCGTTTTGTTTTAAAGTCAACGGCTCAACTTTTCCAAACAATTAATTCGGAGCCCGAGACTGAGGAAAAGTATAACGAGGAATAAATGAAAATCGAAGCACTTTAGTGATATGATAAATTAGGTCGGCAGATTTTAAGAAAAATAATTCAAATTCATTTAGAAAACTTCTCTCCTCGTGTCCTAATTTTATAAGTGCATCAACGAAATTATAAAATTTCCGTTTAACTTTCTTGGGATTTGAAATTCCATCTCGTGGTCCGTCGTCTAAAAAGTTAAGATCATGAAGTAACTTTTCCAATATTTTCAAAAATTCCTTTTCTTCTTTTGAATCAGGATTTCCGGTAGTAGCATGAACTGCTACAGATAATTCTTTAAAAAGTAATTTTTGTTGAAGTGTGAAAGGAAATTTTGATTTTTGAAATGACTGAGTTAGCTTAATGTGAATTTCTTTCCATTTTTCACAGAAAGATTTCTCAATAGCCTCCTCAGTTGCATTTGAAAAAATTTCTATCAGTTTATTGATTAAATAGACGGCAGGATCGATAAAGAATGGTATTTTCCCAGGGAGTAAGATTGGAATTATAGGGTCACGCTTTATCCAAAATTCAAGCTCACTAATCAAATCTGAAATATACCAATTAATCCGTGTTGATGAACCAGGATGGTAATCAGTATTAGCAAGTAATTTCATTAACAGGTCTAGGTCTGATATTAGTAGTAGCTCATCTTTTCTAGTGTAATTAGTGCGGAGTCCTAAAATTCTGTTATCGATAGTCACGAAGGTCTTTCTTTGGTCAACCGAAAAGGGGAACTCTAATATTTTAAGGTATTTAAGAAAGTTGGCACAAATATCTATCCTCCTATCTGGTTTAAAAGAATTTCCGACATGATGCTCGGTTTCAGTCTCGTGTGGAATATCTATGATTTCAATGATGTCAGTGGGCGGTCCTTTTAGTTTAGTTTTAGCTATGGTGCACTTAGGTTGGACTGGACATCTTTGAAATGGTTCATCTATGTAGGGGGTTCCTGATTTGAATGTATGATTTTCTGAACATGAGAGCTGCTTATCTTGTGAATAAGTTCTCAAAATGTCAGGGAGATCATATTCAAAGTATTCATCCAAGCAGTGAAGGCGTTCATTTCTATCTAATCCTAACATGGGTGGATAAAAGTAAACCTTAGTACCGAATGTTACTTCTTTGGGAAGGTCAGGTGGCCTAACATAGTGTGGGTATTTGGCCAGAAGTGAAGAGATCTCGGGGTCAAGGGTAAAATGACTACTTGAAGTGTGAGTAACAGAAGTTGATATCTTCTGCTGAGATTCCACTACTTCTAGGTCAAAGTGTTTTTGCTTGATAACAATTTCTTGGACGTTTAAGATTTTCTTGACTTTGGGGTATGAAGAACAAGAAGAGTTATCCTCTAATTCTTTTTCCATAAAATCAAAAAATTCAGAATCATCCATTGCCATCATCTCATATTATGTCTTGTAAGAGAAGAGAGAGACAGGGCTAGAAATCGAATCAGATGGTTTTTGATTTTTCATATTTTTATGGTTTTTGTGTTTTAATAACTAAACTATTCTAAGAAAGCAGTAACTTACGAACAAGTTAGGCTTGAACGAAAGGTTCTCCTAAGGGCTTCTAACTTAAAGGTATGTTTTTCAAATCACAACGCTCGTCGATCCCCGGCAGCAGCGCCAAAAAACCTGATCGCGCCTCAACGGTCAGTCAAGGAATCGCTTCCCTGTCGTTGCGGACCTTCCAGTTGGAGGCGGGCGATCAGTGGGTTTTAAATTTATAATGTTGGGAAGCCTAAGTTTTATTACTACCTACTGCTCTTGTTAAGGGTAGTAAGCGGTAAGTCTGACTCAGGTGTCGTTCTTAAAATCGAAGCGAATCGAAATGAAGTAAATACCTTAAACAATAGAAGCTAATAGGATGGGTTTAAAAGAGCAGGTAGGGTTTTTTTTTGGTATTTTCTAAATTAACTACAATACAGAAAAGTAAATACTAAACTACGGATAGGGTAAGCAGATAGATAGAGATTGTGATTGCTGAAGTTTCAATATTCAGGTTTCGGGATGATGTTCATTATAAAAGATGATTGGAGACTTTCCTTTAATAAAAGTAACAGAGGTTTGGTGTCAACACTAACATCCTACAATTTAAGTGGAAAACCTAAGTCGCATGTCACTGAATACTATGTTATCATGAGTCTGATCAGATTAGGCTACTCAGTCCCCCAACACTGTCCGATGAGGACTAGTGACACGTCTTGGAGTTAACTCCTGGGCGCATGAATAAGGAAACAGATCGATATTTAATTTATGACCTTTCTTAACACCTAATTCTAATTGGTTTTATTAAGGGTCGTACTATTGCTTGCTAATGTATGTTAAACTGTCAGTTATGTTGGATCAAGGGGTTTAAGCATCCTACACTACAGCTGAATGTTTGCTTTCTTTACAAGATCCCTTAGATTTAATCGAGGAGCACAAATACTTCTGTCAAGGTGTAGACCCTCCTTTGCGATCAAACGTTCATCCCTAGGTTCATTTCACGGTGTATACTACGTTTTTCAGTAGTTCCACAGCTTTTATATATACCTAGACCATATTCAGGAAGGGTGACTTCCAGGTATCCACGGTGTCATATGCTTACGACCGGTCCGTAGCTTCCACGCATTTGTACTCCACCAGCGGTGTTTCCAGCGCTATACTAAGTACTGGGCCATTTTACAGCATGTCCACAGCTTCATACAAAAACACAGATAACTATCTACCGATACTAAGGTTGATCAGGTCCTAATACTATCTACCGATACTACGGTTAACTGGGCTTGCCTGTTTCTTTTGCGAGGTCCATTAAGAATAGTACTCGATTAATATGAGATGTTTATATATTATCTATTTTCCAAATTACAATTAGCATCAAGCTACAAATTACTTGCCCGATTTATATTAATCGGATTGACATGGTCTTTCATACTATTATTCATGTCAATAGTGTTAAGATATCGTGAACTTATTGTAATTCTCACCAACAAAAACTTAAATTCCTTGATGCATTTTTGCGGGAAGTACGTATTCGATTTGGAGATCTATCAAAGGTAAGAATAGGGAGTACATCTTAATAGCATCAGTATTTTGCATTATCACCATGGCATTGAATTTGGTATAGGGAAGTATGTATTTTTCTCTAAATGTTGCTTCCATCATAGTGATAAAATAGGCAATTAACTTGCAAAACTTGGCCTTTATGTGCACAATGATGTCCAACTTAATGTTGGACAACAAATCCCTTCTTTCAAATGTCATAGGACTGTCCGTTCGGACCGTTCATGTTATCACTGTGACTGTAAATATGTTCATTGAGCTTAGGGCTGGTGTGTTATTTAAGCATGATGATTTCACAATTCTATATACAACTACGTACACTCTCATATTGTCTCACTTCATGAGATAGAGGTTAGCTTAATCTCTAAGGCTTTGCTACCTTTTTAATCATAATAATCAGGATCCCGACCTTCTGCAATAAAAATTCAAACCTCATAAGCAAATTTTAGAATAGAGAAGGCAAACAACTCCATAGTTGTCAGCATCAAACTAGTGTAATTATCTTGTAACCTATATATAATAATGTTATATACGAGCAACGAAAGCCTGATTGATAAGGTTGAGTTCAAGATGATCAATTTCCAAAGACTAGCTACAAGGTAGACTATACTACTTTCCTTAAAAAAATATTCTCATTAATCAACGATTCACGATCACATGAAATGAGGATGTCACTAGCACACCATAACTTCAGTATTACACTGCTTTGACATATTTAATTGGCATAACTAATAAACTAATTGCGTAATGAAAGGAAATGAAATTCAAATAGGAAACACTAATAAAGTCTCAAGTGTTGAACATGCATGTTGTCCATCGATCCGTATCACATGCACTTTTCATGCTCCAAGATGTCAACCCCATACCAAAACAAACTCTCAATTTGCAACCATATCAACTTCACCATCTTAAAACGAACTCCATGCAATGCAGCCACAACAATCATCGAGAAAACCCCATGCATAACGCTGGATTCAGCAAATCCGTAAACCACACTGCAGATCAAAAAGACTATGAGATTAAGTGATATGCAAGACTTTCCAGCCCTTTTTTCTAGACGCTTGATCAGGGTGTTGTTCAAGATGGGGAAACCATTAGGAACATTTTCAACTATCCAAAACCGACTAGCCAGGAGCCAGAGGGCAGTGAAGTATGCATACATAGCAAGGGCCAGCACAAATGTTGAGACATAGTTTGTGACAACAGATCTAACTTGAAATAGGACTAGTGTAATTATTATCATGTTTGTACATTGGATTAGATTTGTAAATAAATGTTTGTTTTGTTATTAATATTCGTTAAATATATTAGTATATTGAAGTATTAGACGAATATCGGAAACGAAATAAATATGTATAGCGAGTCGAGATCTCAAGTCACAAGGCATTGCGATGCGAGATGAGATCTAAACTCGCAATGTAATAGGTATAGCGAACCGAAGCCAAGCTGGGCTTGGGCGGCGAGTTGAATTAGACTCGCATGCCCATGACCTGCGAGTTGAACCGAAGTATATATATTTGATTCGTTAAACCTAAAATATAACTTTTGTCATTCGATTATTGAACCTGCGAATTGAGTAATCCAGAGAAAACATATCCTAAAGGCTAGGCTTTGATGATTTATCGTTTAAAGCTAAGTACTAGTAAAACAAAATGCAAACTTATTCGTTATAGTAAGATAACATCGTATTAAGGGATTCCGCACCTTAATACTACAGATAACGAAGTTATCAATCCTAGAACTAGGGACTTACATCTGGTATCGGAGCTTTCGGGCTAAATACGAGTAAGTTTGGATTTTTTGTGATCATAGCGTTTGATTTCGGATTGTTTTTACGTGCATTAGTACATATTAACGATCAAAATCATTCTCTGGACAATTTAGGGTTTGTTTACGTACGAAATTTCTAGTTTCAATCGTAAAAATACCAAAAAAAATTGTTTTCGGGGTTTTTCAGCCGTTTCGCGAGTTGAGATTAGGGTTTCAGCTACGTCTGCGAACCGAGTTGAACTTGCGAACTGAACCCAGTTGTGCGAGTCGAACCTAGTTGCGAATTGAGATCTCCTGCGAACCGAGATCACTTGCGAGTTGACATCTGTTGCGATCCGAACTCAGATTGGCAAACTAAAGTTTGCGAGTCGAGCTGAGATTGCGAATTGAGCTGAGTTGCGAATCGAGTTTAATCTGAATTCGCAAAACAGTCTGAATTTTTAAAGATGTCTGATTTAAGTAAAATGATTGAGATGGAACACGAGGTTGGAAAATCTAATGTTCCACCTAAATTGTTAAGACTTGAAGATTATTACAGTTGGAGAGATAGATTTGAATCTTACTGTAGATTCCATGATCTCTCAATCTGAATGTGTATCAAAACTGGATACACTGCACCTACTAAATATGTCCAAAATGCCACTGTGGTTATTACCTATCAGAATATGAATGATCAACAAAAGGAGGACTTTAAAGCAAAGAACAAAGCTCATTCTTGTATTAAGATGTGTCTTCCTAAAGAGATCAATCATCAGCTAAAATCTTTTCATACTGCTAAAGAGCTCTGGGAAGCTCTTGAGAAAAGAGGTGAAGGTAGTCCACTAGTGAAAGCTGGCAAGAAGAATCTTCTCAAGAAGCAATTTACAGTGTTTAAAGCTTTGAAGGGAGAAGATCTTGATGCTTATGTTACCCGTTTCTACCATCTATTGAGTGAGCTAGAAAACCATGAGATTACTGTAGAAGAAGCAGAGAAAACTGACAAATTTATTGAGGGTTTGCCTTCTAAGTGGGAATTGCATGGTGTTATTCTTAAAGATAATGAAACACGATATGCTACCATGACCTTAGAGCCGGCTATTGACAAGCTCAAAGGTTATGATTTCACCAAAAAGTCAAGAGATACTGATTCTGATCAGGTTCAAAACCCTGGGTTATATCATAGTAAGACAAATCTTTCGACTGCGTCCTCCAATTCGACCACTGCTTTGTTAGTTGGTGATACTGGTGAAAATGGTGAAATGATAATTGAGGATATGTGTTTTCTTTCCTCATCTGGTAGTGAAGCAAAAGGAAAAGGTACTGAGAAGTCATCTCAAGAGCATCAGAAGATGCCTATGAGTGTGAAATCTGCTGAACAACAACTGTCTGTTCTTGCTTCCTTTGTTGCTTCGTATGAGAATTACATTCAGGGTAAAATCAATGATCCGATTCTTTTTGATGAAGATTATGATCAAATCGACTCTGACTATCTTGAAAAAATAGATCTCCAGGATCAACTTGCTATGTTATCAAGGAGAGTGAAAAGTTTCTTAAAGAGGACTGGTAGGAAGGTTGTTGGCAACCGATCAGGGTTTGATAAAACCAAGATCAAGTGCTTTAACTGTCAAGGTTATGGACACTTTGCTCGTGAATGCCAAAGACCTAAGGTAAAAACTGGAAATGGAAAACAAGGTTTGGGAAGTACTCTTGCTTCCAAATCCTTGGTGGTAAAGCAGTTAGATGGCTCTTATGATTGGAAAGCTCAGTCTGAAGAAGCTTTGATGGCTGAGATTGAGGATCAAGAGAGAACTACTAATTCAATGTCCTACATGCCTACTGATGTAGAACAACAAGTAGAGGTGCCTGCGTCTGAAGTGAAAGCAAGTGATAATGATGTGCTGTATATGGATTCAACTCAAGAAATGAGTCCAGAAGAGTGTGGCACACATGGCTAAAGTTCAAACAGATAAGAAAATGGTATGTCTTGATATTCTTACTCTTGCTGATATCTGTTATTTAGTTACTGATTTACAATCTCAGATTAGTGTGTTAACTGTGTCAAATAGCAATTTGTCATCCCAACTGAATGTCGATAGAGAATCTTATAAGACTGTCAGATCTGAACTTGACCAAGCTCTTATGGATGTGCGTAGATTAAGTGATGATAAACAGGCCTTAAAAGATAAGATTAAGTCTGATACTTCTGATAGAACAGCTCTTAGAGATACCATAAATGAAAAATCAGTTATCATAGATGGTCTCTACATGAATATTAAAGACTTAAATGAAACAATTGCTAGTAAGGATCAAAAAATAGTGAATCTTAATTTGAAGTTTGTTGAGCAAAACCGTAAGCTTGAGTCTTATAGAACTATTGAAATGGATAAAATGTTTGATGCTCAACGTAGTGTAAAGGACAAGACTGGGATATGATACAATGATGTAGCCTCTCCTTTTAATGCCAATTACACTCCTATTCCTGAAGATTCTGAAATGATTGATGCTAATCCTGAGGTTATAGTAGCTAATAAGTCTGATAAATCTGAGGCACAGAAGAATGTTGTTAAGAATATGTCATCAGATAATAGTAAGATTTCACCTCTCACCAAAATATAGTTTGTATTGGGTGGAGTGATTAATGATACTAAGACTGATGATAAGGTTAATAAGGAACAAGCATTTGAATCTTTAGTGCCTAAGACTCCGAATGAGAAAGCAAAAGTTAGTAAATCACGAAAGCAGATGTCATGTTTCAAGTGTCACCAAAAGGGACACGTAGCTTCTTGTTGTCCAAATAAGAAGTTGGAAGCATCACATAAGCTTGTGATTGATGAAAAGACACCGACTGACTCTAGTTTGAATATGGATAGGTTAGATACCAAACCTAAGGTAGGTAATAAACCTGTTAACATTCTTAAAAGAGATGGTAACCATAGTGTCTCCCCACCTAAACCTAAACGGCCATATACTCTAAGTGACAATTCTTCTAATAAGCCTAGGGATATGACACCGTCAAGGTTTAGAACTCAAAGTAGAAATCACAGTCATTATGAGAGTGGTTCTACTTCACGAACACATGAGTTTAATTATAATTATAATTAAAGAACTCTTAATTCAGTGCCTAGGAGGTTCTCCTCAAATTCACCTCTTAAGGCTGATCGTCCACAAGCTCAAGCATCTTCGAAAGTAACCAAAGCTCCTGATGGGAAGGATGGTTATTTTAAAGAGCTTCAGTTTGTTGATGATAAGGGACAAACCAAGACCGTAATGGCTTGGGTCCCTCTTGACACTGATTGTGTTTTGTGTTATGTGCAAGAGCCTATTGTGAACAAGGATAGCTGGTGGTATGTAGACAGTGGATGCTCAAGGCACATGACTGGAGAACGAAGTCTACTAAAGGACTTCAAAGAAGGTTTCAAGCAAAAAGTTAATTTTGCTGGAGACAAAGGAGGAGTAATTATGGGAAAAGGAAAGGTTTCAAATGGAACTTTGACTCTAGAGGATGTGAATTATGTTGAAGAACTAACACACAACCTAGTGAGTGTTTCCCAAGTCTGCGATAAAGGTCATCCAGTTCATTTTAATGAAAAGGAGGCTTTAGTTCTGAAGCCAGGCTTCACAATTCCTGAAGAGTGGATATTGATGAGGGCACCAAGGAAAAAGGACATCTATGCTATCAACATGAGTGTTCCTAATTCTTCAATGGTTTAGTTAAACATCCACTTACTCATTATAATCTCACATGTTTAGGGCATTAGGAGATTACCATTGGAACAACTCACGTACTTTAGGATTGCTTGCTCTTCAAGTGAGTCTCACGGCCCCTTTTTACTGCTTTTACTTTGGGAGAGATGCATTACTTGTTTTACTTGAACACATGAAACTACTATCTTTACTAAATTACTTTACGGACTTAATACATTACAGACTTAGTACTTTACAGACTTACTACCTTACGGACTTACTACTCTACAGACCTGATACTATACAGACTTGCAGTCTTACAGACTTATAGTCTTACTGACATACTATCTTACCGACTTACAGACTTTCCGATATACTTACTGGCTTGAGTTACGATTAATTTACTGAAGGCCTCTGCAATCATAGTGGTTAGTTATTCGATAAGCGCGAGTTTTAGTATATGGATCCATATAGGACTGACAATCCCCGCCCGGGGTGGTAGCCCCACCATGAACCGTACTGTATAAACGGGCATTTCTTACTCGTTTCATATGAGTGTTTTTGGATTAGCACTAACGGGGGAAAACTACAGACTTGTTAAGCTTCGACTATGATGCTCACAGCAATGTATATCGATCCCTATTGCATTCGTGCAATTATTTCTTACTGCCTTACCGACTTATTACCTACCTACAGTCATTAGTTACTACCCGATTGCATTGGTGCAATCATTGATTACCGACCTGTTATATACACACAATTAATGTTTACTACCCTATTGCTTTCATACAATTATTAAATACCGATTTATTACATGCGTACAATCACTTTTACTACGCTAATTCAATTGTGCAACTACATTTATTACTTTACAGCTATTGTGAAACCGTGGTACTAATATTGTGTTCAAACTGATTTACTTACTACAAACCTGTGAGATTCACCAACCTTTTGGTTGACGCTTTTAGTAATGCATTCTCAGGTACGCAGCCACAGTAGGATGGCCCAGCAGGATCTACTTATATGCTAAGCTAGTACGAGTCGCATGCATACACGCTTATGAAGATTTTACTCGCATTATCTTTTGTACTATGATTATGTATTTAAAATCTTCAGATTCATTTTGAGAACTCACTAATGATGTATACTTATGACTTAAAACCTTGTACTACTTTTGTAATGTAATGAATTTTTCAAAAACGTCTCATTTAGAGTCGTTTGCTTAATCTTTGTGCTTGATATTTGATTAGTCACGCCCAAAAACAATCGCTTCCGCAAAGCATGAAATTGGGGGTGTGACAAATAGGAAATCTACAACTGGAGGATGTCAATTCTTAGGAGGTAGATTAGTATCCTGGCAGTGCAAGAAGCAAAGCTCGGTAGCCATTTCTACATGTGAAGCTAAGTATGTTGCAGCTGGCAGCTGTTGTTCTCAAGTACTTTGGATCCAACAGCAACTGCGGGATTATGGGTTAAACATAACCAATACTCCTATGATGATTGATAATGAGTCAACAATGTCGATCACCAACAATCCGGTGAAGCACGGTAAAACTAAGCACATTGATATTCGACATCATTTTATTAGAGACTGTGCTGAGAAAAATTTGATAAAGTTAGTTAAGGTTCCGTCATTGGATAACTTAGCAGACTTATACAGAAAGGCATTCGACAGAGCAAGATTTGAGACGTTGTTTCAACTAAACGGAATGAGAAATCCAGAGTGATTAGTCTTCCAAGGGTATTTTTGTAATAGTTAGTAGTAATTTTTATGTACTTATTTTTTAAAAAAAAAAGAGGGGGGCGTATGGCATTTATTTGCTTGTTACCTGAGGGGAATCGCCTCCAATAAAAGAACAACGGTAATTCTTTTAGAAAAATGTTTAAGTTTTTATCTGCAAAAACTATGGGAGATGATAGTACATTAGGAGAATAAGCTTCACAATAATAAGCTTAAGTCCTAAGTATGATGTGTTAGTAGGTTCAATTAAAGCTACATTAGAACTACAGCGGTTCTATCAGGTATGTATTTATATTTATTTGATTATACACCTATATCCACAAGTTATAATTTGCATGTTTTAAATGTCTAGATAGCTTCATTATATTATGTACTGGTAGGAAAATTATATAAACATCTCTAAGCATTTAAGAAGTCTTAATATACTTTATTGTTATCTAGTGTTTCTATTATATGGTGTATGACATAAATCTTAATTTTTGACTGATAGCATTCACATGCACTGTAATTATAAAGCTATAAATGACAAATAGTAACAATATGGGTATTAACTTAATTACTGGTGACTTTGTTGTACTGAGTACAGACATAAAGCCTTTAATTAAATTGATATTCTCAAATGTATTTTGAATAATGCTAAAAGGGATCCTCTGTTGTTCTAAGTACAGACCTGGATAACATAGCATCTTCAAAGGATGTTTGATATTTGTCTAAATTTTAAATTCAAGTGTAAGTTTGATAAACCTCTACCTTGAATCTAAAGAAACGAGTGTAATATGTGTTGCTTGAATTCTTCAGAATGTCATATCTTAGATAATACTTGGTAATATTCATACTAACAATAATGGTGTTGCTTAGACTTGTGAGTATAATTTGTTTATGTGGATCATAATATTGGTAATCATCTTAAACTGTCTATAAGAAAACATTCACTTTAAGTGAATAATTTGTTTTTATTAATTATGTTATGTGGATAAAGGTACCTAACATATAATTTTATGAATATAAATGGATAAATGATAAAATTAGTTGTAATTCTATTGTATTTTATTTTAATTTCATGAGGTATGTATACTAACAATCTACTTAGACTTTTTAATAAATTCTACTAGTTTGTTCTTTCTAATATGATCCCTAAGCAGATAAATTCTTATTCAGTTGTTTCCTAAGGTATATTTTATTTTATTTCAAGTGATTAATAAAATGGTACTTGATACCACTGTTAGTTTATATGTGTAGTGTTTTATTTTATTTTTAGCTTTACGGTTATGTAAAGTTTTATTTTAATTAAGTGTTACCCTTTGGAATTAAATTATACTGATTATATTATATATCTCATTTATGTTGAACAATCGTAACAATATACAAGTGAAAAATAATATTATTTTAGACTTGTTTAAATATTAGGTTTTAATTTACCCTTAGTATTTAATTTGCATTTTTTTTGTTGTTTAATTTTACGAGTTTGATTAGTCAAACCTGCGGATTGAGATCAATATTCCGAATTGAGTAAAAGGTATAAAGGGGTGGTCAAACGAGTCAAATTAACCACCAAACCCACATTCACTTGCGAACTCACTTCATCCCTGCGAATCGACCAGTGGCGAAACGAGACGAAAGTTATTTCATTTGATTTTGATTTTATGTGATAGTGGAACGAGTTTTTGATCCGTAGAACTTATACATCTTTCCTTTGCGATCATTTTGAGGTATAAACCAACGGATTTTACCGTATATTTAACTCGAAATTGAAGTTTTTATAAAACCAGGGTTTCGGTTTAAAGTTTGAAAGATTTATGTAGATTCAAGATGTTATTTGACAAGAATCACTAGGGTTTATGTTAAACGCATCTTAATGAATGTAAATGAATCAATAGATCATGCTAAAATTGATGTTTTAATCGATTTTTAGTTCAACCCGCAATGACAGTTTATCGTGCGAGTTGAGTTCAGAACTCAATTTGCAGATTTGGTTTTGCGAGTTGAACACTGAGATGTTGACTCGTTCACCTTGCGAATTGACTTTGTTCGTTGACTTGTTGACCTGCGGACCGAGTTAATTAGCGGATCAACTTGCGAGTCGAAGCTGCGGATTAACTTGGTTAGCGAGTTGACTAGTTTGCGAGTTCAGTTGCGAGTTGACATTGTTTTTAGCGAGTTGAAATAAAAAAATTTGTAAAACAATAGAATGTCATTTGTAATCTAAACTTTTGATGTAATAAGTTATAAACATTTAACTTTCGACTTCAAAAGTTAATATATGTTTTGACGTGCGAATTATTTATTAACACGTAATAACTTATATTTTATTTATATATATATGACTTTTGATTCTTTAATAATAAGTTATATATATAACATTAACTTATGACTATTTAACAATAAGTTAAATACCGTTTATATACGACTTGAGATGACAATGTAACAAGTTATATATTATAATTTAGAACTCACATGTTTGAAGAATATTGATTCATAAAATTATAGTTTACTAACGTGCTTTTAATTGTTTTGTCATTTGTGTTTTATACAGATATGGCTAGGCAATTTGATAAAGGTCACAACATCCTTGTTGATCTAGATCTCGGTGCACGTGGAGCTAACAAAGTAGCTCAAGTGCTTACATTTTTCGCACGTTCACGCATTCGTTATGCACTTACGAAGTCTCCACCGATCTCTCAAGGTATACTGAATGATTTTTAGACAAATATTCAATATGACGAAACGGTCAATCCACCGGTTATATGCACAACGGTCAACAACCGACCGATTGTTTTTGCTGCATCTGACTTACGTCAGATTTTACGTCTGGTTACAGTAGTACAGGAGGATGGTCCGACAAAGTATCCTATGGATTTTATTGAGGGTGCTCTAGGACGTATGGGATATACCGGTCAGAGACGAGGACGCCAGTTCCTTAAAGCTCTCGTTATCGGAGAATGGAGGTTCTTATGGCATGTTATCGTTATTGTTTTTGGACCGAAGAAAGGAGGTTTCGATGAGCTGAGCCCTTCTTTATTATCGGTTTTACTGTCACTGGTTTATAACAAACCATACAGTTTGTGTGCTCTCATTTTTGGTGAGTTGGTACGCCGGATATCGGGTACTGTTAGATCGAGATTTTTGATCTACCCGAGGTTTTGCATGATGATTATTCGTCATCATCTTCTGGAGCTTGTTATTCCTGAGCCGCACTTACATGTTAATACTATTGCGCTCAGAAGATACAATGCTATGTTTCAGCAGACTATTCGTCAGGAAGAATATGTCAAGCCTGACATTCGTGATCTTTTTGGTTATATTCCTGATGTGGCTTACGTTACGCCACCGTACAATGGTTGGTTGGATGTTGTTGTTGCTGATGTTGATGCTGCATTTATTCCCGAGCCTGCTGTGAATGTGGTTCCACAACCTGAGCCACAGGAGCTGCTTGAAGCTGTTCTTATTCGGGCTGATCAACCGGAACATCAGGTTGATGCACAGGTTGCTGCACAGCTAGTGCAAGAGGTGTTAGGGCAAAAAGATGATGCCAATGATCCGCTTCTTCAAGCGATTGATCAGTATATTGATGATGCACCTGCACAGGTATAATTTAAATTATATAATAATATATATACTTAATTGATAGATTTTATTATTAATCATAGATGTATAATATTATTATATAACGATAATAATATAGATATTTAGATGATTAGGCAATATATCTAATTATACAATATGAATGTCATTATGCACAGGAAGCAGAGACTGCAGACCCAGCGGTTGTAAGACCTGAGGGTGAGCAGGGACAGCGAGATGGATATGAGGTATTACCTGCTAAGGTATTAAATCGGATTAATCTTTAAAACATATATAGAAACTTGGATGATAGAGCTTTAAGCTAATCATAAAGTTTTAATATTATTGTAAATAGGAACCGATGAATATGGAACAAGAGGTTGATAGACCTACAGGTTCTTCGGCTATGGTCCTACCTTCTGAGGTATTATATGTTATTGACATATAGAACGTGTATGAGAGATCGTTATGCTAATCATTAATGTTTAATATGCTTAATATATAGGATACTGAGGCTGGTCCGTCAGGTGGACGTGATGGTGAAACTACATCAGATTCTGATTCTGATGACGTTCGACCTATTTCGCCGCCTGCTGGTATGATTCCTTATAGATCTGGACATATAAAGGATCCGAGCTTAAAAGGAAAACGCACAGCTGATGATTTAGATCCTGATTTTACTGTATTAGATGAGGATCTAGATGAGGAGGAAGAGATTTTGGAAACTCAGAGCCGTAAGAGGGCTAGAGCTTCTACTAGACAATTGACTATTGATCTAGGTTAGTTTATATAGTGTTAGACATTAATAATCTTGTTAGTTAATCATGAGTTATCAACTAAGACAGATTAATCTGTGATAGCTGTTCGGGATCGACAGCATGATGAGCAGGTGTCACAACAGGTGGTTACTAAACTGATATTTGTACCTATGGAGGTAAGGGATATAAGTTTAGTTCTACATGTGTTATATAATTGATTAGAGATTGAGGCAGAGTAATCTGTAACAATTACTTATTTAATTTTATATAACTGGAAAGGCTGAGATTGTAGATTTAGTACGTTCGGTAAAGTTTCCGACTACTAAAGCAAGCAAATTTGCCGCTAGCCTACTTATGGCAGCGTTATCTCAACCTACTTCACCACTTACTACAGCGTCCCATATTTCTTCACTTACACAACCCGGACCATCAACTATCTCTGTTACCCCTACAACTAATGTTGAAAGGATTACATCCTTAGAGTTGCGAGTTAAGGAGTTAGAGAAGCTTACTTCCAATATTCTAGAGTTGGTAGCTCAGAATCTTCTTTTTGCACAGCAGATTACTCAACAGAGTACATCTTACAAGACACTGCTGGAGACTCATACCACATTGCTACAAGATTTTACTACCCAGCGACTGAAGCTTGATTCCTTAGAACGTTTAGTGTTAAGAGTGAATTCAGGACAGTCAGCTCAGGGGGAGATAATGGTATATTTAGAGTCTTGCAAACAAGATGAGCTAAGGAAGAAAAGAGATAATGACAAAGACGATGATCCTAGTGCACCGAAAGATGGTGAGCTAACTGATCCTTCAAAGACTAGTGAGCAAACTATGATTCAGGGGGAGTCAGCGGGTGCAAGTGGTGATGGTGCTGGTACAAGTGTTGTTGGTACAAGTGAAGCTGGTAAGACAGCTTAGACTTGTGCAGTTATTTGTATTTAGGATTTAGTTGATTTATGATTGTAAATTATAATTGTAAATTAATATTTTTAGTAATATATTCAGCTTGAGATTATTATTACAAGTTAAATATGTTAGAAATTATTTAAGTTATAGATTATATATAGAATTGTGATCGAAAGTCTTCCGACTCATTGAGTAGTCGAGCGGCGTGTTCCAATTAGTTTTGGCGGTCAAATTTCTATGATAACATACATATTTTAGACTTGAGAGTTTGTTATAACTGACAAGTTTAATATGTAATATCTTTAAGTAGACAAAGATATATAATTTAAAGATATAATTGAAAGTTAAGTTTTTGGAAAGATAACAGTTTAATTAAGTCTTGGAATTATATAAGTTAATTAATTGTAAACTTAAATGTTTGGTGTTTATTCACAAAATATTAGAGTTTAAGTTTAACTAATATTTGTTAAGTGTTTTATAAAAGACTTAAGAAATCCTAGATTGATTCAGGGTAATCAATAAAAGATTTATAAGTTATTAATTGCGTTTATGTTATGGATTAATTACACAAATGGATTAATAAAGTAATTCTTAGATTGATTCAGGGAAATCAATGAAGGAATTTAGATTGTTAATAGTTATTTGTGTTTGTGTTTTCTAGGGATTGAAATGCTTGATCTATCCGATTCAGAAGATGATTTTCTTGATGAGATAGATGAAGACATTAATTATGATTTGGAAGAAGGAGAGTTTCAACCACCTAAAGATTGGACTGTTGTTTCTGAGATAGAGCTAGACATGGGTGTAGATCCAGATGCAAATATAGATGAACACCATGTGAGCCCATCTAGAACAGAGATTGTGTTTGAAGATGAAGAAGGTCCTAAAGTTGTTGATGTAGATGAAGATATCGATGACTCAACCGATTATGAAGAAGAGATTCCTGATAAGCATAAAGACAATCCGATGTTCAGACCTTTAGAGAAAATGAAGAAGAAAAGGGTTGGAGTTTCGGAGGTTGATACCACAGGAAAACGCGAAGCGCGTAAAGGGATTATCGGTTGGTATTTTGACTCTGACCTGAAGCTTTTCACGATTAAAAGGTTTGACGGAGTTCAATATTTTGAGCGAAAGCTTGCAGTGTTCAGTTCTCTACCTAAATATGAGATTCGAGACTTGGCTCGATTATCTTTGAAGAATCCAGAAAATGATTTTGTTGGTCGATATATAGAACATATAATCAAGACTGACGTTCGTTCAGGGAATTTTGAAAAGATTAAGCCAAGGAATGGAAAAACGATAAAGTTACAGGAGAGAAGTCAAAGGACTGGAAGGAGAAGGAGAAAGAAAGTGTATCCAGCTGTCAAGTGTGCAGCAGATTCCACTGAAAACAATGCCACAGAATATTCTAGGAAATATGAAAAGTTAGCACGTGGATTCAGAAACTGGAGAGGCTGTCATGGTTGAAGCTGATGATGAAGTTGAGGGTGGTGAACGTGAGATTTTAAAATCAAGTTTATGACCTTCGACACCTAATGAACATGTCAAAGAAAGATTTGTTGAAGTTAAATGAGAATAGAATTTTGATGACAGAAGCATGGAGTGATTTAGCACGAGATTATCAAATGATGGTTAAGACTTGTATTAGAATGAAGATATATGCAGGAAGTAAAATTTACAAATAAATACTAAAGACAAGCGTGAAGATAAAGACGCTAGAGCTATTGTCAAGGGGGAGTCTGTTGAGACATAGTTTGTGACAACAGATCTAGCTTGAAATAGGACTGGTGTAATTATTATCATGTTTGTACATTGGTTTAGATTTGTAAATAAATGTTTGTTTTGTTATTAATATTCGTTAAATATATTAGTATATTAAAGTATTAGACGAATATCGGAAACGAAATAAATATGTATAGCGAGTCGAGATCTCAAGTCGCAAGGCATTGCGATGCGAGATGAGATCTAAACTCGCAATGTAACAGGTATAGCGAACCGAATCCAAGATGGGCTTGGGCTGCGAGTTGAATTGGACTCGCAGGCCCATGACCTGCGAGTTGAACCGAAGTATATATATTTGATTCGTTAAACCTAAAATATAACTTTTCTCATTCGATTATTGAACCTGCGAATTGAGTAATCCAGAGAAAACATATTCTAAAGGCTAGGCTTTGACGATATATCGTTTAAAGCTAAGTATTAGTACAAACAAAACGCAAACTTATTCGTTATAGTAAGATAACATCGTATTAAGGGATTCCGCACCTTAATACTACAGATAACGAAGTTATCGATCCTAGAACTAGGGACTTACAACAAACACAAACACAAAGTCATGATCAAGAATCTCGAACTCGCGATAAGCATTATTCCAAATGACAGTCAGGTTGTTTAGGTAGATGGTGTAACTTATGAAACCTGCATGAAACAAGAGGTGGTAACCGATCATTATAAGAATTATCCTTAGAACCATGATGAAGAAGCGTTTGAAGACAAAGGGAATTGTCCGTAGTTCAGAGATGAAGACGATGACGGTGGTGACGCTTAGGGAGTAAATAAAGAAGTGAATCAGACAACAGAATTCATAAACGGCAAGGTCAAGGATACTCCATTTAGAGGTGGATATGATAGGAAAAAATGAAGAGGCTACGAATATAGGTAAACTTGGGAATAGGTGTGGCATAATGAAGATAAACATAACAATATATCTTTCTATAGAGGGACGTAGTTCGGATAAGTACAGTGGCATTTTGAAAACGACGATGGATTGAGGCGCCGGAGAATTAAATGTGGAAAATATGGGAGGAGTTGGTAGCTAGGAGAGACTACAATGGTGTGCACATATATATGATGATGATCGAAGTACGAAAATTTCATTCTTTTCTTCTGATAGTAATAGTCGTATATGTCAAAAACCTGAGCTTGAAATCCAAGCTCTTTTTAAATTTGTCTGCTTTAGTAATGACTGTTTTCTTGCTCATGTCGACAATCATCATGTAAAATAAGATGATTATTACTACTATTTATGACGTATATGATACAAGTTAATATTGTAGTTGATTGGTACTACTACCTTTCCTCTTTTAGTAGTTTCCTTTTTATTATCTTTTCTTTGGTCTACTATGTTTTACAGTAGCTAATATTTTCTATTTTTACGTATTAAAGTGTTACACAGATTAAGAATATTTATTTATAAATAAATAGCATCTCAACCTAGCTAGATATATATATATATGCATTACTTTATTACTTTACTAATCGGCTAAACATATTTAGGATTAATGTTGTGTTGAACAACATTTGTAAAGTCTTAATTAGGTATCCCATGTGTATCTCTTCTTCATATGAAATTATAACCCCTAGTGTAAACAGCATGAAGTAATCAACATCGATTTTGTTTTACATATAATTCTAATCCAAGTGAAATTTTAATATATTTAAACAACAAATTACATCAAACGGGAAAATAATTTAGGGTTTTTGTGAGCTTTTACATACGACAATTAGATCTCCAAGATATCAAGCCATATATGTTATGTAGTTAGTTAAGAAAAGAGGATTAGTTCCTTGTATTTCACTTTCAAATGCCATGATTGAGAAATAATATAATTCATCTTCACATTTATTTCTTATAAGTTCATAATTTCGTTACGGAGTAATTTATTATGGTCTCACCACCTCCGGACCGGAGGTTTTCCTTTGGTCTCATTTGCAGTATTTTTAGGGGATTAGTGTAGGGGAATGCATTCAACTTGTGCACGAAGTCTATTGTATGTACTCAACTTTTTTTTGGTCTATTGTGTGTATCAATCTTCAACTTTTGTCTATTGTGTGTATCCAATGACTAAGTTGATAACGTGTCAAACGTATAATTTGCCGCGTCATTTGACACGTCGTTGACACATCATCAAAAACGCGTGCCACGTCAGCCCGATACACACAATAGACCAAAGTTGAAGATTGATACACACAATAGACTAAAAAAAAGTTGGGTACATACAATAGACTTCGTGCACAAGTTGGATGCATTCCCTTGCACTAAACCCTATTTTTAGTGTAATTGATATTTGTTTGGGACCAAATGATATTTTAAGTTAAGTTATAGAACGAATTGAACACTTGTACAAACTACCTTACTAAATAGTAGGGGTCAAGGGAGCCGCACCCCTTAATTGCAAACAATTGTGATATTTGTTTGTGAAAAGTTGCTTATGTTCAAGAAAAGGTGTGACTGTTGGTTCTCGTCAATTGAATTTAACCGCCAAAACACTTATGGATAAAACAGAACTATTTGGTCCTCATTTGAACACACAAAAACACAACAATTCTCTTTGATTTTGCGTAGTTTCTATGTGAAAAAATTACACGGATTGTCATTGTGATTTGCTCAAAAATTCACTTCACACCCCTCAACTTTTTTACATGGATCACCCCTAGTTTCATAATGTTGTGAGGGTTGTCCTTTTGGCTAACCGACATTAATGTAAGGGTACAAAGGTTATTTCATTAATTAACCTTTTACAAAGTTTGTTTGTGAAATTTATGTAAGTCTAGCAATTCTTTATTTCATTAATAAGAATTGGGGAGCGTAATTTCGACAAACTACGTGGACCATCTTTGTAATTTTTATTTTTTAAATTATAATTTGTTTTAACAATTCCTTTTTACATTGTATTTTAGTTAATTTAATTTTAATTTTTAAGAAGCTTTTAGGTTAATTCAACTATTTTTGATTTATACGTAACTTTTCTTTTTACAATTTTGAATTAGCAACGTAAATTTATTCTACTTTAAGTAACTATCTTAAGCTACACCAACTTAAGAATAACATCATAAATTTAGTTAACAACCACTATCAACTCACTAATAACAACATAATTTTAAGTTTTTGTAATGTATTATTGTATTTATTGATTTTGTTTATCGTTTTTCTTTATATTCCAGATCTAATGATTTTAATGACATGGTGGCTTAGGAAATTACACTCGTAGTCTTATGACAAAAAAATTACAAAAATTAAAAATTGCAATATAATGAATTTAATATAAATATATATATATATATATAAAAAACTTATTTTTAATAAATTTGAAATTTAAAAAAAAATAAGGTTTTGCTAATATGAACCTCTGTGACATACATTAAGGTACATTTCAATGAATCCGTTTCTATATATGATAAAATTACCACATTACAAAATTTTATATTATTATGTTTGTATTAGTGAGTTGATAATGGTTGTTTAACAAAAATTATGATGTTATTATTAAGTTGGTGTAGATTAAAGACTTTTAATTGAACGAGAATAAATAATTATTGAAGTTGATAATTTTAATTGTCAAAATAGAAATGTAACATAAAGATTAAGACAATTAAACTAAATTAAAAACCTTTTTTTAAAATAAACTAATTAAATACATTGTAAAAAAGAATCCTTAAGTGAAATTATAATTTGAAATATAAAAGTTACACGAATGGTCCTTACGGTTTACAAAATTACTCTTACGATCCTTTGAATATTGAAATGACAATTGTACCCTTACATTTAATGTCAGTGACTTTAGTCAATGGGATGACACTAACTACATTTTGCAACCAAATGGATGACACACATAAAAAAAAGTTTAGTGATGCGGAGTGAATTTTTGAGCAAAATATAGGTACAGTCCGTGTAATTTTTTCTTTCTTTTCTATGCTAAGATTCCAAGTCTTTTTTTTGTCTTATCCCAGTAAAGATTTCGTAGCCCAAACTATGAAGAGTCAATATACTTTATTGAGAAAGTTATTACACAGTTCAAAAAATATCAAAGATGATTATCACACTGTTAATTCTCCAACATCATTCACAAATCACAATCTAAACAATTATATAAGTCAATGATGTCTAATTAGTAATTTTAAAAATATATGTACTTCTCCGTCTAATTTTAAGTGTTCAGTAGGCATATGACACAGTTTTAGGATGGTATATGTAACACTCAGTCCTCGAGTCTAGTAGTATTTTAATATTTTCTGACTGTGAACTATTATTTAATGTATCAGAAAATAGGTTCATTTGTTATTTGAAAATAAATGGGTAAAAGAGTCAAATAATTTATTGTGGTTAATAAATTATTAACTGTTTTAATTTAATTTAGTTGACAGTAAAATAAAATAATATTTCCCCGCAAATGGTTTTTAAGTTCCAGACAATGACAAGTACGGGGAATGAAATTTAAACTTTTGTATGATACACTCACAGGTTTAAGTCAGTTTCTTTTTTCTCAACCATATACATACATACGTACAGAACATACCTACATACATACTCAAGCCATGAAACCCTAATCACTAAATCACTCTTAAACATCAAATTGAAGTGGTTAAACATGAATTCAAGCTTCTATCATCATCATAATCAAGGTATGATCACATGTTCTTCATTTTCCATAACCTAGAAATTGGGGTTTTTGGGGGTTTTGTGAATTAGTGAGTTTAATCCGAAATTAAAGGTTAGTTTTGTGAAATTGTTGTTAGTTAAGCTTGTTATTGTTGATTACTAACAAGATTCAAGCTTAATATTATAAATTTATGGTGATTCTTAGGATTTATGATGATGGTGAGTTGTGATTACAAATTTGATCAATTAGGATGATGGTGAGTTGTGATTACAAATTTGATCAATTAGGTTAAATGGGTTTCATGGAATGGAACATGTAAAGTGACCAATTGATGTTATATGATTATATTTGAAGTTCTTTAGTGATGAGTGATGTGTTTTGATGCTGTAAGTTGAGTTGAAATGGTGATATTAGAGTTAGGATTCGTTTTGGATTATGTTGTTTTGTTGCTGCTACTGCTGTATCTGATGAACAAGCCGGCGGCTTGATGAGCCAAACCGGCGGGTTCTGTGTTGGGTTGGTTAACCGGCGGGTCAAAGACCCAAGCCGGCGGCTTGAGACCTTAGACCGGCGGGTCCTAGACCCCAGCTGGTGGCTTCTTTGGCCAGTCCAACATCCATTTCTAATTGTTAATGTTAATTGTATTGTTATATGATATAACATTGATAGACCAGTAGTAGTACATGATAATAGTTGTATTGTGAGTTATAATACATGATTAGGAACTTGTAATTGTGAGATCAATTGTATTAAGTTCCTAGTATTATGAATTGATATGAGTTAAGTGTTAATGGTCTTGGTTACTGTGAGTCCCTAATCACTATTATGTTAGTGATTATGAATCGTTAACAGTGAGTTAATTGTAGAAGGGGGGGTTGAATACAATTAAAAACTTTTCCTTTTCCTTTATAATGAATTATATTTGCTTAACAAGTTCTTAATCATATTAATGTAACAACAAAGTGAACACAGATATGTATATGAGATAAACAGTTCAAATGCTGAAAACATATGTAGCTGAAAGATAAATTCTTTTATTACTAAAATTTATCTCATGTTGATTTGCGGAATAGATTAGCCAAAGCTAATCTAAATCAAACAATACAGCTAGTACAAGGAGATGAGCAGTAGTGGACAAACACGCTAACTGCTCACTCGCTGAAGTAAGCTAGTAGTGGACAAACACGCTACTAGTTTACTCGCTGGTGTTTACTTGTATCTTAGACAAACTAGTCACTGACAAACAAGTGACAATACAAGTAATCGACACAAAATGAAGTACAACATACAACGCTATTTATAGACACTGAAATCCTTGATTTCCGGATCTGATGGACACGTGTCGCTGCTTGATTGGAGAGGTAGTTGAGATGTGATATATCATGGCACGACATTCTGTCTTGGGAAATATCACCTTGTACTATGGACTAATCAAAAGCTTCCACGTTACTCTTTACAAGTTACGAGGAACACGTGCGGTGCCGTGGTAACGCCGAAAGTTGACTTCTTATTTAATGCGGCATTTAATGCTGCAGTCGCTGATAGAAACATCAATTCTTCTCATTCTCGATGCGAGCTAACATGCTCTAAAGAATGACTTGAATAGCTAATCTTCAGCGACTTCTTTTATTCAGCAGATGAGAGAACTCAAGAAGACTTGGAGACTCTCGCTGATAGATGAGTATCAGCGACACACATAGTTGAGTCTTTGATCTTTATAAATTCTTCTTCTACTGGTCTAAGATACAATCAGCGACAAGAAAACCTTCAGCAACAATATCTTCAACTTGAATCATACTTCATGTACAGAGAGTAATGCTCTCGCTGATGATGATCAGCGACACACAAAGTTGAGCATTATTCTCTTTTAGTAACTCAGAGTGAGAGAAGATCAGCGAACATAAACTTCAGCAACAGGAGCTTGACTTGAAACATTTCTTCATAGAGAGATCTTCAGTAAGTGAGTCAGAGACTTGAGATAATAAGTCATCATCAGTGACTTCGCTTATCAGCGACTGATGATTTCAATAATCTGCCTGTAGACATTATCTAAGTCTCCCCCTTAATTATTGAGATTAGCGACCATCTTGAGTTTGACGATCAGTGACTCAACAATCTCCCCCTAAATGGTTTAAGTCAGAGCTCCCTTAGACAAACTAGTTGCAGGAAGTTTTGGGTTCAATAATCTCTCTTTTACTTTGTTGATAAGTTGAATGTTCAGAGACTTGTCCTTGTAAATTTTTTGTAGTTGAAAACATTTTGAGTCTCTGATAGGAGCTTGCCCAGTGACTTGCACTTGAAGATTTTCTTGGTTTAAGCCTCATATATATCATAGAACAAACTATTTACAGAAGCTATCTATTACAAAATGTCTAATCTATTTATCTCTCCACATCTCCTCTTCCTTTACTATACCAAGCTCAGCTTCAACTTCATATTTGTCTTTGGAGGGTAGGTATCTGAACTTTCTGGCCAAGGCTTCATCGAGAATAGCTTTTCTGATCTTTGAATCTGTTGGAAGCAAGCTAGCTGACCTGATCAGGTGTATGAGTTGTTCTTGATCAACCTTCTCAAGTTCAGCTTCTCTCTGAAACCTAAGGGCACCATTTAGGTCCCTGTATACCAGACCCTTTTCACCTTCAGTGACCTCATGACCTTCAAGCTTTGGCACACCAGCAGGGATAGATAGATTAAGCCTTGAAGTGTTGGGGATTCGATAGATGCTGCTGGTACCTGATCTATACCTTGGACTAGGTGGCTGAACAATTTCCTCACCATGTATGACAGTATCTTCTGGTCTGAGGAGTTGCAGCGACACCATTTTCTGATAGAGCCTATCAATCTCTTTCATGACATCAACCTTAGCTGCACTTGTAGAGTGGCTGATAGCAAGCCTTATCTCATTCCATTCTTCTCTGTGCAGCTTGCATACTTGATCAAGTAGCATTGATTGAGTCTCTGAACCTCTTTGTATAAGTAGCTGAGGTTGAGATTGGTTCCTTGACTTTTTCAGTTTGACCTTGGTGATAGGTGCAGGATTTGATCTCCCTGTCATTCTGGCAGCAAATCTTTTTCTATCAATCTCATCCCACTTTCTATCCACTGCTGTTTTGACAGCTCCCCCTTTCTTTTTAGAGCTCTTGCTAGCTGATCTTTTCAGTTTATGTTGCTCTAGCTCACTCTCTTCTATTTCAGCAAGTACCCTGGCAATTGCAGCATCAGACTCTTCTTGATCTTTCTTTTGCTTAAGAAGTCTGGCCCTTTCATTGGCATCTTTAGAGCTCAATTCCAGTAGGTAAGCTCTGTCAGCATCTGATTGCTCTTTCAGCAACCTTTTCCTTTCTTGTTCTTCTCTCAACTCAGCCTGAAAAGTTATTTGCAGTATCATTTCTTGCTCCCTGTCCTGTCTTGCCTTTATCTTTCTGGCAATTCTCTGATCTTTTGTTTCATCAGGACAAGGGGTATCTGAGGCTGAGTCAGAGGAAAGGCATGCTGTGGGGGAGGTATCTGATGTGGTAGTGTTGGAAGGAGTTGCTGTGGAGATTGGTGTTATAGTTGCTGGGGTAGGTGTGGTTATTTGGACTGTTTGGGTTGTTGTGGTTGCTGTAGGTGAGGGTAGGTTTAGGGTTGCTGATGGAGAAGAAGGTGCAGCTACCTCAGATATGACAGTATGTAATTGAGGATCACTGACCTGTTGTTTCTTTGATGGAGGAGTAGATGCAGGAGAGGTGTCACTGGTCCTTTTTCTTTTCATAACAGATGATATGGGTTGCTGATCCTCCATATTTATGTCATCTTCATCATCTGAGTCCTGACCATTTCCATGACCACCTCCCTGGCCATCATCATTGTTATCATCATCATTATCATCAGCATCATGCATGATGGTATCATCCTCCTCATCATCAGATGCATCAGCTACTACATCCCTATTCATCCATTCCCAGCGAGCCAGTTCGTAGCTCACTGAGGTACCCTCAATCCTAGCAGTATCATCCACTGCCCATTGCTGTACCAGCCCATTATAGTTCCTGAGCTCTTCAGCACTGAACTCAGGAAAGCTTTCAGCGACAGCCACCATATCAGTAGCTATCTCCATATCCACCCAATGTAGTTCAGCAACTGCAAGGGCCTCCAGCTCAGGTTGCTCAGCAATAGGACGAAGTGCATAGGTAGTGAGCACTATGTCCCTGTGAGCCTTGTTTGATAGCGGATCAGTCATCTTACGGGGCATCTCTGGGTCAGAGACCAAATCTTCTTCTTCACTCTCCCCCTGACTGGTTCGCTCAAACTGATCAACTGCCCTAAGTATCTGATCTGTGAAATCTGCGTTCTCCTCATGCAGGGCAGCGACCTCAGCTCTAGTCGTTGTGAGCTGTGAAACAACCTGTGGAAGCACCTTAATAACTTTGTCAGTGTTATAAAGGTAGTTGGATACAGAGATGGCTAGGTCATTTTGGTTGGTGGTTAGCTGAGCAATAGCAGCAGCATGATTGGTGAAGTTGGTGTTGGAAGTGGAGGCTAGCTCAGTGACTGCATGGTTTATTGCAGCACTGGCATCAGCTACTGTTTGGACCCTCTCACTAACAGATGCACTCCATGGTTCAATGGAGTTATACACGTCAGTGAGAGCAGCAACAGCTTTTTGGAGAACGGAGACATTGCCAATAAGTGCCTCACGGTCTTCAGTGAGCATCTTAATTTGGGTTTGGGATTGGGCAATGTACTCCATCAGTAGCTGATCTGATGTGGAGTGAGTGGAGGTGGTTGGGGGAGTAGTTTGGGTAACAAGAATGGGGGTGGGAGTAGATTGGGCTACATGATCAGGGGGTGTGGTCTGATCAGCAGCAGCTTGGATGTTGTCACTGGAGAAAGATGTGGGGGTAAGCTCTCTGATGGGTGAGTTGGAGGTAGGTAGAGGAATGGGTTGGGTGTCCTCAGAAGTGTCCATGGGCATGATTTCCTCATCATCAGCTTGTGATTTAGCTGGTGGTTCATTGGAAATAGAAGTGGCGACCTGTATCTCACCATGGGTCAGTGGTGAGACATTGGCAGTCGGTGCAGTGATAGATAAGAGTTGGCCCGGGTCTGTAGCCAGTGGTGTGACATCAGCTATGAGTGTGTTATCACTCACTGATGCCACTTGCCCTTTGAATGAAATGTCATCCTTTTGTGAGGATGACAAGTGGCTGGGTTGACTCAAGCTGAGGGTGTGGGGTGCACCCGAATCACTGCCAACAGTGGTTTGATCCACTGCAGCTGTCTGCAAGTTTCCCTTTGTAGAGTCACTGGACTTTCGGGAGTCCAGTGAAGCAGTTAAAGCTAAGGGTTCAGCAGTGGTGCCCTCAGTAACTGAACGTACAGTCACTGATTCACCACTGGCATCCGTAGATGTCTTCTTTTTGCTATGTCCCTGATCCTTTAATGTCAGGGACCCTAATTTGGATTTTTTCTTGGGAGCAGTTGGTGGTTTCTTGATTGGTGGTTGACCAATAGTAGTCACTGGGGGTGTGGTCAGTGACGTGGTCGATGAGGGGGCAGGAACTGACATATGTACAGCAGTTACAGGCTGGGGTGCAAGAATCCCCGGATGCTTCATAAAAGCAGGTAGAGCCGCAGTCGCTGGTTTTGCGAAAATTTGAGATCCTACCAGAGTGGGCTCAAAACCCTGAAATGATACCCTATCATAGGCATCAAACTGATCCCTGAAGATCAGTGAGAGGTACCTAGGGTAAGGTACATATTTTGCCCTAGCAGGCTCAGCGACCTTGGTGATCAGTTCATTAAAGATCACACTTGCATAGTCAACTCGTAGAGAGTTGACCAGTGACCAACTGATCTGTGCTTCCAGGGAGCTGAATTGATCATAGCTCCCTGATTTTGTGCCCAAAGATTGAATAAAATTAGTAAAAAGGGCATTCCAAACACCATCCATTTTAGTTTTATGGACCGTAGAGTACTTACGATTGCCACTGCCATCGACTGAGTATTTACACTCAATCGCAGTGAGCTCGACAAGGCCTTGTTTGGCAACGTCGCTCTCTGGCAGTGACTCATATGACTCGAAGGTCGGCAGTTGTAAGATAGAGCGAATGGTGTTGGCAGTTATTATTATAGGTTTGGTACCATTGTCAATAAAACCTTGGAGTTGAGAAACACCAGAGACAACTGAGTGAGTGCAGGTGAACCAAAACTCACTGAGCCATTCTGGGTTCATTTCCCCAGGAGACAAGGTAAGAGCAGGGAGGATAAAATGGTTTTTCAAAAAGTTTATCACCTCCGCATACTCAGGTTTTGTACAGGTTACATTTCCCAAATAGTTAGATTTGGGAACTGTAACGACAAGGGTCTCGCTGACCGCAGAGGCTCGAAGAGCTTTAATCTCTGGGGTCGGAGTGTAGGAATTATTGAAAAATTTTGTCCTTGCCATTTTAAAAAAAAATAGAAAGTTGAAAAGGTGAGAAATTTGCAGAGAAAAATATGAAGAAGATGAAGTTTAAAAAGTTTGAGAGCGTAAAGAATGAAACGGTGGGGGTTTCGCTGCTTATATACTGTCGCTGGTGTAAGAATATGTGGTTATAACGAGTATGTACGTGGTCAAAAAGGTAAAAAATAAATAATAAAATAATAGTGGTTGGTGGTAGTGGAGCAGGTTGATGATGGTGAGGGGTGGTAACATTAAATGTTGATGGGAGAGGTGCGCCGGAAAAGGTATACGAGGTGTCAGAAAAAGTGTACCTTTTCGAGTTTCCATAAGATATTTTAATATTGTATTTATGAAGAATATAAATCGTTACAAATTAAATACAAGGTATTAATTGTAAGGAATATATGTCGAAATAAATGCAATATTAAAACGAAACTTTCGCTGATACATCATGTCTCAGCGAGATGAAAATAAGTTATATCTTAAAATAAAATAAATATTATGTTTCACATTTGATGTCGCTGAGCAAATTTCAACTTAGAATACAAATCCAATCAGCTAGTCAAGTATGTAAAGCATAAGATATAATTTATTTATATGATATAAGGAATTTTCATGTGCAGTTACCACGTATATAGTTTATTTAATATAACTATGCTAACTTATTGTTCTTGCTGATAGTATCAGTGAGAATAATAGATCAGTGAGTTAATAGAAATAAATTATTTACTTAGTAACTACATTTTCTCATTTAAACAATCAGGTTTTAATCATTTAGGTTCAGCATGCCCAACTCGCTGATGAGAAAGGTGAATCTTTTCTCATCTAAAGGTTTTGTAAAAATATCAGCGAGTTGGTAATCAGTTGGAATGAAATGTAATTCAATGTCACCTTTCATGACGTGGTCCCTGATGAAATGATATCTGACATCAATATGTTTTGTCCTTGAGTGCATCACAGGATTGTTGGCTATAGCAATGGCACTTTGACTGTCACAATAAATTGGAACATTTTCAAAGTTAAAGCCATAGTCAGCGAGCTGATTTCTCATCCACAGAATTTGAGCAGTGCAGGCTCCAGCAGCTACATATTCAGCCTCAGCAGTATAAGTTGAGACAGAATTTTGTTTCTTGCTTGACCAGCTTACTAGCTTTTCTCCAAGAAACTGACAGCTACCAGAGGTGCTCTTTCTGTCCATCTTGCATCCAGCATGATCAGAATCTGAATATCCTTTCAGTGAGAAATCCGAACCATATGGGTACCAGAGACCAAGATTTGGTGTACCCTTCAGATATCTGAATATTCTTTTGACAGCGAGCAAATGGGATTCCTTTGGATCAGCTTGATATCTAGCACATAGACAAGTGGAAAACATAATGTCTGGTCTACTAGCAGTTAAATACAGCAGTGACCCAATCATTTCTCTGTAAGCAGTGATGTTTACAGATTTACCATCAGAATCAGCATGTAATTTGACTGCAGATGACATTGGTGTAGCAAGGGATGAGCAGTTGGTGAATTCAAATTTCTTTAATAAATCTTTAACATATTTTCCTTGATTTATGAAAATACCAGTGTTGGTTTGCTTTATTTGCAGACCAAGGAAAAATGTTAGTTCACCCATCATGCTCATCTCATAACTTTCAGTCATGAGGTTACTGAACTCCTTGCACATGTCATTGTTAGTAGACCCAAAAATAATATCATCAACATAAATTTGGACTAATATAACATCTCTTTTATCCTTTTTAATAAAAAGGGTGCTGTCAATCTTACCTCTGACATACCCACAGTTTATTAAGAAGGTGGAGAGAGTGTCATACCAAGCTCTGGGAGCTTGTTTTAGTCCATATAAAGCTTTATCCAGTTTATATACATAACCTGGATGCTTGGGATCAGTGAATCCAGGTGGTTGCTTCACATACACTTCTTCCTGCAGCTTGCCATTTAAGAAGGCACTCTTCACATCCATTTGATATACCTTGAACTTCTTGTGAGCTGCATATGCTAAAAACAACCTGATTGCCTCAAGCCTAGCAACTGGTGCAAAGGTTTCATCATAATCAATTCCTTCTTGCTGACAGTAACCTTGAGCAACCAGTCTAGCCTTATTTCTTATAACAACACCATCAGCATCCATCTTGTTTCTGAACACCCATCTTGTTCCAATCACAAATTTCCCAGCTACTTGAGGTACTAACTTCCACACTTTATTCCTTTCAAACTGAGATAGCTCATCTTGCATGGCAGCTATCCAGTGATGATCAGTGAGTGCCTCATCAATTTTCTTGGGCTCAATCAGTGACACAAAGCTAAACAAACAAAAGTTAGCAGATGCTGATCTGGTCTGGACTTTGGATTGAGGATCACCAATAATCAATTGATTATCAATATGTCTAGTCCATTTTGTCACTCGCTGAGGTTCAGCAGTGACTTGATTATTCAAAGGTGATCCACCAGACACATCAGCATTAGAAGCAGTGTTTAAGCTT
This sequence comes from Pseudognaphalium luteoalbum, assembly GCA_963422505.1. Taxonomy (NCBI): domain Eukaryota; kingdom Viridiplantae; phylum Streptophyta; class Magnoliopsida; order Asterales; family Asteraceae; genus Pseudognaphalium; species Pseudognaphalium luteoalbum. Next base: position 111,025,224 of record OY730193.1, on the reverse strand, counting down.
TGATTGTGAAACAGAGTGTTATTATTTTGATGCAAGAGATGAGATGATGATGATGGGATATCAGCAGGCAAAGATGAAGTTCCTGAATTATTCTCAGCTAAAGTAGAGCCAGAAATATCTTCAGGGACATCATCTTCCCTTTCAGAATCTGATGGATGAACCTCATGCTTGTCATCACTGATTGAATTAAAAATAAGGTTTTCATAATCCTTTGGATCAGTGAGTGATTCATCATAAGATTCATCAAAGGTGACATCCATTGATTCTTCAATACATTCCCTTCTTTTATTGTAAACTCTGAAAGCTTTTGAAATGATTGAGTAACCAACAAATGTACCTTCATCAGCTTTGGGGTCAAACTTTCCTAAGTGATCTCTTTTGTTTAAGACATAGCAGGTACTGCCAAAAACATGAAGAAAACTTATGTCAGGTTTTCTCCCCCTTAACACCTCATAGGCTGTCTTTTCATGTCTCTTGACAATCAAAGACCTATTCTGAGTGTAGCAGGCAGTGTTAACTGCTTCAACCCAGAAGTGGGTCTTAAGACCAGCATCTATCAGCATTGACCTTGCAGATTCAATCAAGGTTCTATTTCTCCTCTCTGCAACACCATTTTGTTGAGGTGTTCTTGGTGCAGAGAAGTTTTGAGAAATACCTTTTGAATCACAGAAACTTTCAAGGTCAATATTCCTGAATTCAGTGCCATTATCACTTCTTAAATATTTAACTGAGCAATTATTTAAGTTTTCCATCTTTTTGATAAAGGATATGATTTCCTGTGTTGCATCATTTTTGGCTTTGAGGAAGAATACCCAAGTATATCTGGAATATTCATCCACAATTACCAAGCAATACCTTTTACCACCAAGACTAGGAGAACTCACTGGACCAAATAGATCCATATGCATCAGTTGAAAGCATTCTGTCACTGAAGATGTTTGCTTGCTTTTGAAAGAAGAGCTGTGATGCTTTCCCTTTTCACATGCTGAACAAAGCTTGTCTTTGTCAAAAGTGAGCTTTGGAAGACCATTTACCAAGCAATGCGTGCTGAGCTTGCTGATGGCCTTGAAATTCAGGTGAGAAAGTCGCTTATGCCATAACCATTTTTCTTCTGAAACAGTTCTGGAATAAAAGCATGTTCCTGATTGTGCTGAGTCCATATTGACTACATATGTATTTCCTTTCCTTTGAGCACCCAGGACAGCACTTCCATTTTTGTTGTAAACAACTCCAGCTTCATGATCAAACAGCACTTTATTCTTGGCATCGCAGAACTGACTGATGCTTAATAGATTATGCTTCAGTCCTTCAACATATGCCACCCTCTTAAACATCACATTTCCATTGGTCAAGACCCCATACCCTCTGGTCTTACCAATGTTGTTATCACCAAAAACTACATCAGGACCTTTTTCATCCTGGTAGTCGCTGAGCAGGGACTTACATCCGGTCATATGTCTGGAGCACCCACTGTCCAGATACCAGATTGTTTCTCTAAGAATGCCCTACATCAGAAGTAAATTGTTAGTTCAATTTATGAACCCATCCTGAGATGGGTTCATGGTGGATAAGCCCTTAACTTGGCTTCCACTGACCAGCAAAACATTTGACTCACTGCTGGTGGTAGGTTGGACTTGTACTGATGAACAATCTGTTGACACATGTTGTCTATTTCCACACTTATAGCATTTTTTATTTGTGGCTCTAGATTTCTTTTGTTCAACATGCTTATTTGATTGAGACTTGAAAGAGTTCAGATTTAATGTATCAGTTTGTTTCTTTAACTCCAAGTCACTGATGATAAGATCATCAGTCACTGGAGTGTCAGAACTGAGGTTGCTGAATAACTTTTGATCAATAGTATTGATAAGAACTGGATTAATTGTTGAATCATTTATGCTCAGGTCTTTCAGTTCATCAATACTTGCAGTTATCTCACGGTTGTTAGTGACCAGCGAGTTTTTAACAAAGTGATTTGGTTTAGGCTCGCTGAAGACTGACATTGGTTCAAAGACAAAGTTTGAAAAGGATTGATCAGGCTTGAATATTTGATCAATGCTTGTGGCATCAGCTAGAGAAGCAGCAGTGTCATAATCACCTCCCAAAATAGCTTTTACTTGTTTTGGAATTTGATTATTGACACACTGGTTCACATTTAATGCAGATTTGCACCATGACTTTATAACTTCATTGAGTTGAGAAAATTTGGTTTCAAAACTTATTTTCTCTTGGATGCACATTTGATTTGCATGTATTTGTGCATCAAGTTCAAGTTTTAGGTTTTTCATTTTCAATAAATTTTCTTCTTGAAGTTTAAGCTTAAATGTTAAGTCATTGATCATGCATTCTTGCCTTTTCTGAATATCATGAGCATTTGATAGATCAACTATTAAAGTTTCAAAGATATTCTCCTTTTCAGTCACTGAAGCTGATTTAAAACAATGTACCTTGTAGAGAGTTTCTGGATCCCAGCCGGATGCTGAACATTTCTTAGCGACTTCTTTGATATTATCATGGAAGTCAGCATCATCAGCCATTAGGCAGTAATCTCTATCTAAGCAAATCATGGCTTCTTCTTCATCAGATGATGAGGTTGAGTCGGAGTCGCTGAAAGATCCTTCTTCAGCGACGAATCCTTTTCCCTTCTTCATACCAGCTTTGGACATAGCTTTCAGCTTCTTGTATTTTGACTTGTATTTGTTATACTTGTCATTTCTGAAGCTGGGCCTTTGTTCAGGGAGAGGATTGACAGCTTTGGATCTGCATTCAGCTGCAAAGTGACCAGGTTTGCCACATTTGTAGCAGTCACCTTTTGACTTTGAGATATCACTAGATGTTGCACCAGCAAATTTGTTGAACCTTGAGTTCTTTCTAAAATTTGCAACCATCATGGCCATATCTCTTTCCAGCTTTTCTAGTCCTTCTTCATAGCTGACTTCAGACTTGCTGTCAGCAGCACAACCTTCCTCATCTGCAATCAGTGACTTTGAACTCATCTGGGTGATCTTAACTTTCTGCCTTTGATCGATCTCTTCTAGCTCAGCTACAAGGGCATTAGAAATCTTTTGACTGCCAAGAGCAGCACGAATGTGCTCACTTTGGTCAGCTTGTTTTTCAGATTGTTCCCAGTTTAATAATATACCATAAACTTGAGTTAGATTGAGAGAAGTATAATCATTACGTTGTCGAGTACATGTTGCAATGGTACCCCAAACTTTTCTAGGTAGAAGTTCTAGAAATTTTTCAACAACAAATCTTTGATCTTTACCTATATTAGCCTTTTCCATTTTATTTATTAAGGCTTGATATCTAGTATAGGTGGAGGCCAGTGATTCATTGGGTTCCATGGCAAACAGTTCATACTGACGAGTCAGATTTACTTCTCTACAGCGAATGATGTCAGGGGTTCCAATATAGATATTTCTTAGAGTGTCCCACATGTGTTTCGCTGTACTGCACAATCTAATAGACTCAAACACTTCATCAGGAAGTGACATGCTTATGTATATTTTAGCTTGTTTATCCAGCCTAACCATACGCCTATCCTCATCTGTCCATTGTTCCTCCCTTTTTGGCATAACCATTTCTGGTAGTGCAGGAGTGGTTGCAGTAGCTGCAACAGCAGGAATAATGACAGTAGGAGTGTGAGGACCGTCAGTTATTATGGAACAGAGACGATCATCAACAAGGTCTAAGAACATCATCATCCTGGACATCCAGGTTTCAATTCTTGATGGGTCAAATGCTGGGGGTTTTGTAGTGGAGCCATTTCCCTTCTGGTACTCAGAATCAACACAACTGTATTTAACGGATTCCATTGCAGATCTGGTTAAATTTTATTTTAAACCAACTCCGCTCTGATACCAATTGTGAGTCCCTAATCACTATTATGTTAGTGATTATGAATCGTTAACAGTGAGTTAATTGTAGAAGGGGGGGTTGAATACAATTAAAAACTTTTCCTTTTCCTTTATAATGAATTATATTTGCTTAACAAGTTCTTAATCATATTAATGTAACAACAAAGTGAACACAGATATGTATATGAGATAAACAGTTCAAATGCTGAAAACATATGTAGCTGAAAGATAAATTCTTTTATTACTAAAATTTATCTCATGTTGATTTGCGGAATAGATTAGCCAAAGCTAATCTAAATCAAACAATACAGCTAGTACAAGGAGATGAGCAGTAGTGGACAAACACGCTAACTGCTCACTCGCTGAAGTAAGCTAGTAGTGGACAAACACGCTACTAGTTTACTCGCTGGTGTTTACTTGTATCTTAGACAAACTAGTCACTGACAAACAAGTGACAATACAAGTAATCGACACAAAATGAAGTACAACATACAACGCTATTTATAGACACTGAAATCCTTGATTTCCGGATCTGATGGACACGTGTCGCTGCTTGATTGGAGAGGTAGTTGAGATGTGATATATCATGGCACGACATTCTGTCTTGGGAAATATCACCTTGTACTATGGACTAATCAAAAGCTTCCACGTTACTCTTTACAAGTTACGAGGAACACGTGCGGTGCCGTGGTAACGCCGAAAGTTGACTTCTTATTTAATGCGGCATTTAATGTTGCAGTCGCTGATAGAAACATCAATTCTTCTCATTCTCGATGCGAGCTAACATGCTCTAAAGAATGACTTGAATAGCTAATCTTCAGCGACTTCTTTTATTCAGCAGATGAGAGAACTCAAGAAGACTTGGAGACTCTCGCTGATAGATGAGTATCAGCGACACACATAGTTGAGTCTTTGATCTTTATAAATTCTTCTTCTACTGGTCTAAGATACAATCAGCGACAAGAAAACCTTCAGCAACAATATCTTCAACTTGAATCATACTTCATGTACAGAGAGTAATGCTCTCGCTGATGATGATCAGCGACACACAAAGTTGAGCATTATTCTCTTTTAGTAACTCAGAGTGAGAGAAGATCAGCGAACATAAACTTCAGCAACAGGAGCTTGACTTGAAACATTTCTTCATAGAGAGATCTTCAGTAAGTGAGTCAGAGACTTGAGATAATAAGTCATCATCAGTGACTTCGCTTATCAGCGACTGATGATTTCAATAATCTGCCTGTAGACATTATCTAAGTCTCCCCCTTAATTATTGAGATCAGCGACCATCTTGAGTTTGACGATCAGTGACTCAACAGTTACTAACTTATATTTGATTTGAATTCTCAGATTACGAGAAGACTCAGTGACATTAGACTACTGAGTGGACAACTGAGGTGTCCGTGAGTGGATCTTAATCCTCAGTATAATTTAGTTGTAACAAGTTTTGTTAAAATGAGTAACGTATTATTACTGTATTAGTTTGCCATGATGATTATGGTTTGGTAGTAATAATACTGTGGATAGACTATTTAGATTGATATGTTGCCCTGATGAGTTGTGAATATGTGATCACATGATATATTGCCTTTGTGCACTGTGTATTGAGGTCAACGTGTTGGTTGGTTGGGCTTGGTTACTATTGAAGACGACATGAATTTCCTTGTACACATCGTTAATAGGAAATTAGGTCGTATGAGATTAGTACCAAGCTATTGGTCTATTCTGTATTGGCCTTACAGATTGTTGGGTAAGTGTTCTTGGAGAATCCCCGGGTATTATGATATCTCAAGAACCACCGATCCTCATTGTATTGAGATGTTATCTCATTGATGCTAAGTGTTTATGACTATCTTGTTGTAAGATTTGTTGTGCTAAGTTGTATTGTTGATTATAGTTTCACTTACTTAGTGTTATGTTAATCCCACCACAGTCCTTCCTGCAGGTTATAAGTGATGGGACATATTGGGGCTGGGCAGGAAGTTCTTGGAAATGATGGAATGTTTGACAGGCGGATTACTCTGATGTTGGTTTGATAACTGAAGACATGTTTTTGAATTATATAACACCTAGTTAAATAAAATGAGATTTAAAAAAAGTAAATAGTTATGTATTTAGTTTGAAAAAGTTTATGTACATTTTGAGTAATGCATAATTATGATGTATGATTGAAATCTATGCTTCCGAGCTGAAATCATTATAATAATGGTTTGTAAATTAAGGGGTGTTATAGTATATATATATATATATAAAAGATTCCCTATAAACCAATATGATTTCACCATTTATTTTTTGACGTTTTTATGTGATTGAAAATGAATGTGAACATTTAAATTGAGACAAATAGAAATATAGTGAGGTGAACTGAGACAAATAGAAATATAGTGAGGTGAACACTTAAAATAGAATGGGAAGAGTATCCTCAAACCAATAATTTCTTGGTCATTCAATTGCAACGTTCTTGAAAATATCTTCATAGTGTTTATATTCTAGAAATACAATTATTTAGATACCCAACCCCGAATATATACACGTATATCCAACCCCTAAACTTAAATCCACAGTTGAACCTATATACGGAGGGTACCTCGATACTCGATGGCCGAATAATATGTAACTTGATTACAATAATATGCAAGTGTTTATAAAGTTATATCTTTGTCCTCCCCATAGTGATTATAGCTTTGTCATGTATTTAATTGTTCACAGTTCTTCAATTTTCCATAATCATAGGGCTAAACTGTGTTTGATTAGCACCGGTTTTCGTTGAACTGAAAAGGCGAAATGAGAGGCGCTAACTAGGGTGAATAGCAATCGGGCTAAATGCATGGATATAAATCGTTATTATGTTACCACCTACTATACTCTTTATGTCAAGTGTTCCTTATATAGTTATATTACATCAATCAATCTTTATTACTACAATTGATTGCATATGTACATGAATTGTTGGATTTAATTCAATCGAGGGATCCAAGGTATACCTAGTCACATACTCATGTAAATATAAATTTTCATTTTCTGCACCAAAGTATGATAACTGAAAATATTATTGAAGCAATAACAAGTTAACAACTTTATAATAGATTTAGACGACACTCTCTAAGATGTCAACCCAATAATGATAAAAACTCTTAATATGCAAACTTAGCATGTCCACCATGACACGAAGAACAAGCACGGATATTGAAACCACAACGAACATCATAGAGATGGACTCGTACACAATAATGTATTGATACAAGCGATAAAGTGAGATGTAAAACACGAAGACCATTAAATAAGGAATAGCAGTCGCAAGAGCCTCTTGTTTGAAAATCTCGAGTGTCTTGTTCAACGTGGGGAAACAATCGAAACGCTCAGGGGCGGTCTTGAGTTATATTATGCCCGGGGCGAAATGACTAAGAGATGCCCAGTACTATTTTTTTTAACACCAAATTACTTTTTGACATACGAACCAAGTCAAGCAAGGCAGCTCGTCCCCGCAACGATATTTATTAATAGCCCGTACATCGATATTTATTAATAGCTTGAGTAGATGAACTCTGAATCAACATATACTTTTTAAAAAATTAAGAATATAAAAAACAAAAATAGATAGATAATTTAATTTTTAAAACTTTTAAATAAAATCATTAACCTCCAACATATTAGTTGTTCAAAAGTCAGGAATTATGACATCTGTTAAAACAATAGGACTATCTCATTAGATTTTATATTGTCTAAGAATCAATATAACACATATATCTTGAGTATTTTTAAATCTTTCGGTTTGCCTTTATTTTCTTTAAAAAATTTGTGACTTCAAAACTATTAGACCATCTGATAATGTGTCTTCCTAAAATATATTATTTTTATAAATTATATATGGATAGTATGTTTTGTCATTCTCATAAAGATGAAATACGGGATACCTATGTGAAAAAGTTAGGCTCACATAATAGAGGGACCAAACTGTAATTGAAGTTAATAATAGGGGTGCTAAAAAAATACCCCCAAAAGTAAAAAGATGTCTTTCAACCCGTTGGGGTCATCTTCTCCAAAATTAGTTCCTGTGAACACTACCTCCATTAAAACACAATCCAAGCTTTTCCTTCTTCTACTATAACTTCAATTGTGTTATCGATGATATAAATAATATTTTTGTCATTTTAAAGCTATTATAGATTCACTGTTTAAAAAAAAACGCTACAAAAATGGAATATTGATCGACCACATGATGCCCCCTCACCGGTGATGCCCCGGGCCGGCCCTGGACACGCACACGCTCAACAAACCAAAAACCTCTAGCCAAGAGCCACATGGTAACGATGTAGACAATCTTCGCAATAACCAAGCCAATCACAATCTTATAATCAACGGTCACCTTGATCCAACCCAGGATGTAATAGACGGCAATAGCATATACAGCAAATGCTAGTAACAAAATGTTTAAACCGACCATCAGATGAGCCATCCATATAAAATTGATGAAGATGTGCTTGGAGATGGAGGAAATTGTGCGTTTGGAGGCGAAGATGATTATGATGGCAAGGATGTGTGATAAGAAAACGAGAAAAAAGAATTCGTAGATGGCAAGGTTGATCAATTTGGAGGTGTAGGAGTCATCCATTTCGGATTAGTGATGCAAGATTGATCTTGAGTCCTTTTGTAGATCTTCACTTCTCCCGTGGTATGTGTATTTGTACTTGATTAGTAGATTGACTAGTGATATGATCTGTGTTTACACGATTTTGAAGTAACAAAGCACGAAAATGACTTTACGCTCAACAATTACAGTAGAACTTTAAAAGTGATTATATGTATCGTATACGTGCAATATATCATTTCGAAATTACCTATTAGTAGCAAAACTTCGTCTAGGTCGTCCACCCTTGTAAATGAGAACTTTAAAGTGATATTCACAAAAATGGTACTAAGACCACTCCCAACCGTGGTTTAACCACTTCCAAACCACTTCTGACACATCAGTGCCACATCAGCTTTCCACTTACTGATTCAAAACTGATTCCCCAACGCCAACAGTTTAACCACTTTCAAACCACTTTATTTTCATTTTAATTATTTAATACAAACCAAATTAAAATAAAACATATTTCATTAAATTAAAATAAAACATTACATAAAATAAAAATAAAACATTACTTTTCCTATAAAAAAAATACAATAATTAAAACACACATTACTTTTCCTAAAAAAAAACACACTAAAATAAAAATACAATAATTAAAACACACCAAAATAAAAATACAATAATTGAAACACACTATATTAATCTATTCGGATCCGGATTCTTCGTCGTCAGCTTCGGCTTCATCTTCGTCTTTCTCGTCGTTCGGACCGGTTGCACATGGCGGAAACATTTTTTCGTACTCTTCCACCACATTCGCGCGAGCGTTTCGAAGCAACTCTTTTTCTTTTTTATTTTTCTTTTTTCGAAATGATAAAATTTTCAAAGCTTTGAAGGCTAATTTTTTTGTCGAATTTTCCTTGATGGTGTGAATTGCTTCGGGCTGCGCGAGCGTGCTCCTTTTAACCTCTATATAAGCTTCGGATTTTTTGGTTGATGCGCGAGATGGAGAAGTAGCAGCGTCCGATGAAGATGATTTTTTGTGAGCTTTTCTACCCGGCGGACGACGAAGGGGGTCGGGCCAAAATAAATTGTGCAAATTAACCTCAAGGGTGGAGGTTCCGGGTTGCACGTTTGGACCACTTTCGGCTTCAAGATCGATGGGTTGTGAGTCATGCTTGAACGTACGTTTGTTTCCCATTACTCCTTTTTCTTGAAAAAACTTCGGATAATGTTTCAGAATATTTCAACATGCCTCGCAAATAAAGTTACGGCCATTCTCATTTTGAGCAAAGTGGTTTCGGGTAGCGATTAATACGTCGGTATCGCTCGCGCCACTTTGGGGTCGCACCTCGGTGTAGTGTTTGTGGAGGGCGTTGAACTTTTTCACGTCGGGTGCAATCTTATTCCATTTCCCGTTTAGTTGACTATAATTACGTTTTTCGGCCATGCATGCATTGTAGTCACGAACAACTTTTTTCCAAAAACTTTCGTGAGATTGGTTGCGGCCGATGACACCATTTTCGGAACAATGTATCCACCTTTCGCACAATATGCGTGTTTCTTCTTCGGTCCACCGAACTTGCTTTCTTTTTCCTTTATTGTCAGTTTGGGTTTCAGCTTCATCTTCGGGTTGGGTTTCGGGTACGGTCTCATCAATGTGGGTATTTTCGTCGGCCTCGTCGGAGGAGTCTTGGATTTTGGTTTGCATTTGTTGGTATGGGTTAAAGGAGTTTTGTTGCAAAAGGTTTGTGTAGAATGGTTGTGGTTGTGAATATGGTTGTGGTTGTGAAAAGTTTTGTTGTTGTGGGATTTGGTAGAATGCTCGTTGCGGGTGTTGTTGATCAAATGGTTGTGAATACGGGTTTGTCTCAAGTGGTACGAAATGTGCGAAACTGGTCGGTTGAGATAGAGCTTGAGAGTTTGATTGGGCGGAAGAAGAAGCGCTTGGTGAATGCGTGTTAGGATTTGGTATGGGAAAATTAGCTTGGATCAAATTGTTAAGCATATCTTGGGATATCTGGTGGGATGAAGATGTATTTTTGTTTTTGTTTTTAGGCATTGTTGTAGACTTTTTGTGATAAATAATGTGTAAAAGTTGTATGTAGAATGTGTGTAATTTTTTGGGTGTAAAAATGAGTAGTGTGAAGTGGGTATATATATATATATATATATATATATATATATATATATATATATATATATATGAAAGTTGAAGTTTTTGTGAAAAAATGAGTGGTAAAAGGTTGTATATATATTTGAGAGTAGTAGTGAAAATTTGTAGTTTGAATTTGAAGTTTGAATATTATTTTTTTTTTGTCCTACTATATGCTCCTTGTCCAACCGTTTAATTTTTTTGAATTTTTTTTTTAAATCGGTAAGATAATAAAAAAAATACATTTCTTTAATCAAATGGGGTCCATGAAGTTGCAGCCGATTGGAATCGGTTATCCGGTTATAAATTTGCCACCCTCCAACCGGTTTGCAACCAGTTAGGCGTTGGCATTCCCGCCTCAAACCGGTTGCAACCGATTCCCGTATCCGATTCACCGTTGGCACCCCTCTAATAGTACGTAGCTATGAATGCATATCATTTTGCCATAAGTTTGTCCAAATACTATTGTACTTGCAAAAAACATCAAAGAATTTGATTCATACTAAGAGCCTTAAGTTTGTCCAATTAATTTGGGTGACTGGGTGAAGTTTCTAGGAGATAAACAAGTCGTGAAATTGCGAAAAAGACAAAAACAAATGATAAACAAGTTGTCAAAAAGGTTAATAAAAGGTTGAAAAACGAAAAAAAAAAATCCAATAGTAAGAACTTTAAAAAAACACAAACAAAAATATATAAAATAGAAAAACGAAAAATAAAATGACAAAAACTAATATAAAAAATAATATAATAATAACAAAAAATAAAATACGGAAAAAGTGAAGAAATGAGAAGGGCAGACAAATGAAGAAGGTGGATAAATGAAGAAGATGGGAAATGGGGGAGGACACTCGTCGCCTTTTTATTTGCTTCTCTTCATTCTTTCATAAAACCCCTTCCTTACATGAACCACTTTAATATATGAATCAAAAAGTTTAATGTCGGAAAATGATTGATAGACCTAATTATGCATGACTAAATTTAGACATAAAGATGTGATTGGTTTGTTTGATAAATTGATTGGATAAGATTAAGATAGGGAAAAAAAAGCAACCAATTAGAAAATTAGGCCTACTTGTAGGTCTATATAAGTAAGTCTATTTATCATTACTCTTTAATATCAACTAGATTATAACATGTAAAATTTGTGGGCTACACCATAATTTGAAGACAAATGCTAATATTATATAAATTTATTTTATTTTAGCGGATAACATTTGACTGTTTGAGAGGACATGTTTTTGCGGATGACATTTCAAAAAAGTTTTGAACTGAAGGATGTATGTTTTATCTATTGATAGTAGCTTTATAGGTGCAGAGATAGTAAATAATTGTTACTACGTATGTAATGTGATAATTGTATGTTATAATGTTTGATATGAAATACATGTAAGATCAATAAAACGTATAACCAGAATTATAAGGAAAATGTTAACTATAGACCTAAGGATTATGGTTAATCATATCATTTTCATCGTGATTTCAAATTTATAACTCAGATTTACAATGAATAAACACTATTACCAAGTGTATATATATATATATAAGGAAAGTTTGTATTAAGGGATTAGTGCAGGGAAATACATCAAACTATGACCCGAAGTCTATTGTATATATCCATCCCGAAAAAGAGCATATTGTATGTACATCTTGACCGTTTGACCCACTAGCCGGTTACCAAGTTAACCAAATGCCACTTTGGATGACCACGTGTACTGTCACGTCATGGATACATACAATAGACTTCGTTCCTAAGTTGGATACATACAATAGACCAAATGCCACGGAAAGGTTCAGAAACGGCCAGGGTAACGGTACATACAATATACTTTTGTCGTATAAAACCTTAGCTCGAATTACTTAGGACCTTTTGACGATGATTTTTTTTCTTGACGTTTTCATAGAAACATACGGTAAGTATATATTTTTAGGAGAAAATAGTGTATTACATATGCAAAGTGGAGATGTTATAAGTTTATAACTACTACGTATTAAATTCTTTAGAGAATAGATGATAAGAGAACCACATTTAAACTGCCCATATCGAAAACAATTTCTCTTGGAGATGCAAAAGGCACATGCTTAGTGAAAAACTCGAAATGGTAGCACATGGAAGTGCACAATTCCTTTTCCCTTTATGGCTTTTTGCTATTAGATATGTAAAATTGTGGCCATGAAGGATAAGGGTAGCTAAAGTCCAAGAGTCTAAGATCTTGTGAACATTATGTCCGTTTGAGTTCTGGTAGTCTACATACTACCTCGGGATGAATCTTTTTGTAAAATATGTGTCCCAAATTTGCTCAATGTTCAAATTGCTTTTATGGCTCTACATGATTACATCGCCTAATTATTATTTCCCCCCTTTCATGTGCTCCTTTAATAAAACTTTGGTTTCTATTTCTGATACATAATATATATTTTACTAATTATGTAATATTCTTATAGAAATATGCAACGTTATGATCTTGAAGTGATTCTCTTGATAGTTAACAATAGTCTAGTAATGATACATTATTGATACTATTTCACTTTCAAGGGACGTCAATTAATCTTATTGCAATGATCGTAAGACATACATAAGAATTTGATTATTAGTCTACTTTTACTAAATCATATGTCAAGTTACGTTAGTGTAAATGCTAGTGCGTCATAACAAAGAATACGTTTATAACATATAAACAGGTTCCCCGGTTGGTCAAGCTTATACTTGTGATGTACGCGGCCTAACCATTACCATGATCGTTTCTGAACCTTCCCGTGGCATTTGGTTTATTGTATGTATTTAACTTAGGAACGAAATCTATTGTATGTATCCATGACGTGGCAATACACGTGGTCATCCAACGTGGCATTTGGTCAACTTGGTAACTGGCTAGTGAGTCAAACGGTCAAGATGTACATACAATATGCTCTTTTTCGGGATGGATACATACAATAGAGCAAATTTTAGATGTGTACATACAATAGACTTCCGGTCATAGTTTGATGCATTTCCATACACTAATCCCTTGTATTAATCCCTTATGGTTATGATTCTCCAAATTATAATTCTCAATACGTTGCAGTTTATATAAACACCAAATCTTACGTTGTATTGAATTGGATGTTTTATTTAGTAAGTTAGCATGTATAAACAAAGTTTTAATAAGTTTAAATAAACGTTACACGTTAACTGATTACGGAAGTATGCTAATAATCAATACTAAATAGTTTATACTTGTATGCTAATTATAAATAGCAAACTATTTATATTTATTATTAGGGTAAATGATAAAAATCGGCTATAAACTGCCACAAAATATTTCAAGTATGCAACCTACTAAATTAATTGTTTAAGTATGCAACCAACCGGATAAATTTGTATTGATGTGAGTAATATGGTAACCGGTTACCTATTTGACCGGTCAACTTGAATTTCAAACATTATATTTATTATTATTAAATGTGACATGGAAAATGAATGTGACATGGCTTTTATTTTACTATTTATTAAAGAAAAATGATAGGTATAATCTTCTTGGTTCATCAATTTATATAGTAATATTTGTAACAAACTTGTATGATTGTATATATTGTATACAATTTAAGATTCAGTTTATCATCTTGTAAGTTCGATTAATATTAAAATTACATATATCATAAATGATAAATCATCATTGATAACCTGCTATGTGGCACCCCCAAAATTACTGTTCAGCGGAAGCAAGCTTTGGGGTGCTACTAATCAAATATCACAGCACAAAAGTAAAGCAAACGACATCTATATGCAACGTTTGTAAAATGGTTACATTTCCATACATAAAATGTTTGAAAACATAGGGTTTTTGGTTACAAAATGAAGTTCCCTAGAGTCCGCGCGTATAGCGGGAGATTCTATTACATCATCATAATAAATACAAAAGATAATGCTAAGAATCTCCGTTAAATGCAGTTGTAGAAATCATGCGACTCTAGCTAGTATCCTGAAGGAATCCTACTCCGTATGTGTACCTGAGATACAAAGCTAAAAAGGTCAACACGAATGTTGGTGAATCTCACAGGTTTGTAAATAGTATTAGTATTTGAACACAAGATCTCATCAGTAATGCCCGCAGGCATAAATTAGGTAATTGCAATCCCGCAAATGTAAAGTAAGTAAGTTATACCGTTACCATGAGGCTCATAATCGAAGCTTAACCCGTACGTAATAAGTTGCTCCCGTGACATGCTCGTAACTGAGCAAGCATAAGTAACGAATAATAGTCGCCCGTTTATACGGTACAGTTCGTGGTAGCGCTACTACCCCGGGCGGGGAGGGTCATTTCCCTAATGGATCCATTAACTAGTGTTCGCGCTTAAGTCCATAACTAACGATATATGATGCAGAGACTTCAGTAAAAGTAAGTAACTCATGCAATCCCGTATAGTAAAATGAGTTGTTCGTACTTGTGTTCAAGAAAAGTAAGCAATGTATCTCACCCCATATGTATAAAACAGTAAAAGTGGGGCTGTAAGACTCACCTGAGTCTCGTAAGTACGTATGTGAAATCAATCAGGTAAAGCGGATGCAAGTCCGTGTATCGGTTCTCAGAACCCTGCAACCTTCTAGCGTCCGAAACGTACAAGATTGTAAGTAAACAAGTAATCGAGTTGGTGTCTTAAAAGATCACCCATGCTAGTTGTCCACTCAACTAGGAAATGTCCAAGTGTTCGTTTAGTAATCCGTTTGTATTTTGAAAACAAGTATGGCCCATTGGTGATGGTTTGTAATAATAATCCAAAAGTGTTATTATTATATGTATCGTTGTATCGGATTTCATTATCTGTAAGTGTTTGACACTTAGTATGAAAAGTATTTATAAGTTCCTGGATGACGGGGGTCCGAGGGCAGCGCTCCTGGTAGCGGGGTCCAAGGGGCGGCAGCCCCTGGCGGGGTCCAAGGGGCAGAGCCCCTGGCTGGAAAATTTTTATTTCTACTAAATTGCTTTGGTAAAAAACGCATCTAGACTTGAATTTGGGTGAAATCGAGTGATAAAATTTAAGGTCTCGACACTTAGTAAAATTTGTGTTTTCTTGGTTCTGTTTCATGCGACATAGCGTGCGACATAGTCTGTTGTGTCGCAGATCACCTCTGCGACGTAAGGGCTTGTGTCGCTAAGTGCGACGTCCGCAATTTATACGACATAAAATGTTGTGTCGCTATATGCGACGGAATTAGGTTTTTGCGACATAGTCACTTGTGTCGCTATATGCGACATAAGTGAGGGTTTAGCGACATAAAGGCTTGTGTCGCTATCCTGCGACACAATTCAATTTATGCGACACAAAGGCTTGTGTCGCAGGTGGCCTGGAGCCTCTGCGACACAACGAGCTGTTGGCCGGAAAATGAGCCGAAAAGGTGTTTTCCGGCCTCCGTTCGACCTGAGACTTTTACCCAACCCATATTTGGACATTTTAATCTTAAGGAAACAACTAGAACTTAAAAACACTTGAAATCGAAAGGTTTGGAGTTTTGTCGGAAACTTACAAAGTGATGAATCGAAATTCCGGAAAGGTAGGAGTGTAGATCGTTGCGTGGTGATCATTTTTCTCTAAATGAGTGTGACGATTTATGGTGGTTTGTTGATGTTATTTGGTGGTTTTAGATGATGGTGGTGGTGGTGAAAGTTGAGAGGAAAAGGAAGAAGAAAGAAGAGAAGGAGAGAGAGTGAGAATGGAAAAGTGAGGGAGAGGGAGGTGGTGACCCTCACCTTGGCTGATTTTCGGTGGGGGCTCACCGGGTGTGGGTCTCCACTTTACTCCCGTGCAATCGCGCTCCGTGCGGTGTTCGTTTCCTCGTTCGTTTAAACGTTAAATAACTGTCTTATACGTTTAGTTATATGTTTTAAAATACAAATGTTTATTTAATATTTTTGTTGAAGTCTTTTACCAATTACTTAATAATTTAAATGGTTTAGTTTGTTTGTATATTAAATGTGTAAATCGCGTAGACGTTTGTTATATGACACAAAATGTAATTGAAATATTATTAAAATAATATTTGTGACATAATAGTGTCCTTAATTAATATTACATTATTTGATATAAATGTTCACCAACGTCCGTATGATTTGAATCGAATTACATTCGATTTGAAATTCGTACGATTTAAACCAAATCGCATATTAGTATATATTCAACAATATATATTTTGATACATTAATTAGCTTAGTACTACACTAATTACATGTATTAACAGTTGAGTAGGAACTAATTACTAGTCCTAGCTTGGCAGGTGTCACATGCTACAACCCAAAAAATCAAGATTCAAATTAAATCAAATCTAATCATCTTCTTCCCTAAAATCAAACGGTCCGTTAAAGGGTTTAATTGAAATTAAAAAATCAATAGATTAATAACATTCATCAAATTTTTTATAGATTTGAGAATCGAAGGGTTTAAAATCAAAACATCAACAATGGGTCAATGGCGTATGCGAATTTCGGACCACAAAGGTCCGGCCACCTCGCGACTTCATTTCCGGCAACCTTAAACTTCAGTTCAGGCAACAAATGTCAACTTAAAGGTCGAATTTGAGGGAAGCGGTAAGTTCTTATGGTGGTGGACCGGTGGTCTTTAACTCTTCGGAACAATTTCTTCATACCCTCTCGAATTATCAACAAACTCCGACGAGGACACCGCAACTTCCGAATCTTCAAATGCTCTATCTGGTAGTACCGCCACACATCAAACATCACAACTTTCGAAATCAAAATCTTCAATCAAACCATGGCTTCGAAATTGATGTATTCTAGTCGCAAACCTTTGGATTTGGATCTGAACGGCTAGATCCGCCACCGCTCTAGTGCAAACCCGCCATTGCCATTCTGGCATGAGGTGGAAGATGGTGGCCGGTAATTATATGATAGCCTGGTTATGTTGGGTTATTTGCTAAAAGAAGAAGAACATCTTGGATTTGGTTTTGATGGTGGAGATGAAGTTATGATAATCGTGGTGGTGGTGATGTAGCTGGTATGCTGCTTCATAACTGATTTGGGAGGAAGAGTGATAAATATTGTCATATCTATATACATATAGCATTGTAATTATATTTGCATTGTTTATTTTATAAAGATGTAATTGAAATAAAGGAAAAGTGACTTAAATTCAGCAAAAGGCATGATGTGGATGCCACATATATAAATGACTTGGAAAAAAAATATGCGTGGCATATGACATGTAAGTATAGTCAGCATTATATAATTTGAAACGGTAAAAATACACTTTTCAAAGATTCTAACACGAAACCTTTCGGTTGGTTGCATACTTGAACAATTTATGTAGTAGGTTGCATACTTGGAATATTTTGTGGCAGTACATAGCCCGATTTTTATCATTTACCCTTATTATTATTCCATCTAATTATTCAAATGTCGATATCAATAAGATGTTTAATATAAAAAATAATATAATAATGACAAAAATAAAATAGGGAAAAAAAGTGAAGAAATGAGAAGGGCGGACAAATGAAGAGGGTGGAGAAATGAAGAAGGTAGGGAAATGGGGGGGACACTCGTCGCCTTTTCATTTGCTTCTCTCCCTTCTTTCATAAAACCCCTTCCTTACATGAACCACTACCTTAATAAATGAATCAAAAAATTTAATATCGGAAAATGATTGATAGACCTAATTATGCAGGACTAAATTTAGATCTAAAGATATGATTGGTTAGTTTGATAAATTGATTGGATGAGATTAAGATAGAGAAAAAAAAAGCAACCAATTAGGAAATTAGGCCTACTTGTAGGTCTATATAAGTAGGTCTATTTATCATTACTCTTTAATATCAATATTAGAGCTGGCAAAATGGGCGGGTTGGGCGGGTATGGGCTATGGGTCAAAACGGGCGCGAGTATAAACGGGCTCGGGTCTAATCGGGTGCGGATCTAAACGGGCTCGGGTCATAACGGACTATCTGAAAGTTTCATAAAAAAATGTTCTAATTCACTAAAATATATATATATTCCAAAATAAGTTAACATTTTTAACTATATAATATAAAAAGTATAATATGATGGCCATCCATTTAGACCCATTTATGATTTGAGTTTTACCCAATTAAGCTCATTCCTAAAATTCCCCTAGTCCATAAGAACCCAAACTTTATATCATTATACCCAGAATTACCCAGATGTGGAGCAAATGGGCAGAATTTGCCAGCACTAATGAATATCACCTTTATCTTTGGGTTTGTTTGGCACCTCTATTTTTGCGACTTCTAGAGGTTAGAACTTCTATAATTACAATCTTAAACTCTTGTAAGAAATAATTCTTGTTTGACAAATCAAATATAGTTAGACATTTTGAAAAAATAAGCCTTTAGAATACCTAAAATAGAAGCTACTTCAAGTAGATAATAAGGGCTTCTCCGGCTCCAACTACAAGCTCTATTCACCAACTTTAACCGTAATCACTAACTCAAGCTCGAAATAGTTGTACGTTATCAAATCGATTTATATATCAATTTACAAAATTAAATACATGCATACAAATAAATGTAAGTTAAATCAATAAATCATTACAAACTTGAAGGATTAAGTTATTAGAAAAGATTTAGAAAAGAACTTGAGTAGTTAAAGCGGAAAAAAAATAAAATAAACCTCCACAATAATGATGAGCCTACCACCACCTTCTAAGAAAACTTAAATGGGCTTCCTTAGCCTACTTTAATTTGGGCTTTAAACCTATCTCTATCGATATACATTTTACAAACCCTAATTTTATATCTCTCTCTCTATCGATATAATTTACGTTCCGTAATCGTTTACATTTCGGTAGCAGCGCAGGAACAGTTGTGGTTACTGTTCATCACTAATTCACTCCTGCAATCATGGCGACTCAATTGAGCAAGAAACGAAAGGTATGTTAATTTACTCAATAATTTACTCTCACAACTTCAAAATTTTTATAGATCTTGAATATAATCTGTTACTTTTGTGCATCAGTTTGTAGCTGACGGTGTGTTTTTCGCCGAATTGAACGAAGTTCTTACCAGAGAATTGGCGGAGGATGGTTACTCCGGCGTCGAAGTTAGGGTTACGCCTATGCGTACAGAAATCATCATCAGAGCTACACGTACACAGAACGTTTTAGGTATAATTTTGTTTTACTTGATTTTGATGTAATTTGATGTAATTGTTATAGTGAATTTGTTGATAGGAAGTTAGGTTAGGGTTACATGATGTGGTTGTGTATGCATTTGTCTGTGAAGATGTATATAAATTTTATTTGATATCTAAAGATATATTATATCAATTGTGTAATGAGTTAGGTGTTGATGAATTTTACAAAGTTAGATAGTATGATAGTTAGACATGTTAACACTAAGGTCATTTGTGTATTGAAATTGATTTTATTAGGTGAGAAGGGAAGGAGGATAAGGGAGTTGACATCTCTTGTTCAGAAGAGATTTAAGTTCCCTGAAAACAGTGTGGAGCTTTATGCTGAAAGGGTTAACAACAGAGGTCTTTGTGCCATTGCCCAGGCTGAGTCTTTGCGATACAAGCTTCTTGGAGGGCTTGCTGTTCGCAGGTGTGTAGATATTATTCCTATTCGTTTTGTATTGTGTTGTCATTCAAATTTGCTTGCCTTGGTAATTACAGTGACATGGTATTTAGTTGGCTGAAGGGCATATGTTTTTTATTGAATATTAGTATATTACTAGTTAGCGAAGAACTGATTTTCAGTTTTTTAGTGTTAAGCGTAAACTGAATTAAATCTCTGGCAGGTGATCATAGTTAAAGTTGATTGTTTGCCTATTTTGTTTGTCATTCTTTCTCTAATACTAGTATAAATATTTGAAGCTATGGAAATTTCTTTTTATTGGAGTTGTCAAAAACTAGATATTTCAGGGCATGATTTGGTTAACCAAATACATTTTTATTTTTAATGGTTCTTGTATAAATTTCATCCTTTTCTGTTTCATTTTTGTTAGTATTAACTTTAGTCGAGTTTGATTAAGATTATACCTTATGAATTAATATTTTGTTTGACTGTTTTTAGGGCTTGTTATGGTGTTTTGAGATTTGTTATGGAGAATGGAGCTAAAGGGTGTGAGGTGTGTATATACAATGTTTTATCTTTGTTGTTCCATACAGCAGGCTGTAGCTGTTCTTAGCGGTGTTCATCCCTTTCAGGTGATTGTTAGTGGAAAGCTTAGAGCTCAGCGTGCTAAATCAATGAAGTTCAAGGATGGATACATGGTATCATCTGGACAACCTGTCAAGGAGTACATAGACTCTGCTGTGAGACACGTGCTTCTTAGACAGGTAAATACGCTCTTTTCTTCTTTCTTTTTTTTCACAAGAGGTGGCAATTATTACTTATAAATGGGGGGAGGATTGGATTGTGTTTTATCTTAAACATGTCTTCTAGCAAATGTAGCTAAAAGGAAGTAGGAGATGTGTTCACATTGGTTTGTAGTCTAAGTTGTATGATTTGTTTATTTGATTATATTTCATGCCCATTTTTAATGACAAACGTTACAACAATATGCTGGAATTAATAATTTCTCTTGTTGCTTGTGGATATCTTTTTCCAAGCTTGATGACCAGATACAAAAAGAACACATTTTTACATTTATGCAAACACTGATATCATAATATATACAATTAGATAACCAAAGTTTTGAATCTGTGTACAGGGTGTTCTTGGCATCAAGGTTAAGATCATGCTTGACTGGGACCCTACGGGCAAACTTGGCCCCAAGACTCCCTTACCTGACAATGTTGTTATTCACATGCCCAAGGATGATGTTGTTGCACTACCACCTAAAGAGGTGGAGGAATATAGGCCGCCACTTGTCGTTACTGATGAGCCCTTGCCTATGGCGATGCCAGTACCTGTTTAAGGCCAAGTCAGAAGCAAGATTAGAAACCTTTGTGATGTTTAGACCTTCCAAGTTATGGAAGATAAATTTTCGTGATCTGTTGAGTTTGGGTGGACAAGCCTTTTTCTTTTTGAACTACTGTTAAAGTCTTGAAATTTATGTTTATGCTGAAATTATTTCTGAAGATTTGCATTACAAGTATAGAATGTGTTGTGCTTATACATGAGAATTATAGTTAGGTAGTGGTATGCTTGGTTGTTCCATCAATAGCATGCTAAATTACTCGTAATGCTTTTTTGAATGATCTTATAACGTTTTTGTATTGGACTGAACTTGATCAACTATGTGTTGTTGGAAATCATGGTAAAATTAGAAACAGGACAAAGTGTAATTTGAACTTTTCATTGACTTAAAAATCCATTATGAAAGGGGTGAAATCGAAGTCATGAGCAACGCCAACCAATATTTTGTCATTTCTTTATATCTGATAGACTTCTTGGGTTTTGCATCTAACCGGAGGTCATTGATTAGGTTTTCTTATGAATGATCTAAAATCGTTTAACATAATTACAATTGTACCCACAATTATTTGTTATAATTTTAATTTATTATTATCAACTAATAAATAAATTATAATTAAAAATAAATAAAACAGTTTATAATAAGCAAAAATAACGGCCGGATCCAACAACATCGACCCAACTTATCAACAAATTTATTTTAATAACTTATATTCAATGTATATTGATTTATTAAATAAATTATATCAAGTAAATCAAATTAAATAACCCTCAATATTAACAAAAAAAAATCGGCCGGATCCAACGGCAAACTTCATCTTTTAACAAACTTCTATATTAATATTTGTATTATAGAGTATTGTTAGTGACACCGATGTCACTAGTGTGCATCAATTGGTTGTACTAAAGTGAAATTTGTAGAAGGTCAGTTAAAATTATAAAGGTGAAAGAGTTTATTTTGATATGATTACAACTATTAATTTATGTTCTAAATTATACGCCCTCCATCCCTAATCTATTGTCCACTATTCCATTTTGCGATGTACCAAATTAATTGTCCACTTCCATACATAGATAAGAATAAAGAGATAAAGTTCTTTTTTACCCCTAATGTATATATATAAGACAAAATAGTAGGTAAAAAGTAGAGGGTAAAACTGTCATCTTACCAAAAAGTAAGAGAGATGATTATGTATTCCTTAAACTGCGTATTTTTTGTCTAAGAACAATAAAATTGGGACGGAAGAAGTAACTGACAGCCCTTAGAACTATCGTTATCATTATTTTATTATTATTGTTAAGTGAAAAAAGTTGTACACATATATTTTACTAATTAAAACCACATTTTCATAACACTGTATATGCCATCATTATTCAATTATGGTAATTAAAAATTCTCTCACATTGTTCCACATTGTTTCACTTTCATTGATCCACCACAACCATGTTCATAAAATGCAAAACAAGCTATTGTTGCCAATCCAAAAACTATAAAACAATTCGAATGTATCATATGCAGATTATTGAAGTTATAATCATTATTGATTATTGAAGTTATAATCATTATTTGTAGTTGCTAACATCTATGGGTGAGCATGGGTCACTTTGAGTCAGTCATGTCCCAAAATCAAACCATAACCGAAGTTTCGCTTAACCATATTTACGAACAGATCGATTTCGGTTAACACATGGGTCTGTTATAAGTTAAATGGTCAGTTTGGTTATAAAATTTCGGCTATCGGTTTAGCGTACAAAAATGGGCCTCTTGAATTAGCTCAACATGTGTTAAATATTCAACTGAAAAGTTCTAAAGAATATTTAAGCTAGCCATAAAATTTTCTAAAACTTTTACTAACTACTATGTACAAATTTAAACACCATTTATGTTAAAATAATAAATCCATACACATATATCTTCCATTTATGAATTGAATAAGTGCTATAATCCTCGATAATCACCATAACTACGGACTACCCCAGATTAAACATTTAATAATTAGTATTCCTAATTATATACGTTATATATTACCCAAACAAACATGTAAACAATTCAAATACTACTAGCATAAACCCCGCGTGAAGTAGCGGACAACATATAAACACGTTAAAGTTGATGTATAAATATTTATCATATCATTAACATATTATTCAAGTTTTTAATTCGAGATATACCTACATTAATTCGTATTAAACTTCATAATTACATAAATTATTTTAACTTTTTTGTTATTTTGTACTAATAACCATTGTTATTTGAGATTAATTTTAGGTGACCTGACTTATATAAGAATATTTAATTATGGAATGTCAAGTTGTTAGGAGAGTATGTTAGTAATCTTAGTAATAATTCAACAATTAGAATTAATAGGGGTAATTTAATCACTTTGATTTTTTTAAGAATTTTAAGATTCAACAATAAAGATGCTTTATATATTAATATAGATATATACAATAGTAACAAAAGCTTATTAAATATAAACAAATTAAACAAATAATAATAATAATAATAATAATAATAATAATAATAATAAAAACAACAACAACAATAATAAGTGTGTCAGTTCTGTTAATTTAGGTCGGTTTTGTAAGATTAACCATAACCGAACCGATTTAATCGATTAATCGAAAATCAATAACCGAACCGTCAGATAATAGTTTGGGTCCGTAAATTTGGTTAGGTTAACTCGGTTAATTCAGTTATGGGTCGATTTTCGATTTTTGTTGCTCAGCCTATAACATCTTATTGAATTTGTTTGTAGATGAAAAACATCCTTAGTTTAAGATCACAAACCTTCCAAATTTAAAGAAGGTAAATGTTGATTTACAAATAAGTAATTTTTTTAACTTAATAAATTTTATAAACTCAAATTTTCAAGCTTGGGTTGTCACAGGTCCTTCACCTAGTAATAACAAAAAAAATATAAATAAAATAGAGGAAAAAGTGGAGAAATGAGAAGGGTGGAAAAATGAAGAGGGTTGAGAGAAGAATGTGGAGAAATTGTGTAGGACACTTGTCACCTCTTCATTTGCTTATCTCCATTATTTCATAAAGCTTCTTCCTTACAAGAACCATTACCTTAATATATGAATCAAAAAATTTAATATCAATATCACCTTTATCTTCGGGTTAGTTTGGCACCTCTATTTTTGCGACGTCTAGGGGCTGAACTTCTATAATTGCAACCTTAAACTCTTGTAAGAAATAATTCTTGTTTGACAAATCAAGTATAGTTAGAAGCATTTAACACTTTTAATCAAAGCTCCAAGTAGTTGTCATCAAATATATACTGTATACATACTTTCTAACATTAGTGAAGCATTAGCTACGATAGTGCCACGACAACTGATACGTCAAACTGACTATTTATATATCAACTTTTCCAAATCTAAATCTAAATACAGAATACAGATGCAAATAAACGTTAGTTAAATTGCAATATCGTTTGTCCTCTTTAGAGGCTATTAGAGATTTAGAGCTCATAAATAATAAAAGCCCACCACCACCTTCTAGGGAAACTTAAATGGGGCTTCCTTAGCCCACTTCAATTTGGGCTTTAAACCTATCCTGTATTCCTGTTCATATACATTTTACAAACCCTAATTTTATGTCGTGCGATATAATTTACATTCCGTATACATTTCGGTAGCAGCAGCAGGAGCAGTTGTTGATCGCTAATTTACTTCCTGCAATCATGGCGACTCAATTGAGCAAGAAACGAAAGGTATGTTAATTTCATCAATTAATCAGTCTCACAACTTCATATTTTTCATAGACCTTGAATATAATCTGTTATTTTTGTGCATCAGTTTGTAGCTGACGGTGTGTTTTTCGCCGAATTGAACGAAGTTCTTACCAGAGAATTGGCGGAGGATGGTTACTCCGGCGTCGAAGTTAGGGTTACGCCTATGCGTACGGAGATCATCATCAGAGCTACACGCACACAGAACGTTTTAGGTATAATTTTATTGTAGTTGATTTTGATGTGATAGTTATAATGAATGAATTTGTTGATAGGAAGATAGGTTAGGGTTACATGATGTGGTTTTGTGTATCATAATTCATTTGTATGTGATGATGAATATTAATTTGATTTTTATAGATTTATTTGTATCAATTGTGTCATGAGTTTAGGTATTGATGAATTTTACTCAGTTAGATGTAACTATTGATGTACAAAATTTGCATTGTGGTTAAGATGTCAGTTTTTTAGCTTAACTTGTAAATACAATCTATGCTTTTATATAAGCTTTCTATTATTTATTGTTAACGTAAGATGTCTTTATACTTAGACATGCTAATGCCATGGTTATTTGTGTATTGAAATTGATTTTATTAGGTGAGAAGGGAAGGAGAATAAGGGAGTTGACATCTCTTGTTCAGAAGAGATTTAAGTTCCCTGAAAACAGTGTGGAGCTTTATGCTGAAAGGGTTAACAACAGAGGGCTTTGCGCCATTGCCCAGGCTGAGTCTTTGCGATACAAGCTTCTTGGAGGGCTTGCTGTCCGCAGGTGTGTAGATGTTATCCCTATTTGTTTTGTATCGTGTTGTCATTATAATTTGTTTGCCCTCGTAATTACAGTGACATGGTATTTAGTTGGCCGAAGGGCATATGTTTAAGTGAATATTTTTGGTTTGTGAAGAACTGATTATTGGTTTTTTAGTGTTAAGTGTAAACTGAAATAAATCTCTGGCAGTCGATCATAGTTGAAGTTGATTGTTTTCCTATTTTGTTTGTCATTCTTTCTCTAATACTAGTATAAATATTTGAAGCTATGAAAATTTCTTTTTATTGAAGCTGTCAAAAACTAGATATTTCATGGTAAGATCTGGTTAACCAAATACATTTTTATTTTTAATGGTTCTTGTTTAAATTTCATCCTTTTCTGTTTCATTTTACTTAGTATTAACTTTAGTCGAGTTTGATTAAGATTATACCTTATTAATCAATATTCTGTTCGACTGTTTTTAGGGCTTGTTACGGTGTTTTGAGATTTGTTATGGAGAATGGAGCTAAAGGGTGTGAGGTATGTATATACATGCTTTATCTTTTGTTGTTTAGTACAGCAGGCTGTAGCTGTTCTTAGTGGTGTTCGTCCCTTTCAGGTGATTGTTAGCGGAAAGCTTAGAGCTCAGCGTGCTAAATCAATGAAGTTCAAGGATGGATACATGGTATCATCTGGTCAACCCGTCAAGGAGTACATCGACTCGGCTGTGAGACACGTGCTTCTTAGACAGGTAAACACGTGTGGGTCTCTGTATTCGTTTTTCCTTTTTTTTTATCAAGAGGTGGCAGTTGTTGCTTATTGACTAATGAATGGGACAATTTGGGTAACAAATGTAGCTGAAAGTAAAGTAGGAGAAGTGTTTAAATTTGTTTGTAGTCTTGAATTTTACGATATGTTTTTGTGAATATATTTTATATGACAAATGTTTCAAAAATGCAGAATAACTGTTATTAACTAATCCTCAGTCCAGTCTCACACTGTTTCAAGCTGTACTAAGAAGTAAGAACTGATTCACCGGTTATGTAGTCTGTATGACTATCTTGTCAGTTGTCACCCTTCAATTATAACAATATGCTGAAATTAGTAAATTCTTTTGTTGTCACTTGAGGATGTCTTTTTCCAAGCTTGATGAAAGATTTAAAAAGAACACATTTTTGACATTTATGCCAACACTATTATCATAATTTATACAATTTGATGACCAAAGTTCTTAATCTGTGTACAGGGCGTTCTTGGTATTAAGGTTAAGATCATGCTTGACTGGGACCCTACGGGCAAACTTGGCCCCAAGACCCCCTTACCTGACAATGTTATTCACATGCCCAAGGATGATGTTGTTGCACTACCACCTAAAGAGGTGGAGGAATATAGGCCGCCACTTGTTGTTACTGATGAGCCCTTGCCTATGGCTATGCCAGTACCTGTTTAAGGCTACAAGTCAGAAGCAAGATTAGAAAACCTATGTGTTGTTTAGACCTTCCAAGTGTTTTTCTTTTTGAACTACTGTTAAAGTTTTGAAATTTATGTTTATGTTGAAATTATTTCTGAAGATTTGCATTACAAGAATATGTGTTGTGAGCTTTATAGTGAGGCAGTGGTATGCGATGCTTGGTTGTTTCATCAATAGCATGCTAAATGATCTGGAAATGGTGGTTTAAATATGTTTTTTATTGAGCTGAACTTGATCGAAAACCAATTGTTGGAAAACATGGTATATTTAGAAAATGAACAAAATACGCTACAAAATTTCATAAAATGTACTTTAATCTAAGTCATGGATTAACAACTAGCCATTTTGGGTAGGAACCGATATTTTGTCCTCAATCTAATCATAGACTTTCTTTTTAATGCTAACTAGTTTAAGACCTGTGAAATTCGCGGGGTTATACATTGAAATTTGTGATAATCGTTATGTTAGTACCAAAAGCTTATTATTTGTAACCAGTTGCTCAACCTACCTGATTAGCCCAATTTGGTACCTTTGAAAGAGATTGTGATTTAGGTTTGACATAATTAAATAGAATGTTAAGGTCACAACAAACTTGGGTCTAAATGGAACCGGACAAAAGTCAGCGGAACCCCATTATTCCTTATAACCGCATAAATGAACATGTTCTTCAATGCGATAATTATGTCATTTCAAGGGAGTCTCATTTTCTATAAATTATTTATCAATGAAAAACTAAAAGAATAAATAATTTATCAATGTAACAAACATGAGTGGCCAAATGAAGTGAAATTGCCTACAAACTCACTGAAACCAAAAACAAAAAACTAGGAACAATTAAATTAACAACAAACCCTGCTGGGACTTTTAGAAACACTTGCAATTAAGAAGGGAAATTTTTTTTGCTTAAACTGCCATGCAAATACGTATGAAATAATGTATCTTACTATAACTCATTTTTGTTAAAATAATGTTGGATATAGGTAGAAGAGTTGTGAATTTTTAGGACCATACACCGGTAATTTAAAATATATCATGGATATAGGTAACTGAAACTCTTCTAGCTAAAATATATGGTTTACTATAACTCATTTTTGTTAAAATAATGTTGGATATAGGTAAGATACATTTTTAGGACCATACACCGGTAATTTAAAATATATCATCTTTGTGTTGTAAACCATCCTTCTTAAACATGAAGTTATAGTAATCAAATCAACTGACGATTCCTTCAATATATTCACAACTACATTACCTCTTTCAGCCTCTTGAATCACCCTTATCTATAATCGAGCACATGCTTCTTGTTTATTACGAGTAGTTGTTTTCTGCATTTTCAGCCTCTCGAGCCACCTTCATCTAGTCAAACACCTGCTACTACTTTCGTGGGCCTTTCGGTCAAATCATGTAGTCCTTTTATACCATAAATAACAAACACCCAAATATGCACTATGACAATCAAAAGGCATGCATAGACTAAGTAAATATTAATCTAAACCTTGCTACTACACAAGCTTTCGACTTTAACTGTAAGGGGGGATGGGCATGAAATTAAGAAGATGGTGGCCACAAGCTAGAGGTCATTTGTCGCCCATCATTTCTTACTCTTTAGCTAATATTTAGCGAGCCAAATATAAACATGAAAACCATATGACTTAATCTTACTTTTTGAACAAAGTTATATGGATTAAAAATACATGTTAGATGAATTTTACCCATTCAACCCGTATGACCAAAAGCTAATTTGTTATCAGCATCATCAATAAGTTGATCCTACTGAAAGGACCATACATGAGATCAACAAATAAATTGAACTCTTATACCTCGATAGACTATCAACGTATTGAATGTTGTCCTCCATTTCCTCTTCCTCAAACCGCTCCTCCATTTTACATTCCTTTTCCTCATCTTTGTTGTTGAATCACCACAAATCACAGGTATATAGAATACAATATGTATATGTTAATTGAATGTGGGATTACATACAAACTGTTACAACCATGTGTATATATACTAATTTAATCGATACTACCAACAGATGTGTCGTTTCACACAAACTGTTTCACCAAATGGTTATTATGAACCGTTGTAACCATACTATACTAATTGGCATCATCGTTGTTTCTATGTACGGGTTGGTTGGTCTGCGGCCCAAACCAGAAACACAACGGGCTTTACATTAATATGTACACTAATGACCCATTCTAATTATCTTTTGGCCCGTTTGACATTAGAAGTCCAATACTCCCCCTAATGTCAAACGCCAAAGTCTTTACAGCAATGTAGGTTCTTCGTCCCTTTGACAAATGAGATGTGCTTCTTGCTCCTTATCCTTCCATTTGGTGCATTCGTATGCAAAGTGACCGAATTGACCACATTTATAGCATCTCATTCCATTCTTGTTTTGTTCTCGACTTGTACCTCTTCCACGTCCTCTTTCTTCTCTATTGAAGTTTCTTCCTCGACCCCTACCACGACTTTGATTACTTGAACTTGCTATAAGAAGTTTGCTTTGGTAATCCACGTCCGCTTCATCTTGACTTTTGAGACGTTCTTCAAAAGCTATTATTCTTCCTGTTGCTTCTTCAAATGACATTTTATCAACTTCCGAATATTGCTCGATGGATGCCACGATCGGTAGAAACTTCTTTGGAACGGAGTTCAACAATTTTTTTACAAGTACTTTATCTTTAAGATTCGAACCAAGACCTTTAAACTTGCCTCTTATGCTTCCCAATTTTCCGGCAAAGTTGTTCACGGTTTCGTTGTCTTTCATTTTCAAAGTCTCCAATTCGCTTCTTAAAGTTTGCAGGCGTGCTTTCTGAACTCGGTCTTCTCCTATATATCGTACTTTAATTGATTCCCATACTTCCTTCGCATTTGAGCATTGTGCAACTTGCATTAGTATATCTTCAGGCAACGTTGTGAGAATCAATGCTTTTGTTGTATGCATCTTTCTTTCATCTACTTCTTTCTTTCCATCTCCTCCTCCTTTTCCATCTTCTTCTTGTGTTGCTTCAAGTGTTTCCCAAAGACCATATGCCTTCAATATTGTCTCCATCATAATTGTCCATGTGGTGTAGTTTGATTCATTCAATTTCGGGCATTGAATTGTCACATTTTGGTCGCGCATTGGTGTGGATGGTTCTCCTCCTATCTTCATACTATGTTGCTTTCTTTCTTGCTTACTTGGTTTCTTGTGATCACCAAACGTGATCAACCTTACTTAATCCTTTCTTTCTTTTGATCGTATGATCAAATTCTTACTTGCTTTGGAACAATAAGGTTTCTCTTACTGTCTTACTTTAAAACGCTATGGTTTCTGAAAACACTAGTTTTTCTCTTACTTTCTTACTTTGAAACACTAGAGTTGTTTTCTTACTTAGTTACTCGGAAACGCTAAGGTTTCTAACAACACTATGTTTCTGTCTTACTTTCTTACTTAGACAATCCTCCGGTCACGGTTGTCTACTTCGTACTCGTACTGAACTTACTCCGTTTAGGGTTGCCCGGTCTTTTGCAACTCCTCGGTTTTCTTACTTTCTTACTTATTAAGTGAACCACAATGGTCCGGTTTCTTACTTACTATTTTGTAATTTTAATCTAAAGTGAAAGGGTTTCTTTAGATAAAAAAATACAAAAACTTGTTTTTTCTTACTTTCTTCAAATTTGTTTTTCCTTTTAATTTTTCAATCTGTTAATATTGTAAATTAATAGAAAAATTAAGGTTAGTTGAATAACTCCTTTCCAAACTATCGATAGTGCCCCTACTTCTTCCTCTGTCCTTTTCTTTCCCTTTCTAAGTAAAATCTAATTTGTTTGATTAAATAAACAAAAGAGGAAAAGATCAGGAATACCACAATTGCTCCTTGTTCTTTCTTTGGAGTCGCCCGGTGTAAAGAAACCGTGCCTCCTTTCTCTCTTCTCCAATTGATGTTGCGGTTCTATATGAACGATAGTAATATTCTGAAGTTGATAAAATATCATTTGAAGAAGCAATAGGAAGAATAATAGCTTTTGAAGAACGTCTCAAAAGTCAAGATGAAGCGGAGGTGGATATATTGTTAATTGAATGTGGGATTACATACAAACTGTTACAACCATGTGTATATATACTAATTTAATCGATACTACCAACAGATGTGTCGTTTCACACAAACTGTTTCACCAAATGGTTATTATGAACCGTTGTAACCATACTATACTAACTGGCATCATCGTTGTTTCTATGTACGGGTTGGTTGGTCTGCGGCCCAAACCAGAAACACAACGGGCTTTACATTAATATGTACACTAATGACCCATTCTAATTATCTTTTGGCTCGTTTGACATTAGAAGTCCAATAATCTTCTTCTTATTGTTTTTCTAAATCACCCCAGTGGTTACTCTTATCGACTGGGTCTTCCTGAAGATGTTAAAGACATCAATGAAGTGTGTGGACTAACAAATCCATGAAAGTATCATACAATTGAAAAAATTAAAATTGGTTAACTACGTTCAACATTATTATCAGAGTGATTGCAAATCTAAAGGAAAAACATTAAACTTGCTGCTAAATACTTGGACTTTGATTTTCCAGAATACATCTTTTATTACTGAAATCACACTATAATGAATCCATTACAAAAACCAAGATTCAGGCAGAAAAGAGAACGTGTAAGTACCTCAGAGGTGGGGGTTCTTGCTATTGTTCAAAAACATCCCCATAGACCAGTCACCCAAACTTCAGCAAAAAGAGGTAGATATATAAGATATAAAGATAGCTAGATGGCACAGATATAATAGATTTAATGATACCTAGAGGTGGCGTTTTCAACCCATTTACATGAGACAAGGTCATTTTCAATTAAAAATGATTGACAATGGGTATAAATTCTTCTAAAAAAGTAAGGGTAGATGAGTTGAAGGTCATCTTAAGTATAATCAAATGCTTACAAACTATTAAACCGTTCTACTGAGTACTTAACCTATTTATTACTCAATTCTTAATCAGGTGCTAAGTTGGATGGTTCTGTAATAGGTCAAAATGAGCAATTTTAATTTTACATGTTGGGATAAGTTGACCACAAACACTATTACCATTATGTTATATACTTCATGGGAGTTATGAAATAAACACATTTTGGGTGACTCTCAACTCGTTCGATCTATTTGACCCAATATTTACACATTTAAGATAAAGCATAGATCGAATGGACCCATTCAATATTATATGGGTAAAATTGCCTCCTATAATTAATCCTTGTAGAAAACTAAACACCTTTCGAAGCTGGTCAAGAATGGTTAGTTGCTTGATCTTTAGCTGTTTGATCTATTTCTGTGAATTTCTCCAGCAACGCCTACTTAACTGATACACGACAACATAGTTTTAATCTAACATACAAACCAAATGGTGTAAAAACATGCTACTGGGTTAAGTTCATGTAAATGATCTCAATGGACAATTGGTAAGTATTATAGAAAAGAAAATAATAGTAATAGTAATACTAATACTAATACTAATAGTAATAGCAGCAGTAATACTAATAGTAATAGCAACAGCAGTAATACTAATAGTAATATCACAAACATTGGTAATCTTGAATTGCAGTGGAAAGATGTAGGCAAGTAGCACCTATAAATAATACCTGAAGATTTAGGCAACTACAGATAGAATTTCAAGAATCAATAATAATTTATTGATCAATAAGCTTAAAGATTTTGTAAACCATGAACATGTCATAATTAGAGGTAGCAAAATGGGTTACGTTATAAACAGGTCGCCAACATGTACTGGTCAAAATGGGTAGGTTTCGGTGTGGGACAGGTTTAGTTTGTAAAGTACATGGTATCTACCTTTTATTGACCCGACTTCATTATGAGTTTGATATTAGTCCTTTATGCACCAAAGGGCCTTGTGGTCTAGCGGTATCGTGAAGGTTAGACAAGGGTCCTGAAGATCAGACAACAATACACCTAGGAATAGATTGTTTCTTAGTAGGTTTGGGTTCCTGCAAACATGTTAAAAAGAGTTCGTTGAAAGAAATTATTATTATAACTATGCTATAGTTGTTGTCGTGAAAAGGCTATAAAAGTGACCACATCTTACATCATCAGAGGAAGAGTCATCAGACTCGTCACTGCTTTACTCCTTAACAGACTTATTAACAACAGGGGTTGCTGCTAAGAAACAATCAATATTCACTCATTCATTCATGTTTAATTTGGAAAATATATATTTAAAAGTGTGTTATTAACCTGATGGATCATAATGCTATTATGTTTTACATCATAACATGAAATTAAATTATAAATAGATATATCTCGGAGGTATATTGTTTTGAGTACACCATGATTCAATAAATAACTCGCAAATGAACTTAACCACAAGAAAACAATAGCTTATAATAACATGAATATCCTAACCATGGTATTACCTGCTCCAAGGAACCCTGACCTTTAGCAAGCAGAATACTTCCAGGGACATAAACATGTGTTATCTCAAAGCATATTGAAAGTTACGAAATAACACAAAAGACATAACTTCTAAATGTAAGATTAACAAAAGACATGTAGTCTAGAGTCTAGACCAACATAACTAACTCAACCCATGCGGTGATGTCTTTTTTTGTTCCCGCAAGGTGATGTTTCATCCTACTTATTCCACCATACATAACCTTTTTACAATAGTTGCATTTCACTTTTAGCCGATTATTTGGATCCGCTTTAGAACAATGATCCCAAGCAATATCTTTCTTCTTTGTTGTTTTCATCGTAACTGAGTTTATATATTAAAAAATCAATTATCTACGTTTTATGTAAATTATAAGTTTATAACAGATTAACAGTTTGTTAAAAGTTCTTCATGTGTTGCTTTATTTTTGAGTGTGAAATAATAGAAACACTCTAATAAGCTATACCAATTTAAAGGTTTATTAAAATAAAATGTGAACATGTATGGTAGATGCCAGATGGTCCATGGATCCCACTGTAAAGAAGAAGAAAAAAACGTTTGGCATGTTGCCTCTTGGTATTTAATAACATTAAATTGATTCCTCTACCAATAAAAAGGACGGTGTAACTCAGTAAATGTGTATCACATATTCCCATCCATTTATTTATACCTAATATATATCATATATTTAATTTGATGCTTTAGATCTACAATGAAAAAATCAAGAATACCTTATTTCTCTCCTATCTTCTCTCTGCTTGAAACGGCGATCACCACAGGGCGACCACCACTCTACTCAGTGTTTCTACAATTCCGATTAAAAGCTTCAAACTTTACTTCACAACTCTTAGAAACCCCCTATCATTCCGATTTAAAAACCTTTCTTCATAATCCCTTTTATGCGATGAAGATGAAACAGAGCAACAAAGCTAATGTGTAGAAGATGACGATGCAAAGGGAAGAGCAAATTGTGATGAATTAGATGTAAACCCTAAACTTTCTCTTTTCTTCCCTCTTTATTATTTGGGTTTTTTTTATAGAAAAAAGAACTTTGATCTAAGATAAATTAAAACCACAGAGTTAATCTTTCTTTTTTCAAGTTGCAGGTGTACTTTATCATTATTTTATTTGTTTTAAGTCTGATTTTTAGTTTAGGTGTGTGATTTGATTGAAAGCTTGAGTAAAAAAAAATACATTTGTGGAATCGTACGATTCATGATTCAGTATCGTCTCGTATGAGACGGTGAATTTTTGCGATACAACACCCGAGACAGAGTAATTTCCGAGACAACACACGAGTCATATCTATTTTAGGCCTTTTTGTCTCGACTCGTACGATTCGTCTCGTGACTCGTACGAGACTAACAACTATGGTCTAGACCAACATAACTAACTCAACCCATCATTAATCGATTTGCGGTAGAAGCTTGTAATCATATGAACCCTTCATATGTCATTCTACACATAAGTCAAAATCATGAAAATAATTTGTAAAAAAGACATGATCACACTAATTTACTAAATAATAACAAATATGATTAGATTTGAGGGAGAAACTATTAAATCATATTGATATACATAAACACCAAAGTTCAAATGTACACGTCTTATTGTAGATATTAGATAAACAGTGAAATTCTCCATTGTAATCATAGACAATTAACGATGGGTAGACAATGGGTCATTTACAGAAAAAGAGATACAAATCAAAGTAGAGATCATGTAGAGGTGTCATAATGGGCAGGTTGGGTAAGGGTTCATAATGATTGATTATTGAATCAGTTTAAATGGGCCAGATCATGTTAGGCAACCCAGAAACTGTAACACCCTGTCAAAAAGGTCAATTTTCACGCTCAATTTTTACTTCAATTAATCATACTTAGTACGCAATTATAACAAAATATTCGAAAACTTTATATATATAAATATATATATATAATTATATATATGTAATGCAAGATGATTATTTCATAATCACAAGGAAATAAATATGATAGAACGCAGAAGATCGCGTCCAAATTTCGGTGACAAAATTTTATAAATGATGTTTTATTATATAGATTTAACATTTTACATGTGAGGAAAAATATTAAACATTCGAAAATGTAAGTCGTTTTAATTAAAAACGCATTCTAGCTATCTGAAACCATGAAATTTAGTTATAAAACTCTAACCCAAACATTTTACTTTTATAAAATGTTTCAACCCAAGAATATTTCAAAAACATATAAAAGAATTTTATAAATTAAAAATATTATTTATTTTGCGACCGGGTACAAAAACACGGGTATTTTGTACTGTAGTTGGAGACCACAGTCCCCAAATTCGGGTTCTGAGTTTTGACAAAACCCAAACCCCCTTCTCATTTCTTTTTCATTTCATTTTCTTCTTCTTCTTCAACCTCTCATCACTTTCTCTCTAACAACAACCAACAACCACATCATCATCATCAAATCGAAAATCATCGTCATCATCTTCAAGGAAAAGGAAGCTACTAACAACAGCACTATCATCATCTCCATCTTCATCAAGATCATCATCAAGTTCATCATCATCCTCAAATCTCCGATCTTCAAATCGTAAGGAATTACCTACTTTTTCTTGTTAAAACCACTTAATATATCATGTATTAACATTATAACAACAAGATTTGGTCCAAAAATAGGTTAGATCTTGATTTTGAGGGAAAAATCGTCGAACAGACGTGAGTCGCACGGCCAGATCCAGTATAGCGTCACTTCCTTAAGTGACGCATTAAGTGTCGCATAAAACCCTAATCTTGCGACACTTGCCTAACTGCCGCATAAAACCCTCTTTTTGCGTCACTGCCTAACTGACGCAAATTCAACACCTGACACTTAAATTCCCCAAGTGATGCTAACACTTCAGAATTTCCCATTTTATGCGCCACTTCCTGAGTGTCGCATAAACCTCTAAGTGACTCTATAAGTGTCGCTAAAAGCAGAATGTTTACAACTCATTTTTCACTAAGTGTCGAGACTCAAATTTTACCACCTAATTTTTAATCCGAAATGTAATTCGGAGCATTTTTCACTACAGCAACCTAATAGAAATAAAATTTTTCCAAGCTGACCTGGCGACCCCCAGCCAGGGGCTCTGCCCCTTGGACCCCGCTAGGGGTTGCCACCCCTTGGACCCCGCTACCAGGGGAGCTACCCCCGGACCCCCGTACACGGTTTCCAAACCTGAACGACAAATGAATACTTACACAACTCGCTTAGACAAACTGATTTGTCTCGTACTCATATAACCTCACGTGTTTAGGACACTAGGAGGTTACCCATCGGACGATGCACGTATCGTAGGATCACTAACTCCTCAGGTGAGTTCATAGCCCCACTCTTTCAACTGTTTTACTGTTTTCGGGGTGAGACACATGCACAACTACTGTTTTGAATTATAATGATTAACTTTTATAATTCACACTTATCTACTTTACGGTATGTAACACGAAATGTGTAATGCTTAGGATTACACCCATCATATTGTCATAGAACAATATCAATACTTAACCTAGGTAGGTTATAATTGTACTTCACTAGATCTTAAACAATGACTGCCATTTTATAACTTGATTAGGTTATCACTAGATCTTAAACTAGAACTGATTAGTTCTACCTACACTGGATGACAGTTAGACTCTTACAGGATTAGTCTTCCTTTTAGGAACTAAGACTGCCAATACATTCTATGAGTATTAGAATGGAAATTGTACTTAAGTGAACATTTTCCCCGAGACCTCAATATACTTGCTAGGCTGAGGCTAGGAGTATACGTTAGTAACACACATTAGTATAGCTCTTTATACTATTACCAAATAACTAGGTGATGAGTTATTCATACCTAGGCTTACTGTGCTACACCTTATATCTAAGTGTTGTGTATACATATTTAGATACAATAAATTACTTTCATGCCCTGCCTGACACTCTGTTACTTGTGGTAGTGAATTGACTTATATAAATATATATATATATATATATATATATATATATAGACACACACACATACTCATACTCTATCTCGAGCACTTGGTGCTACCTACAATCTACATATGTATATTGGTATACATACACTTATACAAACACAATTACTATAGTCGGGCATGTCGTGGTACTGCCGGCTCTCAATTACCCTAGTCAGACATGTCGTAGTACTGTCGGCTCTCAATTACTCAAGTCGGGCATGTCGTGGTACTGCTGACTCTCATACATTGCTTGCGAGCAATCAAGTCGATGCCAGTTGGGCACAAAACGATGTCACGGTAAAATGGGCACAAAACGATGCCACGGTTAGAGTGGGCACAAAACGATATCGCGGTAAAGCGATACAAATCACAAACACACGGATGGGCGAGCTTATGCTCGTGATCCGCACTCATTCACGGATCGGCGAGTTTACACTCGAGATTCGCATTAGTTAACGGATCGGTGAGCTTTCACGCGAGGTCGTTAACTCAGTATTTGATTTAAATACTCGATCATAGTTCTGCGAGACTACAATTTCATGTTGCTGGAGGCAACACAATATGCCAGGGAGGCACACTAACACCTTACTACTGAATAAGTAATATTAATACTTGTTACCATATGACGTGGTCATACACATACTCAAATTGTACTTAGGAATGGATTGCCACACCCTCGATATGACTATGTCATACACATACTTGTTAGCATCTAAGCATGGATTGCCTGACATCATCATAGACATACCATTACCTGATAGGTAACAAGGCATGGATTGCCATTTTCCTCGATGTACTTATGTACACTACTAAATCACTTAGGTACGAGATACCTCAATAGGTGTATTACACACGGGTTTTACAATACTATAACAATACAAACCAAAATCGTGGATTTTGAGTCATTTTACAAAACATACAAGGTTTATACTTTATGTTTTCAACTAACAATCCTATGAACTCACCAGCTTTATAGCTGACTCGTTTAGCATGTGTTCTCAGGTGCCCAACAGGATTAGGATTGCTACAAGATATGCTAGCTCGAGTCGCATGTTTTCAAACATCCGGATTTCTCTGCATAACTTGTGTATTACAAATTATGTATTGAAATTATTTTGCGAACTCGCAACTTGTATACACTATTATTTTGGAAATGTATAACTATTTTCAAACGTCTCAATTAGAGTCGTTCATTACGTATCTTTGTGCTTGTGATATTTCATTTGGTAACACCCGACCCGACCGCTTCCGCAACCCGAAATTTAAGGATGTTACAGAAACATATTATGCTTAAATTCTATTTTTTGATATAGATAATTAGCATGCCAAATATATAACAAAAATATATTTTTTCATTACTAATCTATTTTTGAAATATATTAAATTATGAGGCAAACTAAGCATGTTTGCCCGACCCATGTGATGGGTCAAAATTGACGCCTACCTTACTGTTTTGATAGCCCATCAAAACGATGAAGCAATATATTATTTACAGTTGGAGTACCCATGGCATTGTGGTTGATCTAATTCATTTAGCTATTAGATTACCTTTGTTTTTCCAGCATCCATTCGTCATTTCTTACGACTCTTCGGCATTTTGGCTCACTGAATGAATCTATAGGCAGTACCTTAGAAGGGGAATGAGATGAAAGCTTGCCATCTGGACTTCTAGATGCTTTGTGTTGCATGTCTTCTTGATCCCCTTATTTCTTTGCAAGAGCCGCCTAAATATTGGCAATCTAAAACATGTAATATTAATTTCAGCCTATAAACAAATTTAAACCAAAACAAAGATCAACTTTCACAAATAGGTATCACTAAAATTGTGTCCAAAAGCAAGTATCCTTGCAAACTACAATATGTTATGCCATTTTTGACGAGAATGGTTATTAGTCTACAATAAAAAGTCAAATTCTATATCTATAAAAAGTCAATAGGATATCAAGTGTAAACGTATGCAACTCTTGATTATCTCATGTTGGCCCTTTCATGTTCATAACTCCAAATTAAGCTCCAAGCCTCCAGTAGCCTAAAATACATTTAAGCAAAATAATCGTTTACACCCTTAATTATCAATAGATCAGTTCACTATAAAGTATGCCATATCCAAAAATAAATATAACCGATTTAACAAACGAAATCAATAACTCGCACTGTATTATTTTTTGAATTATGGAGGGCTACTACATAAGAATGAGAAGAATCATCAAACCCATGATACGACACTTCTGTTGAACATTTTATCGAACGCGTAATATGCATTCAATTTATCATAATTCATTACAACATTTCATCATACACATACCGTTCATAACTTTTGTGGATTGAATTGACAAAAACCAGATGAGTACCTTCACATGGTTAGTATTAACCGATTGAAATAGAGTGAGAAAATTAACATAACGAATCGGCTACAACAGTAAGCTTGAGTGAGAAAAGGCAGACAACAAACCTTCATGCCTAAACGCCTTTTGAGTTCATCTTCGAGGATGTGTACACGGATATTCATCTTCAAGGATCCCTTGGACCAGACCCACACACGCCGATAGAAATCAAAAATTCAATCGGACCAAATGGATTACATAAATCAGAAAGCGGCAATAAGGTTAGGGCGCGAATGCGCGATTGATTTACATGGATGATGAACAATTGAATACATATGTTCGATTTAAGATTTTAGATTGGAAATGAATTAGGATTTCAGTTTTGGACATGAACAATTGCATGTTTATTTTTCAAAAATATTTGATACGGGTTGAATTCTCTAGGAAACCTACAACTATAATGAGAGAAGGAGGGGATGGTAATTAATTTGATTAAGGGGCATTTTAGTAATTTATAGTATAATTAATGGGTCTAATGATGTCATTGTTTTATCTAATGGTGGCTTAATGAAGGATTAACTCTTAATCAAGGGGGGAGATTTGTCCAAGGGTTTTCTTTTAAATATATATAGAGATAAAGGTTATAACAGGAATATACATTATCAGAAAGGAAGGTGATGAATTTTACTGATTAGCTTGATTCAGGTGAAAAGGTCACTAGTTTTAAGTGACTTTTAACGTATTGATAGGTAAAGTGAAGACGGGGCACAATGATGGGTAAGTGATTCAATATGTCAAATTTTCAGTAAGCATATTATACATCCAGTATACATGAATGTGACCGAGATTTGATGTTTGATCTACAACATTTTGTTAATAAAGGACAATCTGGGTAGATGTACAGTGTACATTACCTTTCAGAAAGGTGTTGAAGAAAGTTAGACCAAACAGAGAAAGCTCTACAAGCAAAAATGGATACACATTACACCCAATCATCATGGGACCCTGATATTTACAACACACATTTGGTTGCATACACCACAATTATGCCTTAATATAATTGTACTGTCTGATTTAATATTTGTGCTGTATGGTGTAGGTATCATTTTGGCGTTGTATATATCAATTCCCATCATCATGAGAGTATAATTCAGTTAAGCATAACATTATGCCCATACAAAGTGTACGATATCATGAAGATGGAGACTTCTACCTTATGGACTGATTGCTTCAGATAAAAACGCCACTCATCAACATATGCCATCTTATCAGGATCCATGCTTGGTAGTTCACGTGCCTCTTGTCTTTCTGTTATCTTTGTAGTCTTACCAAGAAGCTCCGCTGCAACCTTGACACTTGTCTCTTGTTTCTCTATCACACTTTCGTGGCATTTCATTGTTATGACTTGCGGTATGTTTGTGAGACAGCTTATAAGGTCAAACAACTGCTCTTCGCTAACCGGTTTTGTGTTGCTTTCATCTCTAAGAAAGATATATAGTTCGTGCAATTCGGTAAATTGAATTGGCAGCAATCAACTTGCCAAGACGGCTTCCCACCATTTCATGATTGATACTTGATTTTTGTCATAATTTCTTCAAATTTCACAGCAAACCATATAAGAACAGTATCTTGGAATTGTTTTTGAACCCATGCCACAAGGTCATAGTGGCCTTTTGAATATTTACATATTCACTTTCTTTGTTATTCTTTCTTCCACAAGGTGAGTGTACGAAAGACCTTCACCGACACTTTTAACCAAGCAATCGCTCGCATCCTTAAGTATAATTGGGAGAGCTACAGCGATGCATGTTAAGGTTACTATTGGTAAGCTCCAACTGTTTAGGAGTTCAACAAGAAGTAGAGATTAAACATGATCGTTGTCAAAGATCTTTAGTCCATTGAATCCAGTAGATTTCTCCCGAAGCTTAAGAAGATTGTTGCTTTGTTCCATCTCATCTCAGCCATTGAGATTAAGAAATTCAAAGTTTAAAATGCCCTTCAGGGTTTCATCTCATCGTGAATATGTAAAAAGTAAGGGTTAAGTGGACCGAATGAAAAAAAAAAGGAAAAAAAAATAAAATGATCGACCCGGAAGTAGTCGTGACCAAAATAACCGAAACCGAAATCGAAAAAAACCCCTAAACCAGAACCGATTGTAACCGGTTTTTCTCAATAACCGGTTCAGTTATTGAGTTCCCAACGGTACTAAGCGGTTTGGATATTTCCATAGGAAATCGTGTATAACCCGGTTTTTAATACCGGTTTGAAAAACTGGTTATTAACTGATTTTTTTCCTATCCGTTAAAAAAACAAAAAACGAGTACTAGCCGTTTGGGGGTACTAGCCATTTTTTTGAGCTTCTTATTTTTTTTTTTATT